>WEDG01003713.1:0-333577 GCA_017591395.1 Schistocephalus solidus | reverse complement strand
GCTCAATTTTATCGAGAGTAACTCGTTCAGCAATCTTCAGTAGAGGCAGGGTAACACTGTTGACAAAGACAAAGGAAACTAGATTGGTCATTTTTGGCTCCGCAACCGTCATAAAACAGTCATAACTAACCCCAGGTAGGGCCCACTCGAGGCTCATTCATCATTGGATGTCTATTTTCCCTATCTAAGCCGGCAAGACAATGAGCCCGTGGTTGAATGGTGAGAGCATTGAACTAATGAGCAACAGGTCGCAGATACGAGCTTCGGGTGGAGAACCACCTAAGGTTGGGTAAGACCGGCTGCTAATGACTAACGACCCAGAATGGCTCTCCCTTATCTTTGTCGGCATAGTTAATCTGCCTCCAATCCGAATGCTTTTCACGAAGAAGAACAGTTTTCACGTGGCCTACGTGTGTCAATGATGGGACGAACGTCAATTAAATGGCTAACTTACGATGCTGAAGCAAAGGCCAAAAAATCCAAAGACTTTCTCTGTGTGATGGTGGTCTTCACCACGGATGACGCGGGGTTGTCATAGGGATTAGGGAGGTAACAATGTTAAACCGTGACGCTAATTTGTAGATAGGCGTTCACCGATTAATTATGGGGCTAACTCGTACCTTTCATATTCCAACTCGAACCCATCTTCAACAATCGTATCAGACACCAGCCACATACTCAGATATCTGTACAAGCTCATCTCGTTCTGCCTTGGGCCTTTCTCTGTCGAGCCCCACAAGAAGCCGCACAATGGCTAGTAATATAGGCATTGGAACATTTTCGACAAAGCCCAGGGAGATTTGAATGGCCATTTCAGGCTTTATTAGCCCTCATCAGCCAGCCATATAAAAACCCAGGTGGTGCCCACCCGAGGCTTTAACCCGTGACCATTTAATTAGAAGTCAACGGTCTAACCATTGGATAAGAATACGATCACCGGCAGTGGGATAAGTAGTTTCTGCGGATGTCGTGGAGGACGGTCAGGGCAAATGAGTGACGTAAAATGCCATCGTTTCTCCACAATGAGATTATAATCAAGAGCCTGCAATTATTTCAGTTGCTAACACAAAATGAGTGCTGAAGTGAAAGCAATGTGCAGGAAAAATTCATCATAACGGTATTTAACTTTACCTGGTGTTCGCCTATCTTTTTAGCATCCTGTGAGGTTGCAGTCGAAGCCCCGTAGTGGAGATGACGAGGCAGTGATCCAGCGAGCAATCAGCGTCACAAATCTCCTTGATCAGTAGCACACCCTGTCAATCTCACCTCCGGACGGGAACGTGGGCATTGACGTCGCCAAGAGCAAAGGGTTTGTCCGTCTTCAGCACAATCACCAGGATGGCATTCAGGTTATGGTATAATTTTTTTATGCTGCCTCGTCATTGAGGGGAGGCATAGGCGATGACGATAGTAACAAATTGGTATCCCCGAAGAGGTAGGAGCAGGGTGCTCAGTCGTCCGTTCGATCGCTGCCACAGAAGGGATATTTGTCCCACAATGTCGTTTCGGATAGCAAAGGTGACACTGGCGTCGCTTCGCTTTGCCTTTGGGCGGCCACGCCAGAATTTAGGTAAAGCTGCCACCCAATGCCTCCAGCTGTCCTTGCTCAGAGAATCACGTCTCGCTGAGATCCACGATATCCACCTTATTGTGTGCTCCTTACTGAGTGAGTAGTGTCGCCTTCTATTCTAGCCGAGTTGCTTTTGGATTGTGTAAAGAGCATGAAGATTACAGTCGGTCAATGTGAACTTATTCACTCTAGCAGTCCGTGGGGTAGGCTTGTGGACTGCGATGGGAATTTGGGTTTGCTTGATTGTTCGACCATTATTTTTATATCTGTCAACCAGGGTTATCGTACAGATGGCTGGATACGAGCAATGAGTAAGGAAACATATTCTTACCCATTGTCACAAACGTGGTATGTTTGATTGTCTCTAAATATGGCTGCTGAGACATCCCAGATGGATGACGTAATCCACCATCGCTAACGGTTTTTATAGAGGAAAAGTAACCTAAGTTAGCCTTAGCCATCTACCGGACTGCATGTTAAAGTCCCGCAAGATATGTTTAAAAGTAGGAAAGAAGTAGGAGGGAGATGGCAAAGGGAGCAGAAGCACTGGAGTTAGGAATATATGACAACATGTATTACTTTCTGGTTTACCCCACCGGTAAAGGCGGTTATCAGGGTGTATCTGATAGGCAGAGCCTAGCTTCCGAGTCACAGATGAGGCTTTGGTGCCAATTGAGGGATGTTAGGCGTAGAGCACCACCCACACTAGGCAAATGACGCGATCTTCTACGACCTTCACGTAAAACACCCAACGTGACACCTTAACACCCCTACCATAGTATCTCTTCAATTATAGTCTCCTAGAAACCATAAGCCCTTTGGAGGGAATGAACAAGGGTAAATTATTTTTAAAGAAGGCTGCAATCTCATCACATACAGACTGCAACAAAAGCTCGCAAGTCACATATCAATAAAGTGCTGCATTTTGAGGCGTAGTATCCGAAATTATGGAACAGAAAATGGAGTCAAATCAAATTATCCCATTGATTTGCTTTTCTCGATTAAGCAAGAAACATCAAATAACCTTTGACCAAGATGATCTCGTAAACTGCAAAAATTTAAATGCTAAGGGACTGGTGTGGGAAATGTAAAACCCTTTACTTGAGGGGAAAGAATCGTCTTTGAAATGTTTGCCAAACCTCTAAAGAAGAGAATTTAGTACCATTTGTATCTACCTGATTCCCAGGTCCATAGAATAACGCTTCGTTTATGCTGGCGAAGTCGCTACAATATTTGAATGATAAAGAAGGACATTCTTCATATACTGTCCCTGATGTTTTTGGAGTAAAGACATTATGGGAGCCTACCGTTCTATCATCTTTTTAAAAATGAATAATCTCATCTGCAATTAGCCTCAACAATAAAACGTGTAAATTGTTTTTGGTTCTGAAGTACTTATAAAAATAATGTCAGCATTTAACATTATTTTGACATATCCAAGTCCGTAAAACGTTTTCCATAATCTGTTTTGATTAGCTATTGTGATGGAGACATTGCCCTTCGAAAAATGGCGAAATATTGAGAAGACGTTGATGTGATCTCAGGACAAGAACTTTATTCGTTTGACGTCCCGATTCACGCTTAAAACCCAGCACCAGAGAACAAATCCATACCGTTAATTCCGTCAGCAGGGAGGTTCCATATGCAGAGGATGGCGCTGATATGCTACTACCTAGCTATGACGATTAAAGCGCTGCCCTTCACTCAAGGAGAATTTCCCTCATGGGCACTAAAGGCTTGATGGCCGGCATGCGGGTCGTGATCTCGCTGAAACCTCATCACTCGTGTTGGAGGCTGGCATGATGATTGTTCGGTCATCTGACTCCACAGCAGTTGAGTTGGAAAATATGTTCGCCCTAGTGACCAATTTCTTTGGCCGCAGCACCGGATATGGGTTGAGGAGGACATTGCAGCTTATTACTAGACTGTGGGCTCGTAACCCGCATGACTCAAAAGCCAACTCTGCGGCGGTTGAGAATTGACGTTATTTCGCCACACTGCTGCTGCGTGCGCATCCATTTACGTTCAGAGCAGCCTGCGACGTAATTGCCTTGCCCGAAAATACACCAGATCCGACAAAACGACTGCAAATGTTGCTTGTCGTGGCAGAGGGTCGTAGGTCCCATTATCTGACGTCCAATGGTTGCCTCCGGTCTGTGTGCGATTCATCAACTCCAAGTGCTGCATGGGGCATCCAACGGCCTCCCAGACGTTTTCAACGTACGGAATGGCTAGACAAAACTGTTGATTAGGTGCGATTTTATTGCACGTCTCGTGTGCGTATGCACTGGTTGACGAAATTGCACGGGTAGTCATTTTCTCGGCGAATATTTTATGATTTTGATGCATTAAATGAACAAAAGTAGCTTTTTATATGTTACCGTTTGAAAAACCTTTTCATTTTCCGAGTAACGTAGTGTCCAACGTGAGTTCACACTTGCATTTAGGGTTTCCAAGTTAAATGTTGCATACATTCTATCTGAGAAAAACATATTTCTTAATGTTTTTTGGAAGAAGACATGCAGGTAACCTACAATCATTAAATGAATTTGGGCGAAATTGTATACTCAATAATCGGCATTATAAACGAACAGACATTGGGATTTATGAATAGAAATTTTGTAGTGATAAACGGCTCATAACTAGAAACGTACTTTAAACCAAAATATGCCCTTTATTCAGAGTATGACATTTGAAGATGCAATTTTTCTTCCGGGAAAAATATATTTTTTACATGCGTTCTATAAAATATATTTCAATTTGAAAAGAGTAAGAACAATCAAATGGATGAATTCGTCAGAGGGCGACTATGAAGGTCCTCCCTCAAAAAGCTGGCGTGAATAATATACCTTCCAGATTATGTTGCATAACAGTTTCCTAACAAACAAACCTAGGAAAATTTTAAGACTCGAAAAACATTTCACCGCTTTTTGTTAAAGTTTCATAAGATAGAATATACCGTAGCACCTACAATAATAAACGAAGGTCTTGTGAACGATAGGAAAAATTGTAGAGTATACCAACGTCCGGCAGACAGCAAACACAGACATAGGAAACGTGCATCGACCATCTCCGAAGTTGCGTTAATGATAACTATCTGAAAGGTTTGCTGTTTAAATTGTGGAAACTCCCTAAAGACCTCCAGCTCATTGTCTGCGGTATTACGGTTGTCCCAAGTTGAAGTGTAAAGATGCCATTGGCCAGCAGATGAGGCAATGCAATCTCGGAATTTTTCCTAAATCAATAACGGTACAAAATTTACAATTTTTGAGCAGACAGTGCAAAACTAGTCAAGTAACTCTGTCAAAAAGTAGCAAGCAACCATCAGTTTATCTGAGCATAATTAATTGCCAAGATTCACGCTGTAAGCACGGGCTATTTGACGGGCAATTTCACTAAAGTTGTTACTGGATGCAATTAATGCATTACATTGTTTTATTTGACTACCGTTACTAATGGCTTATAGTGACCTTTTCCACTAGCGATAGCATGCAACTATGTACGAGTTATTCTCATGGTATGGGAGCGCGATGAAAACTACGATAAATGTGTGGGAGAGAAGGAAAAAAATACACGTGAGCATTAAGAATGATCGGTAAAATGAAATGATTCCATAGGCACTCTGCCTGTCGACCTTTATCTCACACAATGGAGGAGCGAATTAAACTGAATGGCCTTCTTCACTTTTGCAGGTTCTTTTTGTGGTTCACACACACGCATGGTAGGCGGTTCTGAGGTGAGGTCACGTGAAGTATTAATTTGAACGCAGAAAAAAAGTTGCCATGGCATTATGACGCAAAACGCAGTAGACACGCGCAGGAGGATGCACAGTCATGGAAGTTCAGGATTAAACTTTTTAAGCCAAATAGGCTTCCTGAGCATTCAGCGCTTGTAATATTTGCTAGGACTATTTTGTGTACAGCCCATTATGGTCTGGATAGCGAAAAAAACAGACTAAGTGCGTGATTGGGTGCGCAGATGACGTAGCCTTAAATTAAATTCAAACAGGCTAGTGATAGGGTTCCCAGCATGTGTCCCCTACTGGGTTGTCGTAGTAAGAGCCTACATTCTCACCCCCACCCCTCTATAAATTACTGTTCATAGTGCAGCAATAGATAGACAGAGCTCCAAATTGACTGCCCTTGATGTTTGCAGTCTTCGTATTGTATCGCTACTGCACATAGCTCTATCAACATCCTGCACCTATGAAGAACACCACTGTTGTCATCACGGCAGTTAGACTGTCGTACACCCACGATATCCATCGTATGCTCCACAGGGACGGTGATCTGTTCGCAAATTAGTTTTATGTAATAGTAGACTTGCACTGCATCTACCACACTCTCTCTTCCGTTACCCACCTGCGCCCAGCTTAAAGACATAGTCGGAGGCGGGGTCGGGTGCACATGAATAATCTCCTATGGAGTGGGAGAGCCGGTTGCGACTTGAGCCTGCACCTACGCGTGCCCATGTTGGGCAGGCGCAACTCCCATGTTCGGCATTTGTGTTTGGGACCACATCCCAAATAAAGCTCGCCGTACCCGGATTTGACCCCCGTTTTGATCCAGGGCATCTACCACGCGGCCCCTGATTACCGAGCTGGTTAAACACATGCAGGAGTCATGGATGTAAGGTGATCGCTGAATCACTGTCCTATCGAGCTGCTTGTGGCTTCTGCGACGTTGAGCACTAACCACCTGGGAGGCCGAAAGGCAAGCAAAACGTGATGATTTCAAGCGCTGATAGCAGGTGAAAAATCCGCCAGTGGGCACCAGCGATCAGCCGAGCAACTTTCTTTCACACGTGACAACCCAGCTTGAAAAACTACATAAAATCAAATTTCTAAAACCTGGCTTAAATTGCAATAAAAACTAGGCAAGACTTAATTTACAAAAAATAACAAAATAATCTGCACTCAGTCATTTTACTCTGTAGGGATAGATGTGTCAAACTATCAAAAGGGGCCGCAACTCTAGACATTCTGCTTATGAAAATAAGTATATATTGAATGAAAAGCTCGTTAAATAAGTAAAACGCTTGATTCAGATTGCCGTTACATGGTCATCACCGATCGTCAATACGCCCTGAGGTGAGGTCTACTAACTGGCGTCAAGCACCTGTTCCTTTAACAAAGAGGTGTTAATTTTTGTGAAAAAACACAACATGTCCCTAATTAACATAAAGACATATGGAAGAGACACCGTTTTCTGTAAAATGAACATGTTAAATGTATTTGATTGACACACGAAAAAAGGCCATTTCAAAGCCCAGAAGAAAAAACACAGTTGCGCTGAAGCCCACCATCGGTGTGCTGAAGCTCACAGTAGCAAATTGGTGGTGGATGCAAAACTGCACAACTTCCTCTGAAGAGACAAGCCAGACGACCAAATCTCTCTGAAGCAGAATTTTGCTATACATGCGACCTTTGCTGCCAGCACTGTGAATAAATTCAAAAATTTAAACAAGTGAGTACCTGTTTGCAGCCCGTTAATAATAAGTGATTATTTCTCAGTGGATGAAGGACTTCAGCCCAAATATTCATATCTAATTGTAGCTTGCGCCTATAGATCCTTGAATAAACTGACCTGCCCCTAAGTAACAAATCAGTTTCTAAAGAATTTAAAAAAGCTAACATTTTCAAAAACATGAATACCCTACCAAAAGCACACAAAGGGACCCAATGATGCGTCGAACCCCTCGCAGCTGTCCTCCACAAAGGCAAAATATCAGCGAAACACACGTCTGGGCATTAAGCAAGAACCTGTACTGCCAGTAAGTTGAATAATATCAGTAAGGAGCTTTTATATGGAGTCCTAATTGAACCTTTGGTGTAAATTAGGTGGAGTAAGGATGACTTATATGACCGCCTAATCAGAAGTTGGAAATAGGTAAATCCCACCCACTTACAATAAATGGCCTTGCGAGAAACTTTGGGGTGGGGTTTAAATTCCTGTTGCTAAACCTTAGCGCTAACCTTAATATAAAATTGAAGCCTTACCTTTATCTTAATCCCTTCTCCAACCTTAACTTTTACCTTAAATATACCACGAAACTAAACCTTAACCCTTGATATACTCCTGACCCTAAGTCTACGTCTCACCTTCACCTAAAGCCAACTTTCCTCGGAATTGGCCTCAACGCCACATGCACTGGGCGTGGTTCCTTTTTCCCGTGTCCCTGCTTACGTCGCCTTAATTAAGGGGTATTATTATACCGTGCATACTGTCAACAAAACAGTACCGTTAAATTCTTTTCTATCTTAAATAGAAGTCGCCTGGTGCGCCTTGCATTTTCCAACGCGCAACTTACACTTTTTACTTCTGAAAGGAGTTATGAGGAGTGCTCGCGAGCAGTGCTACTTAAACAATATTTGTAGCAAACCAGTAAGTAAAATACACGATAAACAGACAAGGAGGCAATACACGAACCCACTCAGTGAACAAATGATAGGTCAGTGAGTTATACCGGACCATTCATCATAGGGGTTTTATGGGTAGGGCCAGATGCAGGAAACGAGAGCAACAATCTAAACCAAAGCATATCCAATGTATTTGTTAAGGTAACCGGTCTTTACCAATTAAGTAGGGTCCCAAAAATAGGTTGTTATCACGAGATGACTGTGGGTTTGCGAGAGCCAGTGGGTTTTATGTCACGCACACCACCATGCGCGATGTCATTCCTAGCTGACTTGACTTACCTTTTTTACCGACACTCGAAGCGAGGTAGACTGAGGCTGGCTCTGCACAAACTTTAATTACCACCGTAACACTGATGCATTTTTAAATTAATGCGACGTCCTACTGATCGCCGCTTAAAAAAAATGCCGTTTGACCCTATAATTCGGTCCTTTTACGACGAACGAAAAATTGTTACGAAACATTGCAGCAAAAAGCTTTCAAACACAAAATATACCCTTTTCGATACTATATTGGTGGAGTTCATCAGCATTGTATATCATAAAAAACGATAGCACAATAAGCCAGTACTGCCTTTTTGACAAATATAACTGCTGTGTGGTGTATCAGTCTATATTCCTTCCAGACTGACGCTTGAATTTAAAAGCTATGCTATGGTTCGAAGACTTCCAATATTAACCCGTATGTTGGAGGTCTAAATAGGTAAAGCAGCGATGAGATATCCATTAGCGACAGACAGGCCTTTCGAAGTAATCCTCTGTGTAGTTAACACCAGTTTATCCATTAAATACTGAACATAACTTAAAGGAGGTCGTTGGTACAAATTTCCAAAATGCAAAGAAATCGTAACGAAAGAGAAAGTTCCTCGTGAATCCTCAGGTAGAGTTACAATCATGAAATGTGATACGTTATGTAACTTATGTAAGGTACGTTTTTGAAGATTTGGCGCGCAACGAATAGATGCTTCGCAATTTGCGTCAATTAGAGCACTCTATGTGGGCTGATTACCTGCGTCCAATAGGATATAAAACATCGGAGGTGACGTCATGCACTCATTCGTGAGACATACGGGGTACGTGACACGTTTCCTTTCGAAAGCCTTTTTGTTCTTTGTCCTGTACAGTTAATTAAAAACTTTCTCTGACTTATATTCGTCGCAAATCAAATAGATGACTCTCTTATTAGCGTTCATCCCGCAACATTATGTTAACGCACTAATGCAGTTCACGAACATTTTCTTATATGTGTTTTAACACTGCATGCTTATATGTGACCTCTTGAAGTTTATCAAGTTGTGAACTGTGCGAAGCCTTGTTTGCAGACGCTTAATGGAATATTTTGAGGAGAAATATCATTTTTGGCATTAATACATCCACCGTCGGGCAGAAAGTAGCATGGAAGTTTGCCTCAAAAAGTCCCAATGTTTTAATTTTTGTTTATGTTTATACGAAAAATGTCCTTCCAACACCTTTTAAAATTAAGATAATCGTGCCGGGAGAAGCATTAAACATATTCCATCCGTCATTGGCGTTGTGCACTGTTACTGGCCCAAGACAAAGTCCAATGCTGACTTGCGCGCCGATTTGTCCATGATGAATTGAATTTAATCCACACACACATATACACCCAGCGTTTTTCGATCATGAGACAAAGTCAAGCCACCCTGAAATGATCCTGTAGTCAGTTAGGGGATTCTGGATTGATTACTTCAAAACATCATGCTTGGGCAATCAGCTTGCTCAATCAGAATTCATGGAATCCAAAAGGTTGCAAAAAGGCTGGATGGATAAAATCGGCTCAAGTATGCTTAAACGTAGGACTGCTGATGGGGCCTCGGAGCTCATATGGCTAGAAAGTTAGCCGATCATAAAGCCTTCCTTTTGCGGTCGTGTGTTCAAATCTCGACGAGTTTTTCACAATTGAGTCAAATGAGCGAGCAGTGGTCCAAGAATCTTAACTTCCTATTTGCGTGTGTCACACACAACTGTATGGTAGCCTCATAATGTTTAAGGTTGTTATTGAAAGAGACTGTTGAATGTTCTTTCAGAGTTGTCCTGGCCGCATTAGCTCTTTCTTGCTCCATGCACTAGTAGATTCTTAAGGTCATGTCGCATTGCCATGTACTGCCTTACTTAGTGTGGAAACTGATATCTAACACCTGCCAGGTGCAGATTTGACCAGTTGCTAGGGGCTCAGGTAGTTTCACCGTAGAACGATAAAAACACCATTAGGCAACGTAGCCCCAAATGTTTTCCTCCAGAACAGAGGCAAAGCAAGTTTGGAGAAAACGGATGCGTATATAGGTAAACACGTATACCAAATTGCGATAATTGAGAACGATAATGTCCACCGTGTGCCTCACGGTATGGCGAATGCAGAGACGAGGACTTGCGCGTGAATTAGTTAACATTGAAACTGCACTTGCGGAACGTCTATCGCACACTCTTTCTTTCCTCATTCACCCGAGCGACGTAGCGAGACGGGAGTCAAGAATATCGGAGGAGGGTACAGCAGCTGGCGATGCTTGACAATCCGTCTACGCGTGTCATACACAGACTGGGACCGCAGACGATGGGTCAGGGTTTCACACAGAGCAAGAATTGTCCAGCTTGGATCGCATCTGATTTGCGGCATCACAGAGGCCGTTCGCAAGTATTCATGCAAGAAGTTCACAACGTTATCACGAAACCCTTTTCTAAATTTAAGTGTTATTTTATTTTTTTTTTCTTTACAGATATCGCTGTCATGAGACCTAAAAAAATGTGCCTCACTTTATGCTCGGGCCTTGTTATCTTCCTTCTCCTTCGGAGTTGTGTCCTCTGCTTTATATGATATTTGTTTTCAGCTGTTACACAGAGTTCAATACTTCAGCATTTACCTTCTGTCTCAGTGCTCCTGCACCCATCACACTTCAAACAATTTGGTAGCCTGAGTAGCAATGATAGTTTATAAAAGCGTAGTTTTGATCTACAGTGAAAGATGAAGGACATCTTGAACCATGGCACAGGGTCTTCTAGCAACGGATAATCTTATATCCGAATTACTGTTAAACCTAGAAAGAAATAACTATGGGCTGCTTCTGTTGGGCGAACTGAAACATCAAGTGACATAATCCGAGGCCGATTGAGCTACAATTTGTCTCTCTGTAAAATCCACACAGTCCGTTGGCAATAAATGAGGAGGTTGTATTAAATGGGCTATCGTTGAACTGCCGATTTCCTAAAATGCCAAGTTTTAAGCAAAAGTATTTTTGGTAAATATTATAAATGCAGTCCTCAAAAAAGAGAAAACTATAATCGATCTTTTCTAAAAGAACATCATATATATAAGAACCTAAGAATTTTCTTTTTCACCTCAGCAAACCAAAAAGCATCAGTGTAATAATTGCTAGGTCAGTGGGTGACGTGACGTTATACTTAATGCTACAACCCATACCAAACACGATCTCTAAAGGTAAGTATCATAGGTGCAAATATATTTTGCACAAGCATAGAAACATCTTTCAAAGGCATAGGCATATCTGTATGTATATTCTGCGAAAAAAATACCAAAAAACTATAATCATCTTCGTCAAAGAAGAAGGGTCACTTTGAAAGATAAAGCCATCATGGGCAGTGAACTGTTTCATGAAAATGACAGAAGAAATATTATCTGGCAGTGACCAGCAGTAGACTTTTTATCTCAAAAAATTTCTACCGAAATTCCCAAACGTGTTATCGCCTAGTCAGATTAATTATCGTTCAGTCGAATCCGAAATTATATAAACTAACTTTAAAGATGCCGGCTTTTTAAACAGTCTTCTTTCTAGCTGCATGCAAAACCATAATCTGTTAAAAATGACCACTCTATTGGTATTTATTTTCTTATTTACTTCCAATGCCGTCTAAATTCAAATACGATTTATAGGCACAAAGCACTAAAGGATTCCTTCTTTCACTCATTTGGTAGCAACTAACATCTTTTTTAAACTCTATTCTTTAAAAAAGTGGAGCTCGCTTTTAAGCAAAAGATTCCAATTATGAAATGTTTTACGATCGTGAAAGGCCATTCACGAAGCATGTTACCTATCCGTTTATAAATGCCACCAAAATATAACACATTGTTCACATTCAACGTTGCATTTTATGAACGCTTCAAATTTTTTTCCTTATAGGTTTCTATGACAACATAAAAACTCTCGTCATCGTCTACTTCTCAGTTTATTTTTCGTCTCCAACCAAAAGTAATTCTATTTTCAATTACATTAAGTTAAATTGTTTTCAAAATGGACTTTTTAGACTTTTTGGAGTTTGCCTTGAACTTCATGTGAAAAAATCCCTAATTTAGAAGTTTAACAAGCGTGCTAGTCGGTTAAGCAACAAACATGTATGTAATAATAGTACTAAACTTGTGTAAAAGATTTTCTGCCTCATTTAGTCATTAAAAAAACGCTTTTAATAAGAGGAAAAAAAGCTTTTAAGAGAAAAATTGAAGTTAAGTCTCAAGCAAATTCTGTTTACTTGTGGCAGGCTTTGAGTTCGTGACAGAGCAGAGGCTGAAGTTCACTCCTTGGGATAGGTTATGGTCCGTTTTCGCTGGAGATGACAATGTAAGACCCTGGTGGATTGACGCTCACAGATCAGTTCCGATACTCACTCGTCAGATTCTATCTTAGGGCTCACTCATGAGTCCCGGCAGTAGGTGCACAGTGGCAGGCAGGATAACATTGCGAACAAAGACTAGGGAGACCGGAAGGGCCAGTTGTGACTTCTTATTACTCACCACTGCACCCCCTGAGGCTCGAAACCACGGCCTGTTTAAGTCCAAAGCTGTAAACCCGTGTCTCAATTGTTAGAGCGTTGGAATTCTAACCAAAATGACACGTGTTCGAGTTTAGGATGGTGCAACACCTGGGTTGGGTATGACTGGCAGATTACCTTTAATAAGCCGGAAATGGCCATTCCAGTCGCCCTTGCCTTTGTCAGTAATATTCCTCTGCTTCCAGTAGGACACGTTATGTTCTCGGGCAGTTTACCCATTAAGGAACCTTGATGCTGTTGTCCATGCACAATATGAGTAACGACGTCGGGTCAATTCATGTGATGACACACAATCACACGTTCTTCTGAACGTCCGCCTCCAAGCTAAGGCCACGATCTGTGTAGAGGCAGTTATCAAATAGAGTGCTGTACATGACTAATGAAGTTTTACCTACCTTTAATCTACTTGTAAGCCATTTTTATCTACGCGAAATACGACTTTAGTTCCTAGGTAATACATAGGTCTGAAAAAGGGCTATTCCACTCTCAGTAAACCTTGATAGGTTTTTGATGTCAAAGTAAGTAGGTTGTAATTTGGACGCAGTTTTATCGTTTGATTCACAGTGTTTGTATGAAGGAATCGACTGTTCCAAATCTAGATTCATCCTCCAGCCTGTACTTGGCATTGGGATAACTGAAGTTTGCAGTAGTTAGCAGTGGTTTAATATACTGCCCATTGAGTATACAAGCCTTGACAGCCTGTTAAATCTAATGAAACTCGCTCTTCTGACTAGATCTTAACCTCCCTTCCGTAGTAACTTTAATAATTTCTTTCAAATTTTGGATATTTATAGTAAAAATAACTATTGCCTTAAGGGCGTGGCAAACTTCAATTTCGGTTTTTCCAAGCAATATGATAGATAATCGCAGCAGTCTGAAATAATCCTATTACCGTGCTTGGGTATGAAAACAAAATCCAGCTAATTTAATGAAAAATAGGCAACATTCTGTATTTTAAATCCTCTTCGTCAATTTTTATTTTTAGCCGTTGTGCAGCGCCATTAGCTATGGTAAGTTTCCATTAAAATTACTCAGTTAATTTACTGTCAGTCAAATGGCCTGCCTCATTATGTAATGGGAAGGTGCAGATACAGGGCCAAGATTTAGGGATAAAATCTGTGTGGTGTGCAGCTTGGGGCAGAGCTCAAAAAAATTTATGGGAATTTAGAAGAGAAAAATATGTGTCCACAGTGCTTAATATAGATACTTTACCGCTTTTTAAAAAGTTGTCCTGCGGGCTACAGCTTCTTCCCTAAAAGTATACTCTAAGAAAAATGCAGGGAAACAGGGTTGAAAGTATGTCTTCTTATTATCTTGGCAGGTTATCTCATTCGCAACTAAATTGCCAGTTAAATACATAATAGTTAGTCTTAGCGGAGTGAATACTCTCATTCGGAGCAAACAGAAACAGTTTTATTGGCTAAATGCCAAAACGGCGTGTTAGATGCCTGCCCAGAAATGTTGTCGAGTTGCTTCTTCTGTTGATCGGTATTTAACAGATAAAATACGTGCATTTGCTGCCCGCAGAATTGACCCTGCTGATTAAATAAAGAGTTCAAAGATCCACTTAAACTCACAACTTTAAGCAGGGAAAGCATCCAATTTGGTTACTCTTTCGAATGTCAACTTACCTTTGTATCAATAAGAATGTCGGAAATAATTACAACGAAAAATAAAGGTGCTCATTTGCAGTTGGCAGGCTCAATGTAAGTATGGAAGTCGTGCCGTTTGCTCAGCTTGCTATAAAATGGGGCGATGCGGACAGAAAGAAGGATTTGGACTGGAGATTCCAAATTCACGGACATAAGATACAGAGTGGAATACTTGACTGGTGATGCTATCCAGCCTGCAAGAGTCGTTTGGACTCCAGTTTGTTGTCATCAGCCAGAAGCAACTGCAATTATTATTCCTTTCCGGAACCGATTTGTTAATCTATCTGTTTTCGTTAACCACATGCACCCTTTTCTGCGACATCAACATCGACGGTACACAATTTTCGTGATCGATCAGTTAGGTTGACATGGTAGGTCTGTTCTCTGTAAACCACACAAGCATATTCATGAAATATTTTGGACACACTTGTTAAAACATAAAAAGGGTCCCGAATTATTTCTTAATTTCATGGAGGAATGTTATGGAAAAAATTCACCGATAGACATTTTCAGGCATTTCTTGCTAAGTCACTATCATCAGCCAACCATCAGTTAATCACTGGTTGAGTCTATCAACGATGCAAATGCAGTTCCTTTGGCAATCCACCTCGCGGGTCTAAAAATTAAGAGATTTAGTTATAGGATAAGGACCTTTCGGGTGTATTTCAGTATCGGTATATTTGAAGGAGATGTAGGTGAGTCACCAATGAATTCCCTATTTGTACATGCGAGTTGTTGTATAAAAAAATAGTGTCTCGATATGTTGAAGAGGCCAACATAGTGGAACGTAGTTAAAAAGAGCAGACAGGGTAAAAAAACTCCCGGTGATATTTAGGAAAAAAACTGTCGCCCTTAGAGTGGGGGTTCAAGGGGGGAGCATTGCGGAGGTCACATGAATCAGCCAGATGCTCCCTTGCTGATTGCAGAGTCCGTTGAGGGATATAAAAGGCGGAAATATATGCACAGATCATCCTCGGTCCATTGTGGTTCGAACCAAGGGAAAACGTTCATATACCTAATGTACGACGGCCACCAGGTTCAGCTGATGCAAACACTCATGGTGTCACCAAGGTGTGCAAATAATTAAGCAGCGAAGACCTCGAGGACCCCAGCATGAGAATTATGGGAGAAAGCAAGACCTTAAACGAAAATAACAAACAAATAAATGTTACTCTAAATATAGCTAGTAGTATCATAAATTCCTTATTTGCTGACGTCTTCCTTGCAGCTTTCAGTTCATGTTGTAGCTCGCACCATTATATCGATCTAACTTTCGCTTAAAACCTTCAAGGAGTCCGACAAAACAACATCCAGAGGAAGACCGTTCCAAGCTTTGACTACTCTTTTGGAGAAGAAGTACTTCCGAGTGTCTTGACGTGCTCCAGTCACACGTTATTTGAGAGGATGACCTCTCAAGTTCGTTGTTGTTGCTAACTCGAAGAAATTACCTGGGAGGAGACAACAGTCATGGACGCGTAGTATGCGAAATGTTAGTATCAGGTCCACTCGAAGCTGTCTATAGCGCAAGGGAAAGAGATTTTAGATTCAACAGCTGTGTTTCATAAGGCTGTGAGCATGTCCAAGGACAAGTTTTGTTTGCTCGCCTTTGGACCTTTTCGAGGATGTTGATTTCCTTCGCCGCCCGTGGTCTCTTAGCTTGGATAGTGGACTCCAACTGTGGCCCGCACGAGATGTTGAGTGGCAGCTAGACTATTTAAAGCTGCATGATAGTTCCTGCTATTATGGCCAACCAGAAAACCATTCCCGTCTCGGGTACCGGTTCAACCTGTGTAAATCAGTCAGAAATTGGTTCCACTAATTGGCCTCTGCTCAGGTTACACCAGAGACATTCAATTGGGCAGCACTCTTAACTATCGGATACAGAGAGGCGGTTAAATCAGCCAACTATTCTTGATTCATTCGTCCCACTCGCGCTTACCTTTGGTTTCACGGGCATGACCTTTAGCTGAAAGATTGAGGTGCTAATCCTTTCCAAATCACCCTCAAAGACCGAGTCTTTTCGGACATTCTACATAAAAGTGTACTTCATTAATACTGGCTTCTGACAAAAGGTACTTTAGACACGAGCTCTAGCTCACCATGTTTCATAAGACGGCACACCAGATCATTCTTATATAAATTTTTATTTAAACAAATAAGACTGGTCGACAGTTCAAATATTTTGAACAACAAAAGCTCTCGTTCTGTTTAAGGTGACGTGCTAATTGCCAATAAACCTCGTCTAGCGTGGCAGATGGAAGTGTAAAGCAATGATGCTTTACTCAAAATGTCTTTAGTAGCA
Organism: Schistocephalus solidus; assembly: GCA_017591395.1. NCBI lineage: Eukaryota > Metazoa > Platyhelminthes > Cestoda > Diphyllobothriidea > Diphyllobothriidae > Schistocephalus > Schistocephalus solidus. Next base: position 316,838 of record WEDG01003713.1, on the reverse strand, counting down.
AATGAATTTAAATAAGGACACGATAATGTCGACGATCACGTGTAGTTACAATTCCTGTTACAAACGCCAACCAGAAAATCGTCCCTGTCTCGTGCCTGTTTGTATATTTAGAAACAGCCTTCGTTCTCTATTATAGGTTACACCAGAGACCTTTAATCGAGCTGCACTATTGAATATTGGATTCAGGGAGGCAGTTAAAGCAGGCGGTTATTCTTGCTTCATTTTCCATGATGTCGATCTTCTACCCGAAGATGACAGGATGATGTACGCATGTGAGGATCACCCCCTTCACATGTCTGCAACTATTGACAAGTTTAAGTACAAGTAAGTCTTTATACTCACTGTTATATGGCACTGCACTATGGAACAAGGCAAAGTTCCACAAATCGAAAGCAACGGGCCAGAATTGATAGGACAATCACTGACTATACAAGTACTATTTGCAGAATGCAGACTGTCCTTTAACATCTTGTAAATATTATGTGTTTTTTTCACAAGAATTTATTGGATTTTTGGGCCAATTATTCGTAGTCACTTTAAGAGTGATCTCAAAATGCTTTTGCAAGTTCACGCAAAAGGACAAAAACGACACTAAAAGGACATTGATGCGACTGCAAGTCAACCCTGGGAGGACTTCACCCAGGCCCGATTGGCCAGAAGAAGAGCAGTGAAGATTAGCACAGCAAGGTACCTATTGGACTGCCTAAATTCTGCACGGTTTATAACCCACGAATTTTTTTCTCCATGTTAATGTACCTGCCTGAAGACGAATAGCTGAATACATATGTTTGTCAATTTAACTTTTCGATGGTAAAAGCAAGTCGCGAAGCAAAACCAGCTCGCCCCTTTCAAGGTCAAAAGCGCGGCTCGGAAGTCACACAAGCGCCTTTAATACAAACCGTCAATGCGAAAACCCTTCCAGCAGGTCCATGCTCCCAATGCATTTTCAGTGGGAGAATTAGCCTCGTCGGACATCTATAGGACGCAATGCAATAACATTCTGACAACAGCAATTTCTACACCGACACTCGCTGGCACTGTCACCCTTGCTTCAAACTCCACGTCAACGACCATTCCCACGACTGGTGATCAAACTTCAACTGTGCCGCTGTCTTTGACCATCGGCACAATCCTCCTTGCCGCAATTCCCCCGTCGATCATAGTGGTGATAACCACTGACACCAATTTCCTCACTCTCACATCCACTGAGACCACCTGTTGATGAGCGCCACCTCCTACCTACACCAACATCGTCCCTTTTACCAGAAATGCGGTTTGATCATACCCTGTCCTCATTGTCATTGCACATTCATCTCATGCATCGACATGATCGCACGGAAATTGACAAACCTGTGCTTGGGGCATGAACACACAGCAGAGACTGCTGCCTCAACTGCCCTCTTCCCTGGCATATTCTCTCACCACAGAGGCCCATTTAATCACATTCGCATCCATGACAGCGCACTTTACCACGATGCTGACAAAACGCACACAGCTTTCGCACCCATAAATTATCCCTTCCACAACCCTCCCATCGATGCGGCCACCGGCACCAACCACAACAACAAAAACTACAACCGCCAATGTAGTATCCCCCGGCCTATCCTGTCCTCACTACACCTTCACCTCATGCATCGGCCTGGACGGTCATATGCGAAACCATCGCACAAAGATTGGCGAACCAGTGCCAGGAACACCAATATGCACGTGCCCCACCAGTCTTAACTGTCCGCACTGTCAAAGCACATTCACACGGCGAGGGCCTATTAAGCTACCATATCCCTCGATGAAAACCTGCAGTAGAACACCGCCGACTATACCACATTGACATCTCTTGTCACCAGTAGCTACTTTACACAGTTCCATTCAACCCGCACAAATCATGTTATCAAACAGTATTTATACCTTTAGAGGGAACTAAAATCCTCGGCTGCTTCTCCATGTGGCTCCTCTGCCGCAAATGCCATCTGAGCTTAAAAATATCACGTCGCGATACGTGCCGTGGCTTGGAAGGTTTCCAACTGATAGTTACACGCAGACCTCGCAGTCAGTGCAATGTATGCTGTGTGGAATGGCTGACTGGTGGTCTGAGACTCAAGCTGCGATGGGTACTTATTAACATGGTCTCTGACACTCCCACACATGCTAGATGTCAGCTGCTCAACCACTTTTTTGCGTGAAATCCTGTTGCTTGTGTTTTGTGTGCAGGTCATGTTTTTGGTACGCGTAGGTAAGGTCATTAAGTACATCATTAGCTCTACCCCCATTCTCCGCACCTGTCCTCTGACAGGGCTCGGACGGTGACTGAAAAATGGGGAATAGAGATAGGGTCGACAACTCAACGAAATTTCCTCCCTATAAACAACCCGAAGCACTTGAAACTATCACGATGCGTTATAAGCCGTGGCCAACTGACGGGATTACTCAAACTCTGCAGTAAGCCCAGTGTGCGTTTTCGTGGAGTGGCCGACTGGCAGACTGTGGTTCAGGCTGCAAAGCTTCCTTATTTATGTGATCCTTGTGGTACTCCCACGCCGTTGGATCCGAACCAGGTGTCACGACATCAAGGGGGCTGCTCCGACTACTACCTCTGCCTCTCGCCTTCGGTCTTCTTGGCTTGGCCATGTCATCTGGCCCAGGTGGGGGAGTCGAGAGAATGTGGCAGCTGCAGCGCAGATCGGATCACACTAAAATCGAATTCACGCACAAGTTGACGTAGCTGCGCCAAATTACTGTAGGGCACACAGTGGACATTGTTGGAATTGACGTTCAAGCTGTTACCACTTCACCTTGTTGAACATTCGAGTCGGCAAATATGTGGTTTTGGTAATTCATAATCAGGCCTGATAGTGAAAATATTGTTCCCACGCAGTCCGAATGGCGAGCTCAGCGTGTTGCGTTTATTGAAACTAAGGAAGTGTGAGGATATAATTTGGGGGTGTAAGCGAAGTCCGAAGGTCGAGTAAGGGGAGTGAACAGTACTGCCAAGAACGTGCAATGATCCACTGTCTTCATAGAGTTGGGATGGCATTTGAGTACCACCTAAAGTCTGCGTAGACCACGGAAGAAATAGGGCCTGTACTAACGTTTTGCTGCAAGACAGCGTTGGATTCATTGGTCCTATAGTCACTGTCTCAGCTGTTTCTAGCACCTTTTGGCGTAGGCCGTTAAGTAATTCAACTTATGTCCGGTAGGCAAACTAACAGGTTACCTTTGGAGCGTCTCGGGTATTAGGGTCTTCTATATGCAAGAGAATAGACGCCGAAATTGACCAGATTTAATCTGTCTAGCCAGGCAGGTATGTGTTCACATATCATTTTTTCCTATATCCTCGGTGTACGGCCCATGTGTCCCGCGCCGCAGGAGCAAGTAAATGAGTAGATACACGCCAATGTGGCCTTCCGTGGCTCTCGATATTTACCTCCAAGCGCAGGAGGTGAGAGTTTAGGAAGAATAAGTGGAGGCTCGACACTGGGAAAGTGCTCACGCTGGTTATCTTCAGAAATCGTCTTATTGCGCTTGATGTGTCCCCGAGAACGGGCAGTCCTATAAAACGTTGGTTCGTTTTTGACGTGTCAGTGGGAAACTTTGTGCTGTGCTCTCCAATACTCCGGAGGATGGACCTCTCTGGGTATCTGTTTTCACAAAGTGTTCTCCGTATCTGCTGGAGCTCTGCTTCAACAATTTCATGAGGGCCGATACGCTGCACTCTAGGCATCAATCCCTAAACTAAATTTCGTTTTATAATTATGGGAGTAAAACGTTGAAAAGTAATGTATGGTCCCGTCGAGGGTTTTTTATTGCATTACACTGGAAAGATGCATCCTCTTGACGGTTTCGAAGGACATCGAAACCGTCTAGACTATGTACACACAAAATGCTCGTAATTGTCATTCTTCCCAAAATTACACACAGTGAAACTGGTGTGTTAAAGTGGAATATGGTGATTAACTAAACAGTCTAAAAGTCAACAAATGCGCTTTATTCCATTTTAACGAACCGCAAAGCCAGTTGGATTATTGCAATCTATATCGATCTATATCTACTGGTTCAAAATGGACGTCTTTTAGTCCTATATAGCTGCCAACAAATCAAAAACGGATTGGACGAAATACGTTTGAATCGGTGAATATTGAAGTAAAATGAATAAGCCCATTATTTTAGTATTTTATGCCACGTCATCCGCAAATTCCTCTCTATCTTGCCCTTAGATAAAAACGCAGCTTCGAGTATTCGGGATAACTGAAAAGTCATCAGTTCTTTAGTTTTTTTATAATTAATCATGTGGTACGACATCAGAAAAGTACAGCCTCCCTTACAACATTTTGGCTTTCAGTCGTTACTGATTTTCTATAAGACTGAGGGCCTTTTATCCATCATTACTTAGACTGTTTTACAAAACCTCATTTGGTGGAGCAGTGGCAATGACGCGAACGCAGTTCGAGAAAACGTTGGGATACGCAAATACGTATTTTGGATGGGGCTGTGAGGACGACGACATGTATAAGCGACTTGGATTCTCCAACCAAACGTTAATGAGACGAAATTTCACCTTTGCTCGTTACAAGATGATGAAGCATGTTAGAGATGTTGGTAACGACGAAAACCCCAAAAGGTACTGAAAATATGTAGATTTTTGATTTTATTATTTTATTTTTGTTTATTTATTTCTTTTAAGTTTTTTAATGTTTTATTTTATTATTATTGAATACTATTTTTAGCGAAATCAATATTCTTATCTGTTGAAGATCTGATTAAACTAAACGCATAATATCATTTATATTATTTAGAAGAAGAAGACTTCGGAACGCTCGCAAACTGTGGCAAATGGACACTTATCGACATATCCAATACGTAATTCAGAAGCGGGAATTGAAGTATGGTGGTTTATACTACCACATCAAAGTCGATATTCTGCACCCAAATGTGGAGGATTCAAGAGCAATAGTCTAGCCATCAGCCCTGAACAGATCCTCTACAAAAAAGCAAGGTGGTAAGGGAGATTACGTTTCAAGCCTTGTTTACGTACTATGTTGTAAAGCCTTATATACGACAGCATTTTGTTTCAATCAACTGGACTTCAGGGTTGCAGCATGCATCCTCAAAGGTGTTGAGTTAATTGCATTTCTTTTTATGTTAACCGAAAAGCAAAGAACAAATCTGTATTCCATCTCTTTTAATTGATTGTTAGTCAAACGGTTGTAAGAACTGCAAGAAATAATACACTTAACTGACAATTGATTATATTTCGTACTGTAGCTAAAAAAGATATATTGCGGGATCGATAAGAATAACGGTTCGATGTAGGTTTGGTTCGCTATCTACCGGAACAATGGAACCGCATTCAACGTTATCAGTAAGTATTGTGCAAAAAAAGCCCTATGTGAGTCAAATGTACAAGTTGACGATCGGCGCTTAACATGGACGAAAAAAATAATGTATGCGCTCATAATACTTGTGCTTGTAAGCCATTTCATGCTTAACATCCGATTTTCGATCAAATTCGAAGATTTTGCCTCAATTTTTACGGCTTTTAGTCAGTGTTTCTCGGGCTTCTTAAGCTGATAGAGGGGTTCTTAGGTGAGAACTTAATTCTTTCAGAATGCTCATATCTAACCAGCCTATATGCAACCGAGAAAAGTTTAGATAAAAAAATCATTTTTAGTAGGCGTTTATCGGGCGTTTTTCAGGATACGGGCAGTGCGTCATAACTGGATTTTGCTTAAACTCGACATAGAAGTTCAGAAAACTGGTGGAATCAGTTTCTGCCTACCCGCAATCCTTTTCCTTCCACTAAAAAAATTTAATATATCTCGAAGAAAGTTTAGATGGAAATAGTACGCCTCCCTGACCCCTCCCTCCACCACGGTAACATTGAGCCTATCCTCCACTCTGGGAAGTAGACTACTAGCTAGCAGCCATAAAAAAATGCGCATCCAGAGCTTCATATTCAGGGCGTATGTGCGGGCATGTGTTTACGGCTTATTATAATATACCGGAAGAGTAAATGATCTTCGAACACCAGAATGTACACTGCTCGTCATATTTGGCCTCCGCGGGAAAATGCTTTCCCAAGGAAACAAGTGGGCCCTACTATTGTCGATGGTTTCGATTGTCGATGGCATACGATTGTTTCGATTTTCGATTGTAGATGGTTTCGATGGTTTCGATTGTCAATGGTTTCGACTGTCACTGTTGTTTTCGATGTATAAGACAGTTTGCATGGCAGGTCCAAGCTTGACCTATCTGTTGGTGAAAAGGTCCACACTAGGCTCCATGTTCTCTTCTGTCCTGCGCAATAATGTTTTCGCAACGGTTTGGATCCGACTGGGGATAAATTGCTTTCTATTGCTTTAGTTCGTACGATAACTTCCTGGTCAATCCCCCCAGTAGCCGTTCAACGGCCTTGCAGCAAGTAAGGGGCCTGGAGGAGATGGGACAATGATGCCGGCTCCTTTATTCCCCCTTGTCAATGGCAATCCTTAATGAGGATACTTTATTTCCTTACTTTCACAGCCAAACTGTCTAGAAGCTGTTTGCCTAATGCAGTTAAGCGTATGGAAAGTCAAATTCCTTCCATAATGTTCTATAAGCCTTTGAAATGTGGGATAATTCCGTCATCAGAGTTGTGCTGTTTTGGCTGAAAATAAAACAGCCTCTTTGGTAACTAATTTGATGACTACGAAGTTGCTTTTGTAAGTCCTAAGAGACTGGCTCTGTGTTTGGATGTCAAGTAGGGTCAATTCTAGAGGCGATGATTTGGTACTGCCATAACCAAGACTGAATTCAGGTTGGCTTTCAAACCCCTGCGAAAGTGAAAGAAGATATATATCAAATCGCAAATGTCAACCCAAAGGAATTCTTAAGTAAATGTTTAAGCATGGATCTCGGGCGATCATCATCTATAGCCTCATCGACAAGTTACTTGCATGTAGGAAATTTTCCCCACCGAAGATGACCGAGACCAGATCAGGGGTTCTATGTTCACTTTTTTGTGCGCTCGAAATTGACGTTTTTGTCTAGCATTCTGGGAAAAGCCTGATGCCTGTTGAAATACAATTTAATATGAGCAAGATCATTTTTTTCACGTTTTAAAACTCCTTCTTCTATCAGAAATGAGGAGAGGGATATAGGAGGATTGAGCAAGAGAGAGGGAGAGCATAGACAGAAGCATAGTTTGAAAAACTGTACTTAAATCACTAAAAGCAAGGCTTTCGTTACGCGTGGCTCTCTGGCAAGACAACTTTGTCTACATTTCTGCATTTATTTAGTGCACGGTTTGGTACTTTTCCACCTAAAGAGTGATCTTAGAAGTTGTTTTAAAGCGTTAAAATAGTGGACTTATTTCCAAGAGCCTCTTAACACTGCTGCAGAAAAGTTTATTAAACCCCCCGCCAGCACTTTTAATGGTATGCAGTTTCCTGCCACTGACTGCTTTGTACAACGCTCTATTTAAATCATCAATGAACATTGAGCTGGCTTTCTGCGAAACAAACATTATTCCCCCTGCCATAACACTTAGTCTAGCTCTCATTTCCTTCGATACCATACATCCAGATTGATATGAAGACCAGTTGCCTGGGCTCTACTGGGATATTCTCCACATAAGCAGTCGGCGACGATGCAGGGTTAGGCCAAATGCTCGAAAGCACTGGAGGCACTGGAGAGATCATCATTCCGGGAAGTCAGACTGTGGCTTTGAGTAGCAGTTCACGCAGAGATAAGAAAAGGTTAGGCTGTAAGGCAGAGCGGAAGTCCCATATGGTCCGTTCAGTTCTGCATATCCCCTGCGGCGCGTAGGGAGGCATTCAGCGGGCAGTGAGACCGTTTAATCATGACGCAAACCGTTGGGTGATAGACCGTCTAGCAAATGTGAGTACAGCCTTAAAAGGAGAGGAGAGACTGGATGAGCTTGGAAGTACCTCGGGTACCGCGATCAGTGGTTATGGTGGGTAGGAGGGGGGGGGGGGGGAGAGGTTACACAAAGATTGCAACCAAATGAGTTACAAAAGTCTTGATCACCATTAAAACCTCTACATCTGCCAGAGCGTGGATTCCATCCATCCGACTAATTGATCTACACATCTGATGAGTTAAGAATTGCCGTTGGTCAGCGGCAGAGGACTAAGACTGTCCAGTTTGACATTGCTGAACCTGTCATTAGGGCTGAGGACGGTGCTGATGGAAACCTTATCATGCTGCTGGACACTGCTCCACTGTCAGAGGAGGCATGACCATTTAAAAATTTTGAGGACCTTCTGCAACCAAAGCCGCAAGAAGTGGTCGACCGATAAGAAATTAAGGTAAGTGACAGAAACGTAAATATGTAGGTTAAATGAATGTCAAAGTTACGCCAAGGTACCGGACGAAAGATAACTCTTTGAGAAGGACGTCTTAGTATTCAGGACTAGGAGAGTGCGGGAGTCGAAAAACACTGGACAGCTTTGTGAATGTTAATTAAAAGACCATTTTCTGAGGTCCATCTTGAGGCGTAGTCCAGGTCATGCTTCAGAGACAGGAGATGTGTCTGCTTTTTAAGTGTGGAACGTGAAATATTCTTCGATTCAAGACATAACTCAGGCACGAGAGCCAATCGCAGATATTTTGTTAAGGAAGAAAAGATGTCAAGAAATGCACATGCTAACGCACGACAGTCCTGAATGGCCCACACGAGCAAACGTTTCTGTGGTCTTGCGTCTTGCGCATTGACCAGATGAACTGTAATCAAATTAGACTGAATGAAAAAGGTTATGCTTGACCGCTTAAACAAGAATTTTATTCATCTGCGTTTTCGGCTTTATGCTCAAACAGAGCATCAGAAATAGCAACAGATATGGATCTTCTTTCAAAAGTGCACCCTTTCGTTGCTATCGGCCTGCACGATTTGCGAGCGCATATCGCTGTTATGAGAAGTTAACTATGGGTGACATCATGGCTCGAAGTTTGGACTGGACACCTGAGGGACGACAGGGGAGTCACATGCAAGCATATTCACTGACAATGCCCGGAGAAAGAATCTAACGGAAAGATCACCTAGTGTCTAGGATGTAACCTCTCAAATTCGACGTCGTGTATTTCCCCAGCGAAACATTTGAGTATAATACCAAGCTTATTAGGATATATGGGTAACAAGGTTATTCTTTGCGCACACTATTTGATCATATCTACAACGGGTCTTTGAAGGCTTGTGCTACTACCCTCATGTTTGTTGAATTAGAGGGTGGCACAGATAAGCTGCCCCCAAATTTCATCGGCGTCACTTGGCTGAATTTTCTAAATGCATGTACTAGAGGCTCTCGGCACCCTCTAACCATTATGACAGCTATATACTAAGTCAGGTTAAAATCCTATAAAAAGCTGTTATTATTTAATGAACCCCGGCGCACAATACACCCTTAAATAAAGGAATATATGTAAAATCGTAAGACAATTTTCTGTTTTTGGCGATTGCAGATCCGAAAAATCGAAGCCAAATTTCCCCTACCTAAATACCCTATTGTGCTCCAATGACTTCGTGACCCTGAATGGATGCGGTTATTACTTGGACACAATTACCTGAAGGTTTGATCCTGTTGGCCCTATTTTACAAACAGGACCTGCGCTCGGCAAAGCCAACAGGATGAGTCTTAAGGAGACGAATGCGGACAAAAAAAGGGAGACTAAGAGCCCAACACGAGACGACTGAAATCCTCTGAGGCTCTTCACAAGATGCAGAAGCTCCTTTTTAAAACGACAAAGAACCACTGATATATCTTTTGGAGAAATGGTAGGGACCAATGTAAGCGATACTTACATTGTCCATTCTGTCACTAACATCCAAGAGCGGGGTACAATTATCTTCTGTAGCAATGCCACAGAACCATAGAATTAACATCTTCCAGTCGACATTTACTTCATCTGCTAAATTTGAGGCAAGCCTGATTGTCACATGCTGCGTGTGAACGCCCTTAGGAGATGCACAGCATACGTTGTATTTCAAAGTATGAAGAGTTTTAGTAGATATAAAATTATTCATCTTCCAGCTTCGAGTAGGATGTGCATGTGGGAAATAGAAAATGCAAAAATCAACCTATAAGGGCATGCTAACAACTTATAGCACAAATGAGACTTGCCAGCCTGGTCAAAGACGAAAATGGACATTTCGATCTTGCTACTCGAGAACTCAAAAACGAGTAAACTACAAAAATGACATTGTTCGGGAATAGTATGCACACGGGTTGTTTGCCATTGATCAATTCCAGTGCATTTATATACGCTGCTGATAAACATAAGAGGACTCTTATTTTCCTGCAGTTTGAAATCTCCGATTGACATCTAAGATACGTATATTCCATTATCAGAAACGCGGTAGACTCACATCGGTAAACACAGTGTCTTAGGTACTGAAAAAGAAATGGTCTAGAATTATCGCTCGGAAAATTAAGCAGCCAGCGAAATTCAGATGGGTATGCAAATTTTATAGCTTTCAGCTGTCAACGGAAAACTGAGCTACTACAGCAGAAATGGAGGTAAATTTTAAAAGTCGCCAGAAAGCAAGGTGGTGAAGGGTACGTTCACAATATCTTCATTTTCGTTTTGAATTTTAAAAAAATGCAGAAAATGGAAAGCTCCAACGTCAATCTGCGTGTCCAAAAAGAGCGGATGAGACGCCTGAAAGATGCGTGCTCGACGTAGAGGCGTATGATTATGAGGATAGCTAGATCAATTTTTCCTGTAACTGCTAATATTCTGACCCTTTTCCAATGCGACAGGCCCTCATCGCATTTCGATCATAGCCTGTCATGGCTCTCAGTCCGTAGTCGTCTTTGCAACGTATTCCACATCTGTATTAATTGTCTTGTTATGAACAGTGTTGGAAGGCCGTACACATCCACTTAGGTAAAGTAGGTGTCTATTTGGTGATGTCATTGCTTAGGTAGACCTCACTTAAAACTTCACTTTGATGGCTACTGCTGTATTCTTTTGTGATAATAACCGACTTACGGACTACCTTTTCCTCTTAGAAGGGTGATATCACCCTTAACAGGAACTGTTTAAATTAAGCCAATCGTTCATTTGAGAGGAAATCTGACATAGGTATCTGAGCATTCTTCCGAATGTTGAGTTGGAAATGAATCTGGGTTTTCACAAGGGAGTAGACTACAGGATATGCCTTTCAAAATTATAATGAAGGAATTTATTTACCTATATTGAGAAGCAGCCTGTTCAATGAGAAGCTGTGTATGTGTATGACGGTTAATCAACCAAGACTCCAGTACCAGGCAGATACTTTGAACGTGTGTGCGAAAAATACAAGAATATTTTTGATGGCAACTCCGATCGGATAATGATGAAGGTAAACGAAAGAGAGAGTTAAGTTATAACAGACACCGAAATCAAGAAATTAACGTGTTTATATACATACAATTGCGATGAAACGACCATGCAGTGAGGATAAATAACGAGTGCGAGCCCCATTGGGCATTATATGGTGACAGATGTAGAGGCGATCGCAAACGAGGCGGACAGAAGATTCGCTTCAAATATGCATTCAGGACTTCATCAAGCTATAGAGAATCAAAAATGAGGGACCTCGCTCAAGATACGCAGGTCTGACGCACTGCCGCACGATAATTGGACCGTTGATTTTGATTATGTCTACTGCTAACTCCATAACATTGTGGTGGAGGGACGATGACTTCGCTGGATTATAGTGAGAGTAGACTATCATGGCTTCTACCTCACTCTCTATCCCACTCATCCATCGCGTCCTGGCACTGCCACATAGACTGGTATGGACAAACTTAAAGCACGAACTCGACCGCCATCCTTGCCTATATGAATAATAGCTGTGAAAAGTATATTCAATTGTCCGGCAAGCAATGCCAGAAAATTTGTTAAAACGGCACAGACAAGACCGCCAGTGCCTCACTTATATACACCAGCACTTGACTAATTAAGCGCGGACTACGAGGCACACCAGCATTCGCCTATACCAATCAAACAGTTTGACTGCAGAAAAGAAACCAAGTCTGTCACCCAGAACTACTGACCAAACCTTTCGTTCTTTCTGATCGATTTCTCATTGTATTGTTTATTTTATATGCGAATGTTTACTGAATTATTGCCAACACTTACCTTTGGAAAGTGGGATGAAAATATTAATTTCATTTATTACAGGTGTACTTATGCTAACAAACCAACTTTCCAAAGGCCAGAATGAAACATGGATGCAGGCTTGATCCTGATAGGGTCTACTAGTCACCTTGGATGGGGGGTTGATCATTTGAATATAGAAGCACCGACAAGGCAAAGACAATTAACGTGTTCACAACCAGGAAAGCAGTCCCTTGTCAATAACCAAGAGCGCCCATAACACAACCTGACAGACGGAGAAATTGCCATTACTAGAATTATGTGCAGGATATTTAAGATGCATTATGGACCGCCCGCCTTCGCTCTGCTAGGAAGCTCTTTAGAGATTCGTTCACAGGGTGATCAATACTGGCACTGATTATGGGTCAAAACAATCACAGAAATTTTATGCGCGTTTCATAAGCGTTGTCGACAATGTGCTCATCTTAATTTTTGGAGTGCCATGCAAAGTGACGAGCATCAAAGCAAACTCGTAATAGTCAAGCCTGCTTCGGTTCATCTGCCTTTTCAACGCCAGGCGCACATTTAAAATGCCCCTGTTAGGTAACGTAACGTAACAACTGAAGTATCACCTGTTTCTTTTCAAGTTATGAAAATTTAATTTTCTCTAAATTATCAAAATGCTACTTGGAATATTTGGCAGAGTAAGGGCGTATGTTGGTGTCAAAAATAAAATTCAAAAGGACTTGTGAATTTCCTAGCTTGCATGCGATAAAGTTGGCAGATGAAAGTGAAATTAAAATCAGGCTATACGCCTACGCAAATGTCCACCTTCGAAGAATGACAGTGCATGGACGCCTTCGGTTGATTTCGGAGCACGGATTCAGAGCGCAACAGGAGAGCTTCTAATGAATAATTACGACTGCGGTATACTGCCAGGCAGCTGGAGTCATAGGCTGAAACTAAGTCACTAAGACATTAAAGCTAAGTCGCAAATTGGAGAGATCGTAATACGCAAGTTGCGAACAGGTTGACATGACCAGGTAGTAGGACGAGGGCACCTTTTCAGCCCAGGGGATAGTCGGTTTCCCGAGTGAGAGAATGGGTGTTGACAGTGTAGCATCCGAGCTCGCTGAATGCAAGAATGCGGTAATTTATCTATACTCCCAGTAGGGACCCAAGTTGACGTATCGCCTTCTGGCTAGGCCGAAGATCTTGCAGAAGGCATCCCATCAACTCGGTTTGTACTCAGGATACTCTGCGTGTTTCTGTTAGGATTTTTGGGATTAGGGCTAGGAAGATTAGGTTTTTGTTGTGAGCTTTATATCAAGGGTACTGTTTCGGAGCGTGACCAACATATATATTAGTTCTACGTTAAGAGTTGCCATCGTTCGGATGATTTAAGCGGTGTGGTGATAATTTTCATTTACTTTTTTCGTAGGAATGTGTTTTGGCGTGCGGCTTGGGGTCGGAGTTTAGGATTAGGGTTTATGATTAATAAGAACTTCAGGACGACCAATATAGAATCGGTGTCACGCCAAACCGGTGGTACAGACAAAACCAAGGACCACAACAACATTAATTTACCTCCGTCTACATAATTTCATAACTGCGATAAGCCTTACTAATATACCCAACAAAATAATATTTATAAGTTAATCCACACATGTGCGTAACCATTCCCACGTGGTCTTGCCTAACAAGGACCGCCCACAACCGACCACAAAGAGTTTTTTGTAGGCTTTGTATCCATATTTCGAAAAACAAGAGTTAATGACGCACTCCTTGCTGGCGTGGGTTCAACTCCCACCGAGTCCGCCCAGTTTTTCAAAAGTGGGTCAAGGGACTTATTCAAATCTACAAAAAGGCTCTACTTAAAAATCTGTTTAATTTTTATTCAGATTAAAACAAAGAAAACTTATCGACATTTGCGACTGCAGTATACGTTTTAGTATTTGTTATTGACAATTTTATGATCTACGTGCATTTGGAGACAAAAACGCGCCAAACCTCTGCATCTTGATAAAAGAATCGTGAAAAATGAACGAAAGAAAGTTTTTTTTTAAAAAACCAATTACTCTGATGAACTTGGCCAAAAATATCCAAAACAAATTTCCCGCGTGTTGATGATTGTATCAGTATATATGCATGAAATGGATAGAACTAATCCCAAAATCCTAAAAGTAACACGCAGAGAATCCTGAGTTCTAACCGAGTTGATGGGACCGCCTTCTGCAACATCTTCGGCCTAGCCAGAAGGCGATACGTCAACTCGTGACCCTACTGGGAGTATGGCTGAATTACCGCATTCTTGCATTCAGCGAGCTTGGATGCTACACTGTCAACACCCGTTCTCTCACTCGGGAAACCGACTATCCCGGGGCTGGAAAGGTGCCCTCGTCCGACTACCAGGTCATATAAACCGGTCCATAACTTGCGTATTACTTTCTTTCCAATTTGGGACTTGGCTTGAATGTCCTGGTGACTAAGGTCAGCCTATGACTCCAACTGCCTGGCAGGGTGGAAGCACAATAAGCGGGTCCCAAAAAAAATAAATAAACCCGAGAGCGTGTCTGCCGGGAACCGTGGTAATAGGGGTTTTATGGGTGGGGCAGAATAACAACAAAAACAACAGTCAAAACGGTGAAGGTAATATGAAATTGAAAATTTATAAATAAATGAGACCAAAATAACCCGCCCAACATGAAAATAAAAAATTCGCATCCAATGAAAACGCATGTGTATAATTAACGGTCCCCATTGGTTGTAAATGAAAGCAAACTGATCAGATGAAATCGGAGTCAATAAGAAGAAGGCAGCAAATGCGCGCTTTAATTGAAGGCATTTAAATTGAAGCTGACGAATGCGATCGCTAATTAAGACAGCCAGAAGCAAGGCAAATGCACAAAAGGGAACCGGAACAAGGGTAAGATTAGTAAAATGAATTAAATCACGTATGTTACATGTACTGCAAAAAGTATAATAAATATAACTTTTTGTCTAGGTAATCGATGGTAGTTTAGGTGTTAGTGGAATAAGGAAAATGAAAAATGAAGTATAATTAAAAGAATGCGAAGTATTAACCGATGGACAGATTCACGGATTTGCATATGCAATTTTTATTGTTAAAAAGGGGAAGTATAGTAAAGAAAAAAATTTCACGTAATTTAAGGGTATAGATATTTTGAAAGCGACACAAAATGTAGCTAGTAGATTATGTGTCACATGGCTGGAAAAATAGGAGAGTAATAGAACGAAATAAACAAAGGAAAAAGAAAATGTGGCACCAAAAATACCTAATAATTAGTTTGAAGGCAAGGTGAATGTAAATTTTTATCCCCATTGTAGGATTCACCGCAAGGAAAAAACAAGAAGGAGAGGACCTCAGATGAATAAGGCAACGGAAGAGGAAATTATAATGAAAACAATAGACTCCAGCCGAATTGTCGACTATCTACAGCAAAGGAGACTGCTACCTATGCATATGTTGTGCACATGCGGAAACAATATAACCCAGCAGGCCTCTGCAGAGCAGACAAACGGCTTCTTATTTAAATGTTCCCGCTGCAGACGAAAGAAGTGCCTAACAGAAGGTACTATTTTCAAATGTAGTAGGTTAACCCTGGGGAATATAACGTAAAATTGTCTACCGGTACGTAGAAGGCGTGCGATTCAAGCGCTGTGCCGCACTGGGTAGGGGTGCATCGCAATACTGCAATGCAGTGGTACGCAATTTGTCGCAATGTGTCAACCAGTGCACTCATGAGTGCCGTAGGCCAGGTAGGCGGCAAGGGTATAGAAGTGCAGGTGAACGAGACAATTACTACTACTGCTAATGCGCTCCGACTACGATACTACTACTATTACTACTACTACAGCTACTATTACTTCTACTACTAATATTTCTACTACTACCACTATTAATACTATTACAACTGCATCAACTACTACCACTACAACTACTACAACTTCTATCACTACTAACGCTACTACTACTACTACTACTACTACTACTACTACTACTACTACTACTACTACTACAAATACTACAACTACTAATACTAATATAACCATTAATACTACTACCACTACAACTGCTATTACTACAACTACTACTGCGTCTACTACTACTACAACTGCGTCTACTACTACTACTACAACTGTGGCTACTACTACTACTACTACTTATACTACTACTACTACTGCGTTTACTGCAACTACTACTACTATTACCACTTGTACTACTACTGCGCCTACTACTACTACTACTACAACTATTACTACTACTACTTATACTACAACTACTACATTTACTCCTACTACTGTGTCTACCACTAATACTACTTCCACTATTTCTACTTCTCCTATTACTACCACTACTACTGCGTCTACTACTATAACGCATTCTACTACTTCGACTACTATTAGTTTTCCTACTACTTCTATTACTACTACTACTTCTACTTATACAACTACCACTTCTACAATTACTCATACTTCCATTACTATTACTACTACTACTACTACTACTACTGATACAACTACTAATACTATTAATACTACTGCGTCTACTACTACAATTAATACATCTACATTTGCGTATACTAATACTACTACTATTACCACAACTACAACACCGTCTACTGCTACTACTACTACTACTACTACTACTACTATCACTACTACAAATACTCCTAATACTGCGTCTACTATTACTACTAATACTACAACTACTACTAATTATGTTAACAATTACTACAGGAAAGGAGACTGCTTCCTATGCATATGCTGTGTGCATGCGGAAACAATATGACCCAGCAGGCCTCAGCAGAGCAGACAAATGGCTTCTTTATTTAAATGTTCCCGCTGCAGACGAAAGAAGTGCCTAAGAAAAGGTACTATTTTGAAGGTAGTACGTTAACCCTGGGGAATATAACGAAAGTTTTCTACCGGTACGTAGAAGGCGTGCGAGCCAAGCGCTGGCCGCACTGGTAGGGGTGCATCGCAATACTGCAATGCAGGGGTACGCAATTTATCGCAATGTGTCAACCAGTGAACTCATCAGCGCCGTAGGCCAGGTAGGCGGCAAGGGTATAGAAGTGCAGGTGGACGAGACAATTACTACTACTGCTAATGCGTCTACGAATACAACTACTACTACTTCAACTAGTATTAATACTACTACTAATATTACTACTAATACGACTACCACTATTAATACTACCACACTTGCCTCTAATACTACTACTACTACTAATACAACAACTCATATTACTACTAATACTTCTACTACTGCGTCTACAACTAATAATACTACAACTACTTCTACTAATACAACCATTAATACAACTACTACTGCGTCTACTACGACAACAGCTACTACTACTACAACTACTACAACTGCGTCTACTACTACTACTACTACTACTACTATAACAACTATTACTATTATTAATACTAATACTACAACTACTACTACTATTACTAATACTACTGCGTCTACTACTACTTATATAATACTATTTCTTCTGCGTCTTCTACCACTACTACTACAACTATTACTACTACTAATTCTACTATTACAACAAATAATAGTGCGTCTACTACTACTACTATTTATGCTCTTACTACTGCGTCTACTACTATTACAACTACTACTACCTCTACTCCTAATAGTATTACTACTACTATTACTACTACAACAACTACTACTAAAACTGGCATTACTATTACTACTAATACTACTACTGATACAACTACTAGTACTTCTACTACTACTGCGTCTGCTACTACAACTTATACTACTACTGCTGTGTCTACTACTACTACTGCAATATCCCCAACAACTACTCCGTATACTGCTACTTCTACTATTACTACTACTACTACTACTACTACTTCTGCGTCTTTTGATACTACTAATTCTGCAACTATTACTACTTTTTATGCTTCCATTACTACCACTACTACTGCAACTACTACTGCGTCTACCACTACTAATACTACCACTGCTTTGACTACTAAAACTGCGTCTACTACTTCTACTCTATTACTACTACAACTGCGTCTACTGCAAATACTACTACTACTACTACAACTACTTCTACTACTACTACTACTACTACTACTCCTACTACTACTACTACTACTACTACTACTACTACTACTACTAAAACTACGACTACTTCTATTACTACTAAAACAATAACTAATACTACTACTAAAAGGACCATTACAATTACTACTACTACTGCGTCTACTACTACAAATAATACTACTACTACTGCGTCTACCACTACTAATACTACTACTACTACTACCACATCTACTACTCCGTCTAATGCTACTACTATTACTACTACTGCGTCTACTACTACAACTAATTCTACAACTACTACTTCTAATGGTACCATTACTACTACTACTACTGCAACTGCTTCTGAGTCTGCCCCTTCTACTACTACTTCCACTGCTACAACTGCGTTTACTACTACTACTGCTACTATTACTACTTCTACTACTGCGTCTTCTGCAACTGCTGCTACTACTACTAATACTTCTTCTACTACTACTACAATTACTACTACTAATACTATTGCCACAACTACTACTGCGTCTACTACTACTACCACTACAACTGCGTCTATCACTACTGCGTCTAATACTACTACTTATACAACAAATACTACTACTAATACTACTACTAATATCATTACTCCTTATACTACTACTACTACTGATACTACTACTATTACTACTACTACTGTGTCAACCACTACAACTTATACTTCTACTACTGCATCTACTACTACTACTATAACTACTACTATTACCACAACTACTAATGCGTTTAATACTACTATTTTTTATTTAACTACTACTTCTACTGCTATTACTATTACTTCTACTACTACTATTACTACAACTACTACTGCGTCTTCTACTACTACTACTGCGTCTACTACTACTACTACTACCACTACAACTACTACTACTACTATTACTACTGCATCTAATACTACTACTACTACTTTTACTATGGAAATGGGAACCTACTTTCCTACCAACCGCTTACTAGCAGAATAAAGGGCACCGAATGCCAAAGCGTATAACTAGACAGAACATTTGACAGCAGTCCCATGATAATTTTAGTGATCTTTATCTGTACAAGACAACCTACTGTAGGCTTTTAAGTAGCAAAAACAATAGCATTTTACTGGGACCCGCTTAATGTCCTTCCACCGATACTGTTTGTGCCGGAGTGCCAAGCTTCGAGGGATTCGCGTGCCTGTTTGGTGCTAGCCATGGCGACCACTTCAGTTCCCTCCCAATTGAACCGGTGGTCGCAATCAACGGCATGCGCAAACACGAGAGACATGGGATCGCGTCGGTGGATGCCCAGTTTGTGTACATTTTTGCGGGTCCCGAGTCGTCGGCCTGTATGGCCTACGTAAGCGCAAGAGCAATTCGCACATGGAATGCAGTAAATAACATTGGTTTGTTGCTCTTTGGGTACGGGATCTTTAACACGTGATAGTGCTGCCCGTAGGGAGGACGCTGGCTTGTGAGCGATGCAGATACCAAATCGGTCTAATTGTCGGGCGATCGTTTCCGAAATGCCCTGCATGTATGGCAATGAAACGAATTTCCTCGGTACAACTTCTCCATTAGAGCTCTGATATTGTGGTTGCCTGTGACTTCGGAGACATTTTTGCACGAAGCTCATCGGATATCCGTTAGATCGGAATAGTTGGTATAAATAGGCAAGTTCTTTTTTAAGTAGACACTCGCTGTTACAGTACCGGAAGGTGCAGTAAAAACGAGCTCGAACGCAGCTTCGTTTGTGGGCAGCAGGATGATTGCTCCTATAATTCAGAATTATTTCGGCATTTGAGTCTTTTCTGTGGACGCTGGTTGCGAGCTTGCCATTACTCAATCTTTGCACTGTGATGACGAGAAACGGGAAAATGTCGCCTGTTGCTCCTTCGCGGATGAATTGCATAGCAGGGAAGACTTTCATGCAGCCGTTCAACTTCGAGTGATGGCAAGCGCGCAACCAGCGTCCACAGAAAAGACTCAAATGACGAAATAATTCTGAACTATGGGAGCAATCATCCTGCTGCTTAAAAAAAAACCAGATACAAGTTGCACACCACCCTACATCTTCTTTACGCTCACAGCTTGTACACCCTAAGGACAGGGTTAGCTACCTTAATAAAAAAGGTGTTGTCTACAAAATTCCATGTTCCAGTTGTAATGCCGTTTATTGTGGCCAAACTGCGAAATCAGTCTCAACCCGCCTACATGAACAACAGTTGGTGGTTAGAAGACGAGACCATTTATCCCAAATGGCTATGCATACACTGCAAACCGGACATAAATTTGCATGGGAGAAAACACGGAGTGTTGGCATCTGCCCAATAAGAAAAGGCCGTGAATTCCTGGAAGCAATGCACACAGATGAGACATGCATCAACCAGCATATCGATTTGGATGCCACATACATAATCGTTAAAGAAAAATTCAAACGCGCACAACCAATCACGATATGATGACGAAATACACTCAAAGTCTATTGGTTCAGGTTTGCCCAATCTCAGAATCCTTTGTTTAACACGGTTAATTGATTAATTGTTCCTGTACACTGCCCGTAGTCTGACGACGAGCTGGGGACCAGTCTCGAAAATTTACGCATTAAAGTTTCTATTTTTTCCCAAAGAATTTCGTCTTTTCTATATATATATATATACGACAGAGAATATGGGTAGATTGATACAGTCTGTTTCGGGCTTATTCTGCCTTCATTCGGCCAATCATAACCCTGACTACCAGCTGGGACTGGAAACACAAACATGCGCTCGAGTATGGCGCAGACAGTCCCCACACTGGGTCTAGCAGATGGGTCATAAACACTTCATCGAACCGAAGTTTATATATATATATACATATATGGTGCCTAGTAAGCTGGAGCACATACGTCGAAATCTATTGAGAACTAAATGTTAAGTCATAAAATTATGCTGGCAAAGCTCGATATGCTATAAAAAAAATAGAAGTCTTCGGTTTGTTTGCTTAAAAGATTCCGATTGCTTGTCATGTGTTTATGTTGTCTTTACCAACGAAAAACCCTGTTAACACCTGTCCTTGTCCTGAGGGTTGGATCAAACTTTTATGAGTTCAGCCATGACTCCGCTCGACATGTTTTTGAGTTTTTTATTTTAACATAACCGATTAATAATACTGCAAGTCCTTTTCAGCACAGATAGTGTGGGTACGCACAGTGAGTAAATCAAACTGTAAAAGCAATCCTAGGCGCCAAATATCTCTCATTATTTGCTTTCGAGAACTAGGATTCACCGGTCCACTTTTTAGAATCCTTACCATTAGCCCATGCAGATTTACGGCGGGTAAGGTACCAAAAGACTGAGATTTCAACAGTTGGGTCCTAAACAACCGAAACTAGTTTAGATGTTTTGTTGTTTTTGCCGCTTGATAGCATACCCACGCCATCTGTACTGCAAAATAACTGAACTTTAGTAAATCAGCTTAGCCTAAAATAACATATGATCGAAATATGCTTTAAAGGGCCATCCATCCAAAATTATCAAAGTACTTTGGTCTGTGAAATCAGCTCGCAGAAACGAACGACCGCTCTGACTGTGTCATGGTCCCACTTATCACAGTTTAGAACGGTGACACATGCTTGCAGTGAATAAAGTGTAGTTAAACGCATAAAAGGTATTTCAATAGTTCCAAAAATAGACGATGAACCCATATTCAGAAATTATCAGTTAACACGATGTCTCACAGAATATAAATTTGTTGGGGTGCACTGATAATTAATTCCTAGAATATTTTTTTAATGTGAATGTGCATTCTTTCAATTTGTCAATGCTATACTTTCAGAATTACTGACCAATGATATTAGCTCTGACAAAAGCATTGCAGTACGCCATGCAGTACTACCTTTTTTCTCAGCAGTATCTGGCCCAAAATATAATGGAAATATAGTATTTTACCACGTTGCTTTTGGCAACATGTCCATGTTTACGATTTGTAATATGTTTCAAAAGGCAAACTCATGAAAAATGGATAAATGAGACCCAGCGGACAAGTGATCTGATGTTGAGTAGTTCCATCATAGTGGTTACTATCTGGGTCTTTCATAATTAATTGTCCATATTTAAAATGATCCTTTGACTCTTCTTTTTATAGAGACCTTCCATAACCTTAACGGGCAATTTTAAGGTAAACTGGAAGCATATTACGCAGGCAGCAATCCATTTTAAGCATCAAACAGCATTTTTCCTCCCGCATTCGCCCCTTCATTGTTCCCGCAGGTCACATTTTACATTTCTAATTATCTGCAGTGAAATCCCATAACTGTAGTTCTCAACGCAGTCAGTTCTCAAATAACTATGAGGACTATATTTAGGGACAAATAATATGATAAATACAGTTGTGCCTAATCTCAGACGCATAATCATTTATTTTTCCTCACAGAATCAGTCGCGGTTATTTGAACTGTACACTTCATTCCTAAATGGATGTGTCGAACTCGCCGCCGATTATTGGGGTCCCTGGCATTTTTCGTGTCAGCGAGACTTGTTCAAACGCTGAAACCTTAAGTACTTTGTCTAAAAGTTTTGCCTGTTTTGCGTGTGAAACGCAGGACGCCTATTGTATCCTATCTCGTTGTCTTCACTCATTCTGCAATAATTGCAAAGACAAACTGGTCGTTTCTGGTGGATATTTATGCGTAAAATGTAATGAAGTCAGTGAAAAAGTACTTGAAGTTCCCCTTTTTTATTCTTAGTTTATCTTCAACAGTGTTTTATGCAAACTTAATGTTCGCAACAAAACGCCCAACTGTGCCTGGTGCACTGAGGGAGGAGAGATAAATGTATCAACGGGCCACTGCGAGCAATGCAAGCAATGGCTTTGCTCAGAATGCATTAAGGGGCATAATAGAATGCCTCCTCTGCGATCTCACAAAGTTACGATATTTGTGGACACTTCGGATACCAGTGAGTTATATTGACATCGCTTTTCCTTTTGTTATGTGTTGAAAAGTTTTTGGTCGACAAATTGAATTTGATATGTGCTCTTATGTTGCCTACTTTTCACATGGCTTAGCCTTCAATTTGTAACACTGTCTACAATGCCTTGTGAAAAGGTGATATTCTATACTTATGTAGATTTTCAGCAATATTGAATTATAATCCTGCTATTTAATCTAGTATTTCTGATCAAATTAATCTCTATAGTAATCACTCTAGTGACTGTGAGGTCGCTAGCTCTTAGAACTCTCTTGAATGGTTGCACACTTGTTGTCCAGCAAGAGTATCAATAATGCTAGCAAAAAATACTTTCAATGTCTATTACCTTCTTTTGTGCTGCCTGAACTTTCCGTAGTATCCGCACGTTTTTTCTCTTTATCTAGATTTAAGATGTGAGATACATCCTCGCGAATCGTTGGAGTTGTTCTGTGAAGCGTGTGGAGTACTGACGTGTCGTGACTGCCAGCTATCTGTCCACCGTGAGCACGGCGGTCATCGGTGGGTCGGAGAAAAGGCTGAATTGTTAAAACCTTCCCTGATTGATACTGTCTCATCTTTCGAAGAGAAATTGCGACTTTTGTCGGATTCCTCACAGCTTGTTTCGCGTGCCGCTTCTGTATCGGGCAGTCTTCGTACAAGTGTTGCCGCTGTTAAGGACGCCCTGAAGAAGCGCGCGGCTGCCCTAATCAAAGCGGTTGAGAACCATACTAAACTTTTAGAAGCTGAAGTTGACGAACGAGCTAATGAATACCTATTTCGTCTTACAAAAGCTGAGACTCAAATGCAGATCCTCCAGGTTTGTATGTTATTCTTTACCCGTGTCGCTGCTAATGTTTACATTTCCTAACCGATCTCTTGATGTAGATCATAGTCTCACACGGTAATTAAATAATTCCGCCTGTTTTTGGTTTTCCGTTGCCCCTTCCGTTTTTTTATAAGTCACGGAGGCAGAGCTGCTTGAATTTTCATATTTCTTAAATAAGTGATTTGAAGCATGCCCTGACTTTTGTAGTCCAAATTTTAAAGGCAGTAAATTTTTTAGCCGGCTAGTTGTGCAAAGTAACGTTATTAGATCCTTCCCGTTTCCCATGAACTTGCGTTCTGCAATTTACCTGCTCTTCAAAGGGGCACAGTGACATGCTTGCAGTGTGCCTGACGGTCAAAAAGGTTAATTTTGGAGATTGCCTGCATCTTCAGCGATGTTCTCTTTTGATTATCCTTTCGAGTTACCTCTACACAGGATCTCGAATCCCTTAACTCATTGGCTACACTTTTAACACTTGCCGCGTACGCTTGCTCCGTACAAGGTTCGTATTTTAAACAGGCACCTGCTGTTCGAATCAATGTATGTAGGTGACGAACGTGTCACTTCATACCCCATTGAAGCGTGTTCGATGGTTTCTGGGTTATTTGGCCCTTTATATAGAAGGCACTTTCAACAAGCATGCTCCCATTTTAAAGCAACTGTTTACTTTGCCTTCACTCAGACTGACATATGGCTTACGTTCCCTTTCTTTTGCTTTCCATTTCCCAACCACTACCAAGGAAAGGATTGATTTCACGCTCCAGCTGACAAGGAGCCTACTAGACAATGCCGAAAAGGATCCGGCCAGTCTGGTCCAGCTTTCAACACGATTACAAGCACGTCTTGCTAATCTAGCTGACCAGGCAGATTGTTTAGTTTCCGATGCAACTTCCTTCGATTCTGCACCTTACGGGGCAGAAACAGACTCTCGCACATTAACGGAACTGCAAAAGACCCAAGGATGGCGTTCTTCTGCGCTTGCACGCGTCCTCCACTTGGATGGTCATGATATGACAGACTTGGTCAGTCAGTCTATGGTTGTGGTCTGGACACGTGACAAGGCCCTTGGGTCAGAGGTACGTGAAGGAAATGCAGACTCTTGTGGGTATCTTGTCACATAGTCATCTTTATCCACGTATACCGCCCACAGTTTTTAGTTTCCGAACGTTTTAACGTAGGATTGCTTTACAATTCTCTTTTTACTTAACTTTTTAATATTCTAATTGTGCACAATTCATAGTGTATACGGACGTGCTTCGAAGGAGCTGTGATGTTCGATGTGTTTTTTGGGATGAAATACTTCTACCACTAACAAGACAATACCGGTTCGCTGTTAGTCCAATTTAAAGCAGTTCCAATACATACCAGGAAGGCGGGGTGAACCTCTGCCTAGATATTCGATACTGCACAGTTCCACTGTTGGTGGAAAACACACCTTGTTTCAGTAAAAATTATTTTTACGTTAAGCAAAATTTTAGTGGGCAAGCGATTGCCGACAACCGGTAACTTTACTGGCTGAATTAAATGGATACTTTCTCATAGTACTGATGTCATCACATCCCATGTAACCAGCCCCGATGTCGCTGATTTTACCGCATCCTTCCCGATGATCTGCAGCAAAGGACCAAAACAGGTTCATGTACGAAGATGCAATGCAACACGTGCAAGAATCATTTCTTTGAACTACGTTAGTTAGTTGTCCTTTGCATAGACGCCTGTAGGTGGGTAGCACCTGCGGACTCTTGGGACCGACAACCAGGAATGCGCACGTGATGTTGTTTCAGCGAATTCGTACTGTCGAATTCGAGAAGTCGGTATGCGAGTAATTATTTTGCTGCGGTGGCCGACAGTTGATGTTAACATGTACATATAAATTAGGGAGATGTCGGCACTTTTCTCCTCCAGTTGTACCTAAGCCAGCTGGCCATCGGTTGGTTCTCTCGCAAGGAATGTACGGTTTGCTTGTGTAAAGAGTACGATCTTCATACCGAGCCTGGATTACTGTGGTAAAGGGTGAGATGGGAGCTGACCTATAGATCTTAATTCCTGATAACCTTAATCGAGGATTTGCACATCAGAGAGGCAGCGGACATCTGCATTGCGTTAGGGAGGACTGTTCGCCGTATGACTTTGACAGTCGAGGCCGAGGAACGTTATACACACCACTATCCAATGGTAAGGGTTCGATCTTGGTTAGGTAGTGCAATTCGCTTACGATTTTTCTGCGACACGGTGCGTATCCTAACTTATTCAAAATGCCGAACTTTACGACAGATAGCTATTCACTTACAAATTGGCACCAATGAATGTGCCACAGCTGTGAACTACTAATGAACAACTTTAAGCGAATTCAAAACATCAAATATTAACAGTAATATTGCATTGTTTAGAAATACCAACTTTTTAGAAATGCGGTAGATTCCAAAAAGATGAAAAAACGCTGTAACTGAGTAAACTGAAGTTTTAGATGTACAGAAAGTTTGTATGACCGAATTTTTTATCATTTTTTTTTCTTTCCTGATAGTTAACGTTATTATAATTAACTAACTGCCTCATCTAATGAAGCCTTAGGGGCCAAGTTAGAATTCATATCTTATAAATTCATCCGTATAATCATATGTCCAGGTTCATTGGTCATTGCGGAAAAATTTAGTGGCTGCCGGCCTTCAGTTTCTGAAATACCAACTTTGCTTTGCAAGGTTTTGCGCTTGACGAGTTCTTAGCGCGCAATTTCGTAAGGTCAGATTTCACCATTTGCGTTCTGTAGAGGAGGGTAGCAGGATGTACGTTGTACTTCGATGTTTGGTATATTTGACTAATAGCACAACTTTTTTGAACGCAACCATGTATAGAAAACAGATATCCCGTCGTCCAAATGTTTGAATACGCGCGGTCGTTTTATCAGTTTTTTTCGTTCGTGCATTATATCTATCTGTCTTAAAGATTTAGCAAGACTTGACCGAAAGTCTGGCGATTGTTCCGGGGGTATGTGAAACAAATGTCTTCTCTCTTCACCCCTTTTGAACTTCAAGTTCAAATTCTGAATTTGCGAACGCATTACATGTTGAAATTTGTAACTGCACCATTCGCTCCCTGCGGTGGATATCTTGACCTTATTTAACGACAAACTTCTCCAACAAATTTTATATGGTTGTCTTTTTTGTGTTTCGTGCCTGTTCCACCATGTTTTGCTCGCAGAATCTTGGCAGCGGAGGTGAGAGCGATCAAGGCTGCTGCACGGCGGATGAAGAGGACTTGGGGGACGTAGACCACTCTGCTTGTCCCGAAAGGGAACGTGATCTGGACACGGACCTCTGCACCAACGGTTGGGCTTCCCGGCTGCGCCGTCTGCCTGGGTCCAGGGTTAATGGCCTTCTGCGCACATTGTCATCGTTGTTATCATGCATTTTGCCATCTCCCACGCCTCAGCACCTCAAAGCCTGCCAGCGACTACGAGAACTGGGTGTGTAACCTTTGTGACCAGACATGCAGTGCGGCACCGCTGGAGGACGAAGGCGATATAAAACCTCTCAAGCGAGTGAGGGATCTGGATAAACCAAAGAACAACCCAGCAGATGCTTTTTCCGCCTCATCAACTCCTTGGACTAAAGAACAATTCGATGTGGGTGTTAAAGCCGTCGCTTGTATATATTTATTTAATTTTGGAATAGGTCCGGTTCGTCATACTTGTTCTGACTAAATTTCTCAATTTGAACAAGAGGTACAATAAGTAGAAGTACCAATAGCATTAAATCTTATTTCTAGGGAACATTGTTGAACGTACAAAACTGTAAATAATTGGTAAGAGTAGACATCACCCAAGTAACTATATTTTCCCGACTGCTATTTGCCCAGAGAGATCGAAGGATTAGCAACCAACGTCAGCATTTTATTCGGTGCAAAGATATATGCTTCATACTTATTCGTTCTGCTGCCGCACATAAACCCAATTTTGCTTGGAAACGTCCTTAACGATTCTACTAAGGATTTTAACTTGTGCTGTATCAACTACACGCCTAGTATCACTCTCCGTTTACTAACGAAACATTCCAATACAAGTTACTGACTATCGGTAAGTAGTGGTGTATGCTTAGTGTCTGTGTCTCTTTTTACTAGATGGGCTGTCGAATCCTGCTCACTCTGCTCACACACCCCGAGGCCGCTCCTTTCGCATCCACCTCCCTCTGTCCTGTTTGCTCACTCCCACTATTCTCATCAGACCTGACTGATGAATCAGGAAGAGATGACGATAGTGTCGCACCAATATTGCGAGACTGTCCTTCTCAATGGCCTTTCCATCAGCTGGTTTTCCTTCGCGCCATTCTAGAGGCTAACTGTCCCAATAACTCGTCTCCATTTACCAAAAATCTGGCCACGGATGTTCTCAACATGGACCTCGGCATTTGGATTAGTCGTTTGGACAATGTTCTGGCCGCTGCTATCCTACCTTCAGAGCAGGTGCGCTGTCAATTCAATCTCCAACACGGCATCGGACTCTTTTTAACTTGTTTCACAAGTTATTTTCTCAGAAATTTAGCGCCTACCAGTAATATTCAATGCAAAATTATCGACAAGTTAGCACCTATTTGGTGTCCAGTTATCTTATAAATTCTTTAGTTCCAAATTAAAGGCAACTATTTACCTTTCGTTGATGTCCGAGGGGATTTCATCATATCCAACGCGAAAATCGACGGATTTTCAAGCCCAGCCATGGCAGTCTAACTGGTCTTTAAAGATTGGAGTTGCCGATGATATGCATTTGTACCTGAATTTTCTTCTCCACTTATATTGCATAGAGTCGACGGCTGAGCGGTCGCCAGTAGAAGCCGGTGCTCTGGTCTCCGCCTTTAATTGTGGTTTTTGACCCCTCCTATTTATCGCTTCGCCGACATATTTTCACTATAAAACGACTACTATGCCCTATATAGCGTCAAGCATTAATTTTCAATAGCACAAGCGCATTTTTTAAAATTTTATCATAGTTGCTATCCAGAAACATCGACGATTTATTAGGCTGCAGTAAAATGTATCCTGTATGTAAAGGGAACTGCCTTAGTCTCCTTTCATATCAACAGCAGCAAAAATTGAGCATAGAAGAAGGAAACCTTGTGTTTGATCACCGTCATCTCGTATCCATTCTTGACTGAAGCATACCAACTTCCCGAATGCGACAGTAGGCATTTTCTGAAACAACATCGCCATGTATTTTGCGCGGGCATTCCTGGTCGTCGGTCCCAAGAGTCCGCAGGTGCTACCCACCTGCAGGCGTCTATGCAAAGGACAACTAACTAACGTAGTTCAGGGAAATGATTCTTGCACATGTCGCATTCCGTCTTCGTACATGAACCTGTTCTAGTCCTTTGCTGCATATAATCGGGAAGGATGCGGTAAAATCAGCGACATCGGGGCCGGTTACATGGGATGTGATGACATCAGTACTATGAGAAAGTATCCACTTAATTCAGCCATTTAAGTTACCGGTTGTCGGCAATCGCTTATCCACTAAGATTTTGCCTATCGTAAATATAATTTTTACTGAAATTAGGCGTGCTTTCAACCAACGGTTGAACTGCCTAGTATCGAACAGCCAGACAGGGAGGTTTGCCTCGTCTTCCTGTCATGTACTGGAACTGTTTAGCATCTTACTATCACCAACTCTGCACTGTATGCTTCTATAGAAACGTCGTTGAATGCCGGTATCATGGGGTGTCTGAACTACCGTGGGATTTTGCTGAGCGATAATCGACACTACAACCCCTCTTAAATAATTTTTCCTAGTTAAAAGCGCATTTCAGAAAATCGTTCAACCTTTCCTTAGCTTTGTCCTTGACTGTGTGTTGCAAAATAAATACTGTCTGTGAGGATACCTTGTATGGTCGCCTAAACAGCACACGGGAATAGTAACCGCGGCTTTGCGCCAAATTCCGGGGAAATTATGTTTAGGATTAAGGTGAGGGTTAGGGTTACGTTTAAGTTTGGGCAGTTGATTAAATGCCTTCAGCCGATCTGCTTTTGCTGAAATGTCGGCCGGAGTGGACTCATGTTCGAAATGGAGTCTTCCTAATCCTTCGTCGTGATTGATGACCAGGATTTGCCTATTTCGATACCGGTCTACGACTTTATTTAACTTAATTTTAATTATTTGTCCGCAGTGCTTCTTATACCGGGATTTCTGCTACTTTCTCTACCACCGGACTGTCTTATTCTCTCTCTCTCCCCGTATTCCTTGTTCAAGCATTATCCCTAGCTGTGGACGCAAAATTAACCTTCATCTTGAGTCCTGTTTACGCCCAACTCGTCTACTTAAAAATAACGATTCTGCTATATTTCTTCGGTAGCCTTGGGATGTGTTTGGTGCATAGTTAACCATCGCTGCTTTTTTCGTAGACTCCTAGCATTTATGCCTCACCTTTCGCCTCTTTTTCAGCCGTTTGCACTCCCGGACGTGCAGAAAGCGGCAACAGTACTGCGTGACGTTTTAGACACTGCTGTGCAGCGCTTCTACCCGGCCTTCTTTTCTTCGTAACTTCAGTGTTTTGCTCCCTCTCTTATGGCCCCGTGCATTTTCAACTTTTCTTCATTCAACACATGCCTGTCGCCACGTCTACCTACTGGTTCTCTTACTAACTTTGCAGGAATGTTGGAAAGTTTTTTGTATTCTTCTTTCTATCGCATCTCCTCTTTCTATCGTGATTTTGAATGGTGGTTTTTATTAAAATACACAAAAAGGTCTTTGTGCACGGCCGTCTTCGGTGTCATTGCTTATACTATATTTCCTGTCTTAAAACCACATGTGTTTCGAGGATTTTTTTCCAAAGTAGTATTGACAACCACTGTGTGCTTTGGTCTGCTCCATACAATAGATGTCTGAACCTTGGCGAATCACTTTGAGGGATAACTAATGATTGGACGTGTGTAGCGCTTCGATTGACCAAATTGAGCAGTCTTTTAAGTCGATTAGGTGATCAGTAACTACATCAAATAGGCTCGGTTGTACTAGTTTATCAGGTTTTCTAAACATTTGGACTCTTTTTGCCGACGCGAAAATCTGCTGGGGCTGTCAATCTTACCTCAGGTCATTTCCCGGTGCTTACGATACGTAAAATTGGTGGCGTTTCTCATGAAACATTAACCTTTTTATTTGAAAGCATATTTCAGAATTTCGGCTAGCATCTCACGAGGTACGCCAACTCCTATAACCCCCAACTTCTCAGGAAACCCGCTTCTAATCGGTATGGCCCTCATTTTATGCATTTTCTTTACGTAACTGTGATGATTTGGGCAACTTGGTACACGAGGAGTGATGTTCCAGCTCGGCTATAACGCTTAGTCTCACTAGGAATGAGCAAGCACACTTTAAAGCTTTGATCGCGCCGCAATTGTGACTTTGAAGCTTGCCAACCGAAAAGATAAGACGCTTCTACACAGAACTTAGCATCGGGCTGCAATGACTCCTACACCATACTGCTTTCGTGGAGCCCATTCATGACACCTGAGAACCGCTTTTTCATTGGAGGCTGACCCATCTGACTTCACTCGCAAGATCTTCTGTTGCATATGCTTAGACGTAGCTTTGGCCTTTTCGTCGACTGCGTCCGCACCCACACTCAGCCCTATTACCTGTCTGGTAACAAGAACGTGATGACTGGCGTATGGATGCTGCACAGGTCGCCGCTGTTCGTCGTTGCTTGCAGCAGACGAACTTAGCATATGCAAATACAACTTAGAGAACAGAGACAATGGAACGATAGCAGTGCATGATCGACCCAACCCTGTCAGTATGTTTGAGAATGGAGATTCTTAGACAGTCACTGGCGGTATTTTACTATAACTGTGATCCTTTTCAATTCATAAAATAATGCGATCAACGGTATCCCAAGCCTCCCCCAGGCAGTATGCACGTGTTTTAATAAGAGGGTAACGTTGTTTTCTGTTACATGAATTATGCTAGAATGCGCCTGACTGTGATTGGACGTTGTGGTTTGTAAAGTGTCTTGGTGGTATTTGAGTCGTGCTCTGCTGTTCCCAATTCGCCTGAAGTTCTTTCTGTGTATTGAACATAAAATATAATTTCGTCTTTATGCTTGAGTTGAGCATAGAGAAGGCATTATTCTGGAATGGTCCTTCCCAGCGTTTTTTTCGTTATTACTCAACATTACTACAATCCCAGGCCCGAGTGACTAGGGTTGAGCTCGGTTACAGTTTTAATTCCTCGGAACACTCCGCTAGTTGCATTGTGAGAGTACGCTGTTGGGAGTTTCTGAATTAGTGCGTTATGAGCCGTCGGCGACCAGGTCCGATTGCCGGCGGACTCTGAGCGAAGTTTTAGGACAAAACGGAACCTCGAAGCAACTTTGCTGTTTGGCTCCTATTCACAACAGGCATCAGTCAGGACGCACACTATCAGCCACAAGACAATCACTCAGTGGAAAGGCCACTTCTATCTTTCTCACTAAAGACCCAAACGGGTCACTTAGTTGATAAACATCCTTCCATCAGCGATCAGACCACACTGACTCGCGTATCTGAGCAGCTTTTTCGTTTCCAACTTGGTTTTCTATCAAGGAACAACAATTACCAGATCAGAGAAGGTCAACCGAACGCAAGCGAAAATGGCGGTGGAAGTGACGGCACCTGCATGAGTTTGTCAAAAATAAATTCGGTGGTTGGAGGCAGGCCAACAAAAACTTTATGAATCTTGAATCTGACTCATTTAAATGCTTTTCAACTAAGAGGTGGACTCAACTGCTACTTTGTGAATTCAAAGTGGAGGACTGTGTTTTTAAATCAATCAAAAGTGATATCTTTTAATGTGTAGGTCTTTCAAAGTTCTAATATCCCTTTATTTGCAGGCATCACCTTAAACCACCTAGCCAACAATTTCCTTCCTGAGCAGTTCATTTAATAATATCTTTCTATAAGAGGGATTTCGAAAGGAGCATAGTCAGCCACTCAGGATGTTACTAGGCTAGTGAGTTCTCTATTGGGTAACAATTCCTGAAGACCAGCAATGAGGACTCCCAGCTGGTTGCGCGCGATCGAAAGTTTCAGGCATATATATGAGGTTTTTAAATTGCTCTACATGCGTCGATCCGTATGAAGTTTTTTGCTGTTTAGTTTCTGCGCCCATAAGTTCAGTAAAAGGAAGACGCGAAGCGAAGAAGCGAATTAATTCAATCGTTCTGAAAAGTGGGGTGGTGGTTCGGTCTGACACTTAGGTGTCACTTAGGACGATGTAATTTGCAGGTTTTCTGTCGTCTACCTCAACGTGAAAACAAATCATGTTGAAAATCGCACATAAAGACGGGAATGGACTCATGTTCAGTTGGTGTCGTGCCTTCTTCATCTCAGTATAAGTGGGCAATTTTGGGAAATTCTGGATGGAAATTCGCGAAGAGAAGAAGGTGCTTGTCTAATAGATAGCTGTCAAGCGGCAGAAAACGCTAATTTTGATAATCTCTCACTCACTTGCAAGCCTTCCAGATATTTCAAACTTCTTCGAACACCGTTTTTCACAGTAGATACACGTCCCCGTTGCTCAAGAGCACTGGTGTCAACATCTTTACTGATAGTCTTACTCTATCTGTGAGTCGGTTTTCGTATTTAGATTTCCAAGAAAAGGCAGAAATTTTTTGATGTACATGCATAAATGTGAGCTTGAATCATAGTAGGGCACATGGCTCGTAGATGTGACAAATACAATCGTAACAGGAGTTAAGTCAACTTTGGTGAGCAATTCATCCCTTTGAGTACTGGAAGAAGATGCAGGTAGTAGGTCATTTATACCGAGCAACTTCTCAAACTTGAGTGAAACTGGGATGTCAGTTTCTGATCGTCATTAGTCGTCCTATCGCAACTCGATATTAGGATAACTCAGACTATTTCACTCTTAAGCAATATGTAAAATGATTTATCTTTAGGGTTCTAGCCCATTATCGTATCCACCGTGATTACGAATATCGATTAACCTAACGGGGATGTTTGCAGATCTGTCTACCAGTTTACTAAAACTAGTGGTTGGGGTGTGCTTTTCTGAATTTGACTAATCTACTGTAAATAACCAACTTAGTCTTCTCTATATTTGACGGTATATTCCCTGCATCAATACTCACTGCAATGTGGCTAAGTGCGAGGGTTCAAAACTGACACTTCTAGGCTAAACTGGACAGGTGTGTTCGGTCCTGTAGCGAACCGGTGAACGACCCCGCCATGCCACCAACGAAAGCTTTTGCCGTTAGCCGACTCTCTATGGTAAACTTTAAAAAGGGCTGAATTATCGTTTTATTTCATGAGTTCATCTCACAGTCATCAATTACTTCAAATATATCCTCGAGCATCAGTTTCGTCCTTGAGTCAGTCAGGAATCCTCGGTTTGAAAATTGATCTTGCGTAGAATGAAAGTTTGCCGTGAACTGCTTCTAACTCCCATGATTGCATAAAAAATCTGAACTAGGAGCTGCTGCATAATTCCAAGCAATTTTATATGCAAAAACTGGAGTATCGGTAAAGACAAGGTAGATTGGATGGCCATTTCTAGCTTGTTAGTTGTCATCAGCCAACCATACCCAATCCTAAATGTGGGTCATTTGGTATTTGAACCCAGGATCTTTGGTCATTGAATCAAGAGGTATACCAGTGTGCCATGGGCTCGTTCTGTCGGTTGTGATCAGTGGATCACACTTGTGGTCGAGTATGACTGGCTGATGACGGCTAATAAGCCAGAAATAACCATTCTGGTCTTCCTGGTCTTGGATGGCAGTCTATTAGTTGCATATTTTACTATTCACTATGCGACTGCTTGATCCAAGTTACAACTGGAAAGAATGCTCCGTCAATTGATCGATGTGCACCACTTCGTCAATTAC
The DNA here is from genome assembly GCA_017591395.1 of Schistocephalus solidus. Classification (NCBI taxonomy): domain Eukaryota; kingdom Metazoa; phylum Platyhelminthes; class Cestoda; order Diphyllobothriidea; family Diphyllobothriidae; genus Schistocephalus; species Schistocephalus solidus. The sequence continues at coordinate 282,033 of WEDG01003713.1, read as the reverse complement.
ATATGAGGTTTTAAGTCAGGCATTCGATAATGCATAAAAAATGCATGTATGTTTATTCTGAGATTCATTCAGAACTAGCCCCGATTATATAAACAACCTATGATTATTAATTCAGATTATTCTAGCAGAACTCGTGAATTTGTTAAATGCTCATAAAGGATTAAGCGTCATTAGTAGTCTATTCAAACAATTTTCCATAGCTCGTCACAAAGCAACTGGCAGTTCACCTCTGAATAAAACATCCCACATTACCGAAAGAGACGGGCAGCTACCTGTTAGCATACGCCACGTCCTAGGGTTGTGTGGAACGTAGATGGATGGGACAACGGCCGAGTCCGAGGCATCACCCGTTTTTTTTGTTTTTAGTACATACGATTAATAATACTGCACACCTTTCAATACAGTTAGTGTGGGAACGTTCTTTGCAGTATTGCCTCCATTTTTTCCTTGAGGTTGCATCTGGGTGTTTTTAATGCGTGAAGCCTTCTCGTTATCACATTATCCTGGTTTCTCGACTGGATATATTTTTTACTTAAACGTATCCATAATGTTCCGTTTCCTACTCTTTTGCTAGATAAAACGTCAGGTACTCCGCTGATTGATTCTTGCAGGAATTTCGTGAACGAGGCTTTTTCGCTGGATCTGACGCACCTTGTGACAGAGTCCCACGTTTTTAAATTCCTGAATGTCTTTTACAGCCAACCTTTTTCACCTAAACAGACGAACAACGTAAAAATCCACTGACTCTCCCGTACTGTACCCCGTTGTTTATCGAATTATCTCCACTCAGAAGTTTCATTATTATAAAATGCAAGGGAGTGTCCTCCTATAATTCCGGAATCCGGGGTTTTATCTGTGAAAATCGTACCAGTATATTCGGCTGCACTTACGTGCTACTCTAGAACTCCAGATCAGGATAGGCACTTTTTCATTATCCGAACCCCGCGATTATTTGAGGTCGTAAGTACCAAGTCAAATCAGATATGCTTTACGAGAGCAGATGCCCTACTGGTTTGCATGCAGTATGGATCTCCAAATCCAATGTACCCGGTTGTAAATTGTGAAAAAAATCAGGTGTCGCGTTTTTGTGACAGGCCGCCTGCTTTATTGCGTGCTAGCTACTAGACCGTGGTGGATGCGGTAATGAATAACTGAGCTAGTCGCAATTGAACCTTCGAATGAATAATAACTTTCGTTTTCCTTTTAGAGTTGGTGTTCGTTTTTGACCTTTATGAACCTGTCCATGGTAGGCTATGAGCTGACAAAAATGTCAAGATCGTTCGCTACTGGGATATATTTGCTAATGTTTTGTGATCCCAATGAACGCCTCTGGGGTCGTTAGGTTCTTTTTTTAACTTCAACACAATATTTTAGCAGTTTCCGTGCGTTTCGTCTTTCATTTTCTGTTAACTGTATTCTCGCTGTTGGCTAGATTGACCTTATTTCAAAAAAGTTAAACCCAATAGAAATTACCCGCACATTAGCCTTAAAATAAGAAGACTTTTCAGATTTCGTTTTTAATTATTCAACTTACTAATGAAGTTGTCTTAATTTTATTATTTCTCGACATCCTGGTTGGCCTAGCCTGCTTGTACTTACGTAGGTTTCTGCTCACTGCAGTGTTCTCATATGAGCCGTTAACGCAATGGCATATCCTCTTATTAATTTCTTTTTATTTAGCCATGAATTTCGCTTCATCGTGCGTTAAAGTGGTTTTAAAAAAAGTAATGCGATAAACGATCTCAGTTTTTCACAATAAAATGTCATTATTATTTATTTACTCAACCCCATTCTTACGTTAGACCGTAAACTTTTATGTTTGAACAGTGTGTTCACATATATAACTTGCAATTGCTAGCTTTCATGGTGACTCTCATTAGTGTTTGTTTCTTACAAACCTTCATAAGCTCAAACTTTTCCTGTCCCGAACTTTGATCTCATCAAAATCCAAAAGCATGCTCAGGGACCTGATTTTTTCTCTCATATAAATTCACGCAGTTCGACATAGATTTAGACTTTCCGCCAGTGATAGATTCTACATGTTTGCTTACCAGGCAGGCTACGGACATTTGTCCTTGATCTCGGCAAAAACGAAGAGTCAGTGGAATTTAAAACTTCGCTTTACTATATTTCTTGGACATTTTTTGCAGCCCACGGACACCTTTCTCTTCGCGTTTTCCTTACCCATAATTCGTGTCCATCAATGGAGTTAGAGGATCCTTGTTTGCTTTATAAACGTCATGCTCGATTTTTCGTAAAAGCCGTTTTATGTCAGTCACTGCGGGTGCATTTTGGATATACTCAATTACAGAATCCACAGCTTATGGAAACAGCAGAAAACTCAGGTTGAAACTCAAGCGAAGACAGACGTTGTCGTTACCAATCATAACTTTTTAACCTGTGTTAGCAGAAACCCAGTCAGCTAAAGCCCGTCTGACCAGTTGTGCTGGAGCGAAGCTGGACGGGCAATCTACAGGCCTACGACGAGGCGTTCAACTTGCAACAGTCCCCGAAAACTGGCACCGGAGATTGAAGTTTTTTCTTCCTCCTTCTCCTCTATTCCCGCAGCCTTTTCTTAACAAAATCAACTATCGGCATCTCTCTTTAGAAAAATAACCACAACAGATTTTCTTAGACTTTGAAAATTCCTACAAACATAAAAGAAATTTGCAGGTAAGTAGTGATTCGTCAAAGTTAATTTAACAAAATTTTTTTCAAGTCTCCACATTTTTATGTGGTATTCTAATCAGTCTCAGTCTTCTGCAGCTCAAATAAACATCGGAATCTGAGTCTTCTGACCCAGTAAGTGAAGGCGATATAAAAAATGTTTCAAAAATGGCTATGCCTCTTTATGCACAAAAACATGAAACCGATCAAAACCAACGTGTTGTTCATCAACCTCTAACAGCAGCGCTGTATCTTGACTTTTTATCTGAAAAATATAAGGTCTGTAACGTGTTTTTTTGATGCAGTCTGACATTCGCCTGCCCTCTTTCCCCTTAAGACAAATTGGCACTTAGATATCTGATTTTACGTGCGACTACTCAAATAGGCGTGCAAAACGTTTTTAAAATGGCTAAAACTTGATTTTCTTTCCTGTTCCCAGCAATACAATCCCGGGAATCCAATTCACACTCGAAAAGGAAGTTGGCAATAAACTCCCATTCCTGGATGTTCTCGTACAACGAAAAACCGACGGAACACTACGCACATCGGTTTATCGAAAGGAAACTTATGCCGAAGTTATTCTGCCTTATGAAAGCAATCAGCCTATCGCTCACAAACGGAGTGCTGTCAACAGTCTACTCAGTCGAGCAAAAACCCACTGCTCCAACGAAGAAGGCTATCGAATCGAACTGAATTACTTGAGTGAATTATTTTCGCAGAATAGGTACCCTAAGGATTTCATACGCCGATACTTGAAACGACAGCAGTCGACAGAAAAGGAACCAAGTAGTTCTAACGAGGCGCCAAAAATAAATACATGGCGAACCCTTCCCTACATTAAGAATGTGTCTGAACTCGTCGAAAGACACCTAAGGAAGCACCAAATTCATGTGGCGCACAAACCGACAACTTTTTTGCGTACCCAGCTTGTCCACCCTAAGGACAGGGTCAACTATTTGGACAAGAAAGAAGTCATCTACAAGATCCCGTGTGAAGCATGTGATGCCGTGTATTGTGGTCAGACCGGCAAATCCGCCTCTACACGCATCTATGAACATCAGTTGGCAGTAAAGAGGCGGGACCATCTGTCCCTAAACAGCTATGCATACTCTAGACACCGGGCACACCTTCGCTTGGGATAAAACTCAGATTGTCGCCGCCTGTCCCTTCAAGAAAGGTCGAGAGTTCCTCGAGGCGATGCATTCAGATGAGTCATGCATCAACAGACATATCGAGTTGGATGCAGCGTACAAACATCTCAGGGAGAAATGGAAGAAACGAGAACCAATCAGGACAGGCTGATACACATGGCGGCCGCTCAATGGTGCCAATGTTCACGCCAGTATCGATTTTTTCTTGTAATTACGATGTCAACTGTTTTTGGTCACATTTGCTGCCCGCCTGCGTCTGACGACGACCCGGAGAACCGGTGTTGAAAATTTACACAATAAAGCTCCATTTCCCATAGAACGTATTCAACTTCAACTTTATTTCTTGGGATGCCTTCTTTCCACTTCTTATATATATATATATATATATATATATATATAGCTGAGGTAGAGTGCATTCCGAGATGATATAGTGAAGAAGAAAGGCTCGTCGGAACATAGAGTTGTACTCGTGAATGTTCAAGTTGTTCACATCAAACGACGCGTTGGTGTATGGTTGTGAATTCGAACGTAGGACAAAGAGGCATTATTGATGGAAATACATCCTTTTTTCCACAGCACAACCATTTTTTGACTTATGAGGTGTTAACCACAATACTCTTTTGACTATCTTTTCTCTTTTTAATAACGGACCTTGGCACCGACGAAAAAGTAAGCACGATGTCGAAGGGTTTACTACTTTGCCCTATATTTCAACTATGTGACTGAAATTTTATAGGCACTGCCTGTTTTTAGCCCATAGTAACGACATGGAGAATGGCTGCGGTTTTAGTGATTTTTACCAAGAAATTTGACAAAACGTACAATCACGATGCCCCAAACAGTAGGAAAAGTTAACAGCTATGGTAGTTTTATGACATAATCTCTCAGGACATTAAACCGCAGCGACGGTCATCTTCAAACCTATCTTGCAAATAAATTACACTAGATTTATATTTCCTGGTTAACTTATCTTTTTTCCCTCAGTACTTTTAAAATTAAGTTTTGCTGTCACACCTCACAAATGACACTGTTGCAGGGTTTTTAGGATACTGAACTAGTGCGTCGTCGGGTACCATTTAAGATGCACACACCGCAACTAATAACCACAAGGAGTTTTCTATGCTCTTTGAAGTTGTGAGGATTTAGTGTGAAATTTGCCTCCTACTGTCCCCTTTATGTCCAAAAAGGAGAATTGCAGCGAATTGGAGGATCTACTGAAACTAACTGTGTATAGATCAAAATTGAATGCTTCGTCCATTGGACTGCTCTGAGTACTTGCATATAATATTGTAGTTGTGTACAGGAAGCAACCATCGAATTCTCCTAAAATAGGATAAGAAATTTTTGAGAGTGGCTTTGTTTGAACTCTAATAAGTGCACGTAGGCACTTACGATCAAAAGTTCGGAAGCCTTCAGTAAAACGGAAGAGTTCAAAGAGTAGATAGTTCGACCGTCATAGTCCGACGATGTCCACCGTATGCTCCATGGAAGGGTGGAGCAGGGACGGTGACTTGCGCGTGAATTAGTTTTAAGTGATAGTAGCCTTGCGCTGCAGCTACCGCAATCTCTACTCTTCCCCCCATCTGAACCCGGTGTCAAGACAGAGTCAAGAAGACGGGAGGCGGGAGAGGACGCAGGTGGCTGGCGCGGCTGGGTCCCCTAAGTCCTAGCCGCCCCTAGGTGTGCCACCACACCTCCATGTTCGGCATTTGCTATGGGAGCGCAACCCGAATAACACCTGCCGTGCCCTAATGTAGCCCCCGTGTTGGTCCAACGTGTTGCTCAAATGTTAAATTATTGATCAGCATGAGGACAGGTATAAAAGGCTATTTACAAAGATGATCAGACAAAGATGCTTAGAGTAACAGTATAAAATTGATCAATCCGTTCAATTAGACATCGGTAGATATGATCCTTAGACGGTATTGACTAAAAATCAATGTCAAACAGATTTGATAAATGGTACTTGAGACAAGCTACGCTTGGAAGCCTATGGTTAGGCAACATGACACAATCCCTAGGGGACACATTGACAAAAGGCAGACTGTTTCAGAAATGCATATCAGACATTGAATTTACAGGAAGTTAGAACTCATGAATCAGTGTATCCACCTTGGATTTTCGTCAGGGACTCACGTTTGAACCGGAACCCTGGGGCCGTAGACTCATTAAAGTGCACGGACATATTTTTCCGTGCGCAGGACTCTAAATACTAGGGGAATTATATACTCGGGTGCTATGACTTTCACGTCGCGGCCGGAGTATACGCTCCAACTTAGTATGTCAGAGGACTGAGATATTGGGAGCTGAGAAGTTTCCATTTTGGCTCAGAAATTCGGGTTTGGTGATCACAACTTGTGCACTGTTGGTCTGTCTGGCATTTTGCTCCATCATGTGCTAAGATTATCCGCAATAGGTTGGCAAAGTTCTGCTAAACCGAGCGGAGGGTACGAAGCTGCAAAATTTTATCCGCTTATCCTTTGATTTCGTACATATTAGTTTTCGGTGAGAAAAGAAGCGGCATTTTGAGACCGTTTAAGGACGTGAGGATAAACGTCACCAGGTAAGATCGATGCTTGAATTTGATTCTGTATGTTACATTGGCAGGGACACTATTGATATACACGTCAGTCCTGCCAATACGAGCTTCACTGATAGTGAACTGCTCGCCCATGCAAGGCATGATTTAAATCTTCTTCAACTTCATCGATATATTTTTTGCTCCAGTACAGCCATAGGTGATTGACGAGTAGGAATTCTACTTTGCCTAAGAAATGGACCCCAGACTTCTTTCGGATGATGTCACGGATAGCACATTTGGTAAACTGGGATTTCTTGATTATCCCCCATTATTCGGACTGGCGTTCTCTTCACAATGGACTTGGTCCTGGCCAGGAGTATACTCATGATGACTGCTCGCCTTAATCCTGATCTGGACATCCAGGTGAAAAGTCCTGATTCGTTTGATGTTCATTTTTCATCTAAAAACCGTTGATTAGGAAACTGCAAACGTCTTACGATACCTGAACTAACCAATACGCATGGAGCATGTTGTTATCTCTTTTCCCATGACAACTTTACTGGAATAGAAATCCAGCGTATTCGATTTTGTACTTCAAAATTGTTCCTTTTTAAGGCCAGATGCTACCGCAGAATTCGTTCGAATAAATTATTATTCTTCCCTCATCGTCTGCAGATTTGAATTTCTTTTTATCTTTTATAGCTGACTGCGTTGGAGGAATAACTACCTAGTTTATCTTTGAATTCAGCATCGGACTCTTAGTCATGGTCTTGAGTATACGGCAGATTTGTGAGAATTTTTATATAGAGGCCGATAGGGACTTATGGCAACGCGTGCGTTTTGTTCCATTGCCAAAAAACTGGATTGTCTAAACGGTGGATGAATTTTCATGAGCAGTCATCAAGTTACCAGATTTTTGGAACAACTCTGAAGGTGGTCATTGCGTGGTGTAGTAGAAGCGACTGCAACAGGCGAGATCATTGACTTACATTTTATACCCGTTTCAACTTTGTCGCATTGGCGCCACGAGCGGATATTTTGCACAGTCAACACTGTCAAAAAATGTACCCTTACTCAGGAAGGGTTTCGTTCCGTTTCGTGCTCTTCCAACGCAAGTAGTAATCTAATTAGTGTAAGCTCTTGTGCGTAAGTGTCGCTTATTCTGTGTGCGCCGTTTTTGCCACCCTTAAAGAGATCGCTAAGCTGGCAAAAAAGATAATAAAATAGACGACCAGCATAAAGAAAGAACCAGCACAGAAAACGCGAAGTCAGTGGCGACGTGGATGACTCATCAATTATACTTAACGTTCACTGAACAGTCCTTTTGAAGAAGGATAACAAAAGATGCCGCTGATTCTACAACCTTTGGTAGGTTGTGCCAGGCCTTCGGGTCACTTTTAAAAATAGACCTCATAGCACGTGCACTCGGTATTTATTATTTAACTTCTGCCACATGCCATTGTGTGGTTATGCTTACAGACAGCTTACTCAGAAAGAAGTAGGTAAAAAGGGGTCTTCTGGCTTCCACAGGCATTGCTGTATCTAATTAATGCATAATTAGTCAGAAACGATCCTGGACTAAAAACACAGCGACTCAGGCAGCTATAAATGTCTTTGTCCGTGTAAATCACAATGTATCTGTGACTTAAACCACAAAAGTCCATCATTTCACTAACCAAAAACCAAATGGTATTAGATGAGGGGCCACTTTAAGTGATCTGAACTTCTGTTCATCAAATTAGTGGGAAACGTTAGCTCCGAATTTTTTGTTAAGGGAAGACATCGTAAACTCAGCTAGTAAACGTTATGCCTATCCTTTGTATTCAATTTTTTAATCGGTTATTTTGTCTAACGGATAACAAATTACAAGAACTTATTGGGAGTTAACATTTTTATGAGCACCAGTAGGCTGCCTCATAGAAACCTGTACGAATAAAAAGGTGTGTTTCAGAATTAATATTTGGCATGTAGATTGGAAGTCTTAAGATAAAAGGAAACCCTGCGTTGTATTTAAAATAAACACATAGTAGCGTACATATTTGAAATTAAATACCCACGTGCTTCAAACAGCTAATATTATGAGAGCATGGTTTCGGAGCGTAAGATATTTGTCGTCTTCATGCTTGGCATAATTTACTTAATCCATATATAAGGATAATCAGTAAGAAAAAGCAAACCTCTATTAGAAATTCCGCTTTTGCAAATACCTAATACTGATTAATGGCATGATATGCAGTCAAAAGGTAGCAATTTACAACGTAGGAAATGCTTTGGGACCACATTCCCACATTCACGCGCCCTATGCGTTGGAACCTGCAAAAATTACAAGCACTTTGATATCTGCTTGCGGTGAAAAAGTGGGTTGAAGTTAGCGTTTACGGCTGACCACCATAAAACAGTCACAAGTTAATTTCCACAAGCTGGCTTTTGGCAGAGCGGCTTACCAGCCATGATTATTATTTCATAAATTTTCCTTTACGTATTTGATCATAGCTTCTAGGAAGTATACCCACTAATTAATGTCAGTGGGCAGTGCTTTTGAGTGTGAGGGCTGAAAAATACCTAAACAAAGCCCAACACAAACCACCTCAAAGGCACAGTGAACACATTCCCGCAGATGAAGTGCAGTACCGACCACGTTCTATCACATGCGGATACCGTAAAAACAGAAGTACGACTGTCCTACTCTCTGGGAACGCTCAGTCTAAATTGGTGAAGATAACGATGCTTGCGCTCATTTACCACACTCGAGGTTGTTTACAGTCATTGGCTGTAATGTCATGCGTTGATAGGCTGTTACCAGTCTTTGTGCCAAAGTGTGTGCGCAAGGTTTTCCACGTCGATGCATCTTAGAGCCAGACAAGCTGCACTGTTTGTACAGAACGTAGCCTTCAAAATCTCAGGTTTCGGTCTACAGAAAAAAGAGGCGGATATATTAATTTACCGTTTTTTTAAAGTATGGGCGTAAGTTTCGAGTTTCCTGATCCATTGCAGCCCGGTGACTGCATTACAGTCATTGGAACGGTTGGGATGAAGACGTAAGTAGATTGTTGCTCATTACTATTATTATTTTTCAATTTTACCATTTGTCCATTTCTTGATGACCGATTATCTGTGTTTAATTGCTTTGATTTTTGCTGTATGCTATTGAGAAGCTCTTAGTATCGCCGCCAAGAGAGCCTAGTATGAGCTCCTGGCATGACAGAATAACAATGATAATATTAAAACTAAGCACCTGAAATCTGACAATGTTAAGGGTAATAAAAGGGAATTTTCTCATTGTTTTTTTTTCGCAATTTCTGTGAGAAATGTGAACTTTTTTGCCGAACAGTTAACTGACACCTACCCTGGTTGACACAACTTAATGAAAGTTTAAGCAGGCTAAATGAGAAAATATATTTATTTTTTCTCTGCAAAAGTTGTTTTTTGCGGTTTATTGCGTCAATTGTCTTAAATGCGAGAGAACACTTACTGGAAAAACGGTTTGGCAAAAACGTAATACGTGACCTAACTCAGGGAACGAAGGATAGGTCAGTAATATGGGACCGGTGGCAAGAGGATTTTTATGGATGAGGCTAAATATAGTAAAGGAGACCGCCAACTCAATCCTAACCCTATCAATTATTTTGGTAGGTTTAGCTCTTGTTGCCGAAGTATCAGGGTCTCACAATAGTTTGTTTCCCAAACAAGTGTGCGGATTGTGAGATCCAATGGCTTTGTCTAATGCCGACCATTTTACACAATCTTATCCCTAGCTGACCTGACCCACTTTTATTCGCACCCTTAACGGGAGTAAGAATGAGGCCCGTTCTGTGTGATCTTTCACAGTCACAGTAAAACGGATGCGTATTGGAACTACTGCGGTGCTCTAATAGTCGCCACTTGGAAAGCTGTCATTTGACCCGATACTTCGGCCCTCCTACGGCCAATGAAATATTGTGTGACTGTGGCGTAGTACACACTGATCTATCCTTTGTTCCCTGCAGTTTGGTCACATATTACGTACTTTCCAACTTTTTTGTTGCAAACCCTTCGAACGATTGTTTTCTTGTCTTCTGCAATTACGGAAAATGCGGTTGTTCAGAATAAGATACTAATACCTGAAATAGTAAAAACTGTATGTATGTACAGCAGATAACGGTACGCTAATGCAAATTGAAAACAATCTATGGTAGCTAAGCATTTGCCACTCCATGTCATTTGCACTTTAAGTAGTATTTCGCACTCATTTTATTAAACGCTCCGTCTGTCCACCTTTTTGTGGCTTTGGAAATTTTTGTGAGGGAATGAGTTCAAGTATTTTGATCGCTTTGCTTAACTGTCTCTCCGTAAGGTTGTGACGTTCAATAACGGCGGAGATATACGCCACCATTTCCGTTTTTCTTCTCAAGTGTTTGTGAGACTAGGAATAGCCAAATCTAATGTAAACCTACAAATGAAATTTTTAACCAAAACGAACAGGTAGATCAAGTCTGGGTCTATTTATTTGCAAAGTACTAGTTAAATAATACTAAACCAGAGCTGATTTCAGTCAATTTTGATAAATATGTCAAAAATCAATCTATTCAAATTATTGTACTTGGTATGTTGACTTTTTATTTGGGGCGTTTTAACTGGGCTTTTTATATAGTTACTACTTAAAAATGACTACTGAACGTACTGCATACTTTTTCCTAACTTTCGTAGTTTTCTAAAGTTTTGAGACTCGTATCTGGTTACTCATGTGTGCTGCTATGTCCAGAGTTCATATTGATGACTTTTAGATGCGCCAGGTGATTTTGTATCACGATGAGATATTTTAAGGCATTGGGCTTTTCTCAGTACTATTAACTGTAAATGCGGAAAATAATTTTATGTGAAGAATTAATTGCAGAAGTTATCGAAATCTTTTTTTCCATAACCAACAGAATTCTCCAGTTCAGATTCACATTTTTATAATACAGTGCTTATTTTGGTTAAGCATCCTGAGTCCTTTCTTACCCGCTTCTTTAAGGGAGAGTTGAATTTATGTGGATACCAAAAAACAAATATTTTAACTAAATTGCTTCGGAAGCAAAGTAAACCATATCATACAGCAAGATAGCCTGCGAGGATCCTTCCATGCAAAACTTCGAGCACACAATCTTTGTTTACCTTTATTGCATGCCCACTTATAGCTTTCCGTAAATGCTGGTGTATGCTTGTTTAATTTTGTCAGAGTTTAATCACTATTAGCTCTCATTAACGTTTCTGTTTACGGCGCCACATGCGAAAGAACGGTTTTATCGATGTTCACAGTTTCTATAGTTCTTAAATTTCGGCTTCCATACAGAGCACAAACCAAAGCCTTTTATTTTCCCAGGAAGTGGGTTATGGAGAGCATGACCAGGAAGGGTTCAGCATGCACTTTGCGTGCTGAATACCCTCTCAGATTACTGCTGTCAACCACGAAGTGTGCGTGGCGATAATGAGTGATGACGGTGAAGCTTATTGCAATCTAAAGTCGTGCAACGCTTCCAATTACCAGGTCACATGAAAGCAAGAAAAGACCTCAACTAAATAGGGAATAAAGTGGAAGCTCTACAACAAAAATATTTTATGAATCGATTTTCAACATCAAAGGAGACAGACAGTGAGAAAATATTATGTAAGGAGACACTTAGGACCCCACTAGTGGCAAAAAAGTTTCCCAAGAACTAGTCCTCTAAATTTCTTAGCAGACGAAGTACGTGTCTAGGTTTTTCGCAAGTGTCTGTGCTATCAGTAGGCAAAGCATATAACCTGCTCTGCACTTAAGTTCGGAAATCTTAATTTTGATATTTTTCAGGATTTAAATACCAGAAACCACTTAAAGAATGCTCGGGGTCGCCTGAGGAACCGAACTCCTCTTGACTGCGTTATGCTGCATCAGAAATATCGACGATACATATGTCGAACTTTTAGGTAGCATCTGTACCATCATCCAAGATTTGTAGACTACTTGCTGCCCACTGGCAGCTTATGGGCGTAAAGTGGTTACCTCATCTAAGGGGATAAATTTTGGCTCAAATACGAAAGTTATATTCCGACAGAACCTATAAAACTTCCTTCCGATTGAATTACTCCGCGTTAGCGATTCCTTTCTGATGAGATTAAAAGTTAAAATTCCAAAAAATGTGGTATACATCAGAAAGCACATGCAAAGCACTGGGGACACACTGATTAACCGAACCACTGACGCGCAACTTTGGGAAAAAAAGGCCTTAGGTTTTACTGAGTGCATGTGTTGTCCGTAGGGGGAGTCACACAAGATCTGCTAAAACTTTTCTTTTTAAAAATTGAAAAGATACAAATTTCCGGGAAACAAGGTGTCTCCACACCGAAATCTTTGGAATATTTGATAAATTAAGATTATACAAACACAGTTATTACGCGAAAACTCTCCATTATCCGGTTATTTGGTATTTACATATTTAAAATTATTCTCTATCAAATTAAACGCATAAAAGAAAGGTAGTTTTGCATTCGTTGATAAACGCTCACCGATCGCAAACGGAACTCACGCGTTCTGCTCTGCATTGGGACTCAATCTCGAGTCCCGGCAGCAGCCGCACGGTGGCTCGTAGTAGAATAGGCAGATGACCAATGCCAACGAAGGCAAGGAAGACTGGAATGGCCATTGCTGGCTTATTAGCCGTTGCCAGCCAGTCCTATCCAATCCCAGGTGGTGCACTACCCACTCTCTTTTTAACAGATGAAATCAAGGAGACCTAAGAACTTGTATCTTATACCAGCACATATCTCTCAAAGCGAAAGTACGAGGAGCTTTTAATATGAACCTACCCATATCTTATTTGATGGCACGGGAGATTTCGGTTAATTGATCCAATGTGACTGCTAGAAAAAGTGTCGGCGGCGTGTTCTGGCCAAAGCCTCCACAGGCAGTAGCGAAGCGATGAACAAACTTTTTTCAACGCAGTGTGCTGAGAGATGCAGAGGTGACCGCAAGAACCGTTTTCGGCTGACTTTCTGCCATCAACGAGTCGTTTTCCAATCATGTATCTAGAAGACCTGGGCTTCAAATATGTGCCCAGTTGACATTCAACCGGCTGAGCCATGCGCCATGTTCAAAAGTATGCACCGTTGGAGCAAAATGGCCTTTAAGAACAAGGAACGTGTATAGTAACTACATGGGCACCGAAGGAATTGGAAGCGTACGCTTTTTTATGGACTGATAAAAGTCGACTGTAGAGGGGGGGCGGGAGATAAAGCACGTTTAAACAAACAGTGAGCAAGCAGCCAGAATAGTCAGCAACATGATTTCCTACTTTTAACTGGTTTTAATCCTAAAAGATTTTGTTTTGAACTTGCCATTTGTCTCGGGAAAAGCGATTTTGTATTTGAGTGGCCATGTGAAATTGAGTTAAATAGTGTCATGCCCCAAAATAGCTTCGCTACCGAAATTACATGCAGACTTATGGTTTTAATTAATTACAGGTCCAAGAGCAATTTGTGCCTATATATCTTCACTTTCCGTGTGTTGTCATAAATGAACATCACGAGACTGGAACCTTGTCGTTTAAATTTAATAATCAACCAGCAGGTAGGGTGTGCTGTTTTCAAATAGATTTAAGCTTTACCCTAGTGAGTATATGATTTCAAGATAGGGTGGTTGACGAGAAGAAAAGGATCACTGCGACTGCAGGTGCCTATTCTTCTTTTAATATATTTTTGGATTTCAGTATGTTGACGAAGGCAGTTAAGTTGCATGAATGCTCGCAATACTGAAGAAATAGATGACCTATGATTAGCAACCGACAGCCCATGTATTGGTTAACCTGCCAACATTTTCTCTGTAGTTTAACGTTTTTCTGTTTGTCTTTACATCTTTTTAATCATAAAAACGGAAGCCAAATATTTGGTGAATTGCAAGCAATGGTTTTGCGAATTTGTGCTCTCTTAAAGCCCGTACCGCTCCTGCAAAAGCATCCGTTGGACTTTTGACAGAATTTGTTATCCTTGGAAGCTAAGCAGATAACAGAGCTTCTGCTTTTTGAAATAAACTGGGCAGCTTTCTAGTGGGTGGGTCTACCATTTCATGTTAACTGACGGCGGCTTTTGAATATATAAACTTCCTCCTATTTCAGTTATAACATTTAATTTCGAGTATTAGCCTTTGCGTTCAAATCCAGGCTTCACGTTGGCAATAATTTCATAAAGAAGTGTGTGAATTCTGTAACTCGCTTCAAGTTGGTGTTATCCTTTAGCTGGAGCAGCAAAACAAAAGCAGAGGTTTTTCAGAGAATCCAAGTTAAGTTTAAAATCTGCACTTTCATCTTCCACCGCTGGGATTTTAAAATTCTGATTGATGTTCTGACTGAGTTCTATGTTAGTTAATCATCTATTTCATCTTCTTTCTGAGCATGTACCGGAGTCACAAGCTCTCCTATGTTTGTCTTTCCATTCACTGCATCAATGGTTTCCGATTTTGTCTCTAGAGTTTAACTGCCATCTGCGCTTTAATTCACACACCCAAGTGCCCACAAACAACATCGACTGACCGATTCTTCCTACGAATTTTCTAGACAACAGTTGTAAAATTTCATGTACCCGCAGATCGTAATATTTACTTCCAGCAAACAGCAATCACATTTACCATCTTGAGAATTGGTGTCCTTAATCAGTTAACACACTTATATTTCCGTAATGCCATAGTCCAAAACGTAAGGAAAGAACAAAACAATCCCTACAGTTTTCACGGTTTCTATTTGCAACTCACTCAATTCTGCGTTGTTCTCTAATAAATCCAGCAGGTACTGGTAATATACAAGCTTTGTCAGCGATGTTTGAAAATAGTAGTTTGACCGGGATTTTCCAAATAAACGGATTGGAAGAAGAAAATCAAAATCATTACTCACCCATGTTTTTACTATGCTTTATTTTTTAGTGCACGTTTGGGAAACTGGGCAAATAACCTGCTTTTAAAAAATCATCTAGTTCGCATCTTACCCACTACCCACGGGCTTTATACCTAATATCCCGAAGCTGTGCACAACGTTGCTAGGTGCGAGCCCATATATCCTAGTAGGCCACGTACATTCGTCTGTTTTACTTATACTGACGAGTTTTTTGGGTCTTGTCAAAGATTTAATTAGCTTAAAAATAATATTAAATAACAGAAAAAAGGATATTTCATTTGTAACTAAATATACTCATTTCTTAAACGTTTCAACCTTTCATCCAACTTAAACATCAGGCGAAGAAAAACAGTTTAAAGTCCAAGTAATTCCAAGAGAAAATGTCGGCCCTGTTTCTTCCTGAGACTCTCCGGTGGAGTTAGTTCGCCGCACCTTGTATAAGAAAATGAGGCCGGCTTGGTGACTACCACACTTAGTCCCAAATGTCCCAACTGTTGCAGCTCATGGATCATTTAACCGACCTTCCATCCCTTCTGGTACTTGTCTGCCACTGACCAGTGACTTTTGGCGGTTCGTCAGCATTTTTCGTATACTCTTATACTCCTCTATTCGCAGTTACAAGTTATAACCTGTTCGACGCCTATACTTGAATGAGCAATTACTAAAAACGGTGTGGTATATGACTGCTGGCTACTTGTCCCGGTTTAAATGCCGTTGACGCGGAACTGGTTTCTGATGTCGGATACATGAGCGATGCCCGCGGAAAAGTCAGAACCAATTCATTTTATTGCTTATGGCACATGTTAGATGTGAGGCATGGCTTGTCTCAGCTTTAGGCCTAGTGTTTCTTGTTCCATAAACGTTCTGTAAGCATTGGAACATGAAGCTTCTGTTGTAGCCGTTCTTCGTGATCTGACCGCTCATATAATTTGTGCTCTCGGATTACGCCTGTGACATACTGCTGTGGTTTTGTACTTTTACGCAGGCAGGCTCCGCGCAGGAGACCTACGCGATTGAGTAGTACTTTGACTATTTTTATCTTATGGCTTAAACGCTCGACTATCTGGTTCAGCCCGACTTCGTGTGCAATTTGAGTGGTGCCGCTTCCTCAGCCTACAATCTGTAATAGTGGTTCTGAAAGTTTTACTTATATCATTTTTTCTTCTTCGGAGAGACCATGAACAGTCCATAAAAACCTGCATTATTCGAGTATTTATTGGCAAAATACTGCTATCTTGTGCAGTTAATGATTAGTATTCTAGCATTATTATTGGTAAGGATGCCTTTTATGGCCGCCTAAGCAGGACAATGGAAAAGGGACTGTCCAAAATACATGTGGCTTTGCGCTAAATTTCAATATACTTATGTTAAGGATTGAGGTGAGGGCTAGGGTACATTTTAGGGTTACGTTTACGTCTAAGGTTAAGGTCAAAGTTGGGTTTAGGGTCGTGATCAGGCTAAGGGTTGATGTTATTATCGTGTTAACTGTAGGCTTTAGGTATAGGGTAGGGCAAAGCTAACGATTAAGGTGGCAGTTTTTTTGTATGTTAGTGTTGCTGTTAGCGTTAAGACACGGGTATAGTTACCCTTCCTGAAATGTACCGCAAGGCCACCTATTTTAAGCGGGCGAGCGGGGCGGTTCCTATTTTCGTGTCCTATTTAGGCGGCCATACAGGGCACCCCTATCATGTTATGCGTTTTGTGTAATTATGTATAACTTGGTTTTGAGATCTTTTAGCAGTATTTCTAAGATACTTATGTTAGTAGCCTAATTAAAGTCGTATTCGGCGGTATAACCTATTCATGAGCCCATATGCCAGTGGAAAATGGACAGGAAAGGATTCTCTGCATTTTATAATTTTAAAAAATTGAGAATTAATTTAAACCGAATTCTTTGTTTGATCCTATCCTCACTCATTTAACCGCGAATTTCTCGCCAGGCCTAAGAGTAGAGAGGGCATTTTTAACAAAAATAACTGACCTCAGCATTGATTACTCACTACAAGTTAAATCATTCAAAGAAATTTTTAAAATTTGCGGCATTCTATATTGAAAAGTCGAGCCAATGGTCAGCTTAAGATTAAAGTCACACCTAACTCACATAGCCTTTGTGAGATACTGAAAGGTCGCTGCCCTTGGATTTTTCTAAGAAGTCGTTATATCTTCGCACTACCTAACACACTGGACAAAAAGCATTCGGATTAAAAGCTCAGGTCGAGCAAACCTGGGGTTGCGTATGGTTGGGTTGCAAATGCCGATAGACAAGTCTTCCTTGTCTTTGCCGATATTCCTTCCTGCTCAATCACTGGTCGCCCTTCGACCACCTACGGGGCTGTAGCTTGAGCCCCAACGCGCAACGGGGAGACCATATTCCATAACTTGGTTGTTGAACGCCTATCTCATAGGAGTGCACAGTCCCGATCGCAACGGACAGAGCAACGGGCCAGTGGTTTCAATAGTAGACCGTTAAACTTTCTAAGGCTCAACTACCAAAGAAAGGGGAAATGAATCCTAAATCACCTAAACCTGTGGTTGGATACGGCTGACTGACGACGGCTTATCATTCAGAAAGGACCCCCTGGTATTACTTGTCTTTTTCGGTGCAGCCTTCTGTCTATAATCTTGATCGCTGCACAGGTGCCTGTGAGGCTTCTAGACTGACCCCAAACGCACAACGGGACGAGAATGTATACTTATGCACTTTAAATAGATCGTTTCTCCAAGACTATAAAAAATACTAAATTGTCTTCTTGAGATGTGTGTGCGGTCAATTTGTTTGGTGCTTACCGAATGGAGAAGCCTCATAACTATTAAATGGAATTTAGCTACGCTTTTAATCAGTTGTCATAGGTGTGACTTCATTTGCGTGCTCTGGGTCTGTTTCGCCCTAGCAAGTAGCGAAATTTTGGAGACAGAGGCTTAGACGAAGAAGAGGCGATCACTGGAACATGGTGTTTATTGACTTGACGTTTCAGATTCTCACTCGAACAAAGGGAGACTCTGAGACCCATTTCTGACTTATTAACCGTTATCAGCCCGCCATATACAACCTCAGGGTTAACCCATCTGAGCACTCTCTCCTACATTTATAACTAATGTTGCATGAGCCAATTTGTGAAATAATATATAACCAAACAATTTAGCTCCCTTTGACCAGTAGTACATGAAAGGCAAAACCTCAGCTCTGAAAAACACAAACGTGCATTTTCGAAGGCACCACGTGCTACGTACTGCCCCTGTGCCGTTGCATGCAAGTAAGTGCATGTGCGTCTGCGCATGTGCACCCATTTCCCTTTCTTGCCTCTTCTGCAGAAAAGTCACCTTCCTACTAGCCAACTGTTTGCTTGCTTTATTTATTGCGGATTGTCAGGCGAACACGGTTTTCATGCACTCACGGACGCCGACTGAATAAAAGAAGAGATACGTACGGTTATTTCATCTCTGTGCCAGAGACTAAACCGCAGGGCCTTTCACGACTTCCCATGATGTGCAGCCGTATTTTTAGGGGTGTATGGGACTTCTCCCATGTGCAGATGGCCCATGAAAGGCATTTTTCTTGCAGATGTGATCTTAAAAAATAACCGTATTTTTTTGGACACCAGAAGTCAATATGTCGATTTCAGCAGTGCATACTGAGCGCAATAAGGAAAGCAAGAATGAAAAAATATTTCCGGCTCTATTAATCGCAGGAGAGGAACAAAACAATTGTCAAGATATGAGGACTGTGACAGTCTAGACAGGAAGAAACCGAATTGGTTGCACGTCCTCCATTCTATCAGTTTTTCTACATCTCTTATTTTCTAAAATATTCTGCCCGTATGGATGCCTTATATAGCCCCCACCTGACGGGACATGAAAACACGAACCAGTCGTACTACGGGTAACTTTGCACCAAATTTCAGGTAGAATACATTTATGGTCACGCTAAGCGATAGGATTAAGTTTTGGATTGGCCTAGTGTTAGGATTAGGATACGGACACACTTACCCCTCCTGGAAGTATGCGCAAGGCCACCTGTATAACGTGGTTGGCTTTTCAATTCCCGTGTCCTGTTGGAGGGTGGCAATTCCGACGCTTCTGTCCCGACGAACGCCAAAAGTTCATTAGTGAAAGCACTGCAGTCGCTGTCTCAGCCTTGTGTTTGTTGTTTGAACTTCGCAGGTTCCTACGTAGACCCGGCTTAAATCAGTTTGCATGGATAAGGAAATCGAGCTCATAGTACAAAGGATTAGCGAACCAATTTGTTCTTTATTTCTCTGAATCGCTCTAGTGACCGTCGAATTATATATGACTCATACGAAGCTAAAAATAAAAGGTAATATATTAATGTTGATCACAAATAGAGACTTACGATTTATTACCAAGCGAACGATTTCAATGCATTGATTTCACCTGTTGCAAAGCAACTTCCGAATTCTAATATAAATCTAGTGTCCAGTCGTTTCTTTTATCACATTGAGCGAGGTTACAAGGAATCCGTCTATGTTAAGCAGGCCTTCGAACCAAAAAGCTGATGTTTAGAGCCAAATATACTGAAAAATAATTGTTTGAGTAAATGCAGGATTATCTACATTACTAGTTTTCATATTTTGCTTTACAAAAGTTTTATGTGCACCTCCACCGATGGAATGTAACGAAATAACGTTATGCATATTTTTAGGATTGAAAAATATTTCTAGCGGGCTACCCGCGAATACTAAACAAAGACCATCATGCGTGAAGCAAAGCCCAATAAAGAATATAAAACTGAATTCGACAGCCTTCGCAATCCTCTTTGTCCTTAAATCTTTAGCCAGCCCAGCGTTAGGTACAGAGGGATGTGATTCTAATTTTTGTGGGTAGATGAGCAAAAACCCTCTAGTAGGCAAAGCGCATATTTTTCATAGATACGAAAATATGAAAAGCACAGCCTTTACAGGCTTTTATGAACATACAGTAGATTCCCTATATCATTAAATATAATTAAATTTCTCAAGAAAGCCCTCGTTAAGCAAAAACAGACCAGGTTGCATCCCCGAAATTCTTATAGCGGTAAAGAGACGACCGATCTTAAAAAGAAGGCACAATGAAGTTTACAAATTAATATTACATTGTTGACGAATACTAATTTTTTTAGAAATTCGGAAAATTCCGTATGCGTGAAAAATCGGCGTAACTATGTAAACTTAATGACTGTCTGCACATTAAAGCCTGCCAATGCAAAAAAACCGAATGAATAAAGCAGCTCAGAGAGAAGTACGTTCGAAAATAGTTCTTTAGTGAATTTTGCGCAGACATTTTCTTCCAGATTATGAACACTCTAAAGTATTATTGTTAACAAACAACCTAAATTACGAGCCTATATTCCAACACGGTTTAACCATGATTTACTACCTTTTCTTCCGTTTCTATATTATTTGAGATGTGTATGATCAGGGCAAATAAAGTTTTGTTTGATTGCGCCCATCGAGCGTCACAGATATCAAATATTTCATTAGCTCACATGTTGACAGGCCGGTCGATGACTAATAAATTGGCAGGCACAATCGTAAGCATACCTTTTTTGGTACATTAAGAGACATTTTCCATAATAAAATTTCCTTATTACTATTCCGGATGTTTGATTACGATGAGTTTCAGGTGAATATTTTTACGATTCAGTGTTTTCAGTCGATTGTTAATAAATGTAGATTTTGTTCGATGTGTTTATCAAAACCTTTAACAAGCATTTACCTAAGTAGTGAGTTTTTGGACATTCTTACTAAAGCAGCTGGCCGGTTGGGTCGTATTGATAGACTCATTGCCACGAAAAATAAACGTCCACGACAAAAGTCGGGAAATAACATGCCTAAGACCAATTTAAACACTTCCTATAATAAGGTACCTCCTTAAAAAGCACTGTAATTAGATATTGTGTTATCGAATATCCGCAAACTGAACCTTTTCCGTGGCTTGGGCAAAAATTGGGAAGTTTGCGTGTTTTTTTGACTTCCCTGAAAATAAGTGATACAATTCGATTTCTCTTACCAGCATTTACCTAATTTTCATGAACGCATAATAAAATTTGCTGTTCTCTGAAAAATTGCTTGTTTATGGTAAAAAGCGCATAAACAAGCGGTTTTGATCCGTAGCCTTCATTAGCGTAGGAAAATTCCTGGATACCAATACACATTGGGTTTTGCCCAATTCCGGCCAGTTTTTCTTTCAATAAACAGATCCGGATTGAACTCATCTTTAGTAAAGAGCTTTTTGCGCCTCAGATCAATTCAACAAACAAAATTAACACCCTAACATGTGTCTCATACTACCACCTCAAATTTCTTTTAGGCAATCTATTGTGGTTACTTGTATCACGCGGAAAAGTTGACTCGTGTCCGGGTTTGTTGTATCTCAAGGTTTTTTATTTCCTTGCAGATTCTCTATGAAATTCACTTCAAATTTCGTTGCTTTTGATCCGGATCAGTTGTTTGATGAGAGGTGCGCAGCCATAGACAAACTTCCCGTGGGTGACACGGTTCCACTTCATGTCATTTTTAACACAACTGGCGAGTGGGAGGTAATTGGGTCTACTCCGGAGACAAGTTCCAACGCTTCTGGATTCAATGCGGTTAGGAATGGTTTCAAGCCCGATGAAACTTTCGTCTGCAAGGTGTTTGTCAGAAAGGAAAACTTTGAGGTTAGAACTTTGATCTATCTGCTAAGCGGGTGTTTACATTTAGTCATAATCCATGACTAGCATCCTGCCCTTCCGTGCCCTCTGAAGTGTCTTGCATAGCGCCAGGTGTTCTGAAGTAAGGTTCAATTATTCGTGCTCAGCCACTATCGAGATAGCTTAAAATTATAGTCTTGATCCTTTTGCCATGTGGACGCTCTCATCAGAAAGTTTTTCCTTGCACAGCTTGGTAATGATATTTTCGAAACACTAAACAACCTTACACGCGTCGTGTGTGTCAAGAGCTCTGAACATGCCTGCAGAAAGACCGTAAATGACTGAATATGTCTAAAGGAATAAATATTCAAAATTATGAAGTAATTAGTAGAGGATTTTGGTAGATTTGAATAATTCCTTTGACCCAATTGTGAAATATTATGTGGCCTCGGTGGGATTCAAACCCACGCCAGCATGGGGAAGGTTTTAGTACGAACGCTCTAGTCAACTGAGCTACGGGGCCCCACCGGGAGCGGGTAACTTAACCAAAGTATGATTAAATTCACGGCTTCCGGTGGGGCCTCGTAGCTTAGTTGGTTAGAGCGTTGGCTGTACTAAAGCCTTCCCCTTGCTGGCGTGGGTTCGAATCCCACCGCAGCCGCAGATTTTTTCACAAGTGGCTCAAAGGAATAAGGATGTTATTATTTAACGTGCGTCGTGTTGACAGTATCATGCGCCCTTGACATGGGTAAAGATTTATTTTAGAAGACGATTATCGAGATTGTTTATGTGTATCGCATCTATTTTAATGGCCAAAAAGTTCGAGTTAAACTCATCTGACGATTTTCAGTGCATCAGTCTGCCAGTATGGTATGTAGATGCAAAACTTTTCAACTAATAAGACAGACTGTGGGAAAGTGGGAACGTTCAAATCCCGACAGTGTCCGATGCAGAGACGAGTCAAAGCATCGTATGATTCTAGTTTGATTGACTGCTCCATATTTGGAGCCCCAATCTCATATGAGAAAAAGGTTGAAAATGTGTCAGACTCTCACAAATTATACGGTGCCCAAAAAGAACTGCGTTAGAGGTGAGACAAGCGGCTAAAAATGGGCATTTTTAAAACCTAGTTAAACCTCTTAACCCCGGATTCGCACCCGTCGCTCTTCTTCTGAGGAACTACGTGAACTCCTATGCAGAGGCACAATAAATAGATTGTGAAATTTTGTTAA
Source organism: Schistocephalus solidus (assembly GCA_017591395.1). Lineage (NCBI taxonomy): Eukaryota > Metazoa > Platyhelminthes > Cestoda > Diphyllobothriidea > Diphyllobothriidae > Schistocephalus > Schistocephalus solidus. The sequence goes on along the minus strand of WEDG01003713.1, from coordinate 258,958 downwards.
CTTCCCGATAGCAATACCTCGGAGCATTTTGAATTTCCATTACCATTCTTTGAAACACTTCTAAAACACCTAGACTTCTCTGTACTTTTTCTGGCATAGCACACTTTTTAAAAATTTTATGTTATTCATTGCTGATGCTAGAGCAATGCTTACTTGCCTGTTGCTTTCTTGAACTATAACCTAAAGATAAGCGCGCCGATGATAGCCAATGGGAGATCTGAATTTCTGTAGTTTTTTTGTGTCTTTAGAAACTCTGACGTTTTCGAGGGTAGCTACCACTGGGGCAGGGACTTAGTTTAAAACTGGCAGAGGCTCTGACCACCAAGAGTCATGGCCTGAAGGGTTGCCAACTGCCGGGATAATCAGTTCGCTATGATAGGTATAGAAGAGTGACTGGATAACTGAGATTCAGGCTGCGCTGCCTCCTTCTCAATGTGACCTTGATTGCATTCTCACATACGTGAGGCTCAAACAGTCCTTACTATAGATTGTTACATCTGGCGTGGGAAGTAGTTTGTGGGGAACACACGGTGACGGGCTGTTTCGTTTTTTTAGTCACCGCCTCCGCGTTTGGATCTTGTCTTCTCGACCGGTCTAGTCATCTGGGCAAGTTAAGTTAGGGAAGAGGGTGTGAGTTTGGTAGATGCCGTGCAAGTCCGCCTTATTATAAACTACTTTATGCCCAAATCAGTGCTGCTGCAAACACTTCATTGGACACACAGTGTACGTCCTCGCTTGCGACAATCGAAATTTAATAGGCAAAAACGGGTTTGATTGAGACAGCATTCTCTAACTAATGCCAACACATAAAACAACTGGGTTTATTAAAATGGTACAATGGGAGAGCTTGGATCACTTTCCAGGTTATAAATATATGAAGATGCAATTCTGTTCAGGGCCTACCGAAGAATCGCCATCCTCCTTAACTAAAAATATTTAGACTCATTGCATTTTCATTTCTCTGCGGTTGAATCTAATTAATAATAAAAGATCAAAATCAACTTCGAAAACTCCCCATCAACCTTCATTCTTTTTCATGTATAGTTCAAGCAGACCTTAACCCTCTCAATTTGCCGAATATTGTATAAAGAGAACATATTTATTTTTGATAAAGATACCCAGCATAGTTTTGAATTCAAGATGGGTTCGGGTGAGAATCTGAAATTTCTGATCCTTAAACTTCTTAATCCGGCGATCGTATCTTCTTCTTCTTCTGGACTGATTCCTGGAATTCACCTATTTGCTCCAATTGGCAGATAAGTGAGTGTCATTAAATGCCGTGCTCAAGAGGAATTGTTGCAGTCTGAACACCATTTCTGAGAAAAAAACCGTTTTCATGTCATCTGGCAGCCCTCCAAGCTACGGCTGAGAGTGCGTCACCGCAGCTTCAAATGTCTGTTTCCTTATAGTGAGGAAATTGTGTTTTGAAACTCTGTAAGTAATTATAGCTCGGAATCGAAATCACTTTCGCTTCCCTCGTCCATGCTCCGGGGACCTATTTGAGCCTGTCAGCCAACGAGATTGAGTGGGGTAATTGATTCCTCCTAAGGTCGCCTCATAACGCGTGCTGTGCTCATCTATGACGATGGTTAAGACCTCATTCAGGTTCTACACAGCTCATCTAAGGCATTTTATGACTCAGTGTGACCTCCATCTCGGTTTAACGCAACAGCAGCGCAGCTCCGTTCTGACGTCAGAATGAACGATCAGCTCGTGTGTGGCGCGCTAATGATAGGTCTAAATGTCAAGTCAGTCAGTGCACCTCCAGTCTTTCTGACCTTTAAAAAAGCATGGTTATTGTGGGCGGTAAGAAGGATATTAGGCCTATTATAATCTAATTGTGCAGACGTTATCACTACTACTTCTCTGGGTATGATGGCCCTCGATGCCCTAGCCTGCTGCTAAAAACCGCTTGTATAAAATTAATTTTGGCAGACAACTGCATAGCGACCCCTATTTTGTCGGTCTTCCTCTGTTATCGTTCGCATTTGCAAGGATTTAAACTTGTCAGTCTGTCCTATAGCTTCGTTTGGTCGTATTTGTAGTCGTAGTCGTAGTTGTTTCCGCAAAGCGTTTCTGGGATCCAAGTGATATAAATCGCGGCCATTGTATTCTGATGGGTTATTTCACATCGAGATCGTGCTGTGTGCCCTAAGCATAATGTTGTTACTCCGAACAAAACTACTAGTTCCAGGTAACGTAGTAAAGAGCAAATAACAAGCGCTGTTGCCTATTTATTTCTCGTCTGCATTTTCAGACGGAAATCTCTGTTATCCACAATCAGGGACTGACTAATGCGGTGCGTAAGGGTCATGATATGTGCACGCGAAAATGTTTGTACGCGTTCCCTTTATGCCCCTAAACGGGCCGCGTGGTAGATACGCTGGACCAATACGCTGGCGAGATCAGGGCATGTCAGGCTTTATTCAGTTGAGCTCCCATAACAAATGCAAAACATCGGGGAGGGTGCGTGGTGGCACGCGTAGGTGCAGGCTCACGCCGCACCAACCAATGCCATTTATGGCATTCAGACTCCGTGGGATCTGATTCATGCCTGTTGGCATGGTTAGGGGAGTCTCCTGTCACCCGCTCCCGCTTCCGGTCTTGACTCTGTCTTGACATCGGGCACAGATAGATGATGGAAGAGAGAGTGCGGTAGTTGCAGCGCAAGTCTACTATCACTTAGAGCTAATCAATGCGCGAGTCACACTCTCTGCACGACCTAACGCTCGAACGTGTCCATTTTGCCCCTCACCTACGCTGAAAACGTTCTGCTTATTGAATACGTAGTCCAGCTTTAAAGTTCACCCATTCACATCGAAGGATTCTTCATCAACATCGATAAACTTTTATTGTTTCCCGATATTACCCTTACTTTAAGAAGATTAAAATCTCATCGGCCTTTAAAATAAAGGGTCAAGTTTTACTGTGAACATTTAACATGCTAATTTTGATTGTAACGAAGTTATCGGCACAATTTAGTGGGTAGATAAATAATAGTGATTTCTCATATAAGTCTTTCTATAAATGCCAAACAACGATTTTTTTACTAATGAACAGTAACGATAGCCCAAAACCATCACTGGGATCTACTGATATTCTTTATTTTCAGGTTCATTTGAATAATATCTGCCTCTCCCTGTCCGATCACATGATTCCAGTTGGTTGCATTCAAGGTGTCGTCATCGAAGGCGACTGTTTCATCCATAGTTTTTTCTTTGGTGACAAGGCAGCTGTAGAGAAATCGGTAAGAAATGCCCTCACCGGTGCGAAAGCAGCTTCCAAAATCAAAAATCGCGTCAGCCAGATTAAACACAACCTCTCCGCGGCAGTTATTGAGTGCCGCCTTAAACATCAGGATCTGCAATCTTCTGAGAGTTTGGACTGTAGCTGCTCCTCTACTGCTGACCAGGAAGTAGATCTGAACGATAACTTCCAACAGGAAATGTTTGATGACAACTGCAACGAAAACGTGTTCCTTAAACGTCCAGAACTTCAATCATCATCCCGTCGCCGCCACTACCACTCGATTTCAGATTTGCCAAGTCTCCATCGGACAGAATCTTATCAACTCGTCTTTGACGTTGACGCCTCTGACGAGGAAACGGATCCCTTCCAAGACCTCTCCCGTTTTTCATTATTAGACGTCCCCACCAAGTTCAGTCAACCCGTCTTTCGAGCCGTCAGCTGTTCAGAATTACTTAACGCCACTGCAGCCCAGCAAACACTACCACCTGTTCTACACGAATCAAGGGGTATCGCTTCCTCCACACTTCCTTCTCAGTCTATTCAAAATGGAGTACTGTTTGACCGCTCTCCGCCATCTGCTATTCCAATCATGTCCTTGAACGGCGTACCCTTCCTTCCGTCAGAAAGCGAGAGCGGATTCGGCGGCACAATCAATACCTTCTCCCATAACTCAACAGATTCACAAATAGACATCCCGACTACCACTGAAGTTTTGGTCGCAAAGACTGCAAGAAATGCTAGCCGTTATACGCGTCTTCCGATCCCCGAACGTGTTTTTCACTCCAAGGCTGCTTTCATGCGCCGCCAGCAAACGCCTATCCGCCCTACTAGATTGTCCAGTTCAGCAACGAGTGGCTTAATCCCCCGGTTTGGCCACCCTGTTCGTCCTGTCTCCTTTCACGAGAGCATGCTGGAGAAGGTGGGGAGTCAGAGGTCGATTCCAATGATGGCACGCAACCCCTTTGCCAAGAACTTTTCTCCTACCTCTTCTCTCCCACGTGAGACACAGGCCAGTCCTTTGCGACGCATCAGCTTAGTGGCAACAGCGACTGATCCACAGAATGATACGTCTGGGGTGATTAGTAGAGGTGCGGTTAGAGACGGCGCCTTGCCTGGCCGTTCATGCCCTCAGGAGGTCCAGCACCTTTCGAACACTGTAAAGGACAACGAGCTTACGAACCAGCTCAAGGTGATTACCGAGGATCGGCTGACGGTGAAACGCAATGGTACGTCCCCGAATGTCAGTGCTCCTGTACGGTGGCCAAAGAACACAACCCCTAATGAATACGGATCTGTTGGTACTTCGACGATGATGTCGCTCACAAAGCCGATATCTCTTCGGCGTCGGTCTTCCTCTGAAAATCAGAACTCAATCAGAAAGCCGGCCCATATGGTGCCCGCTGACCGACCGAAGGACACAATGCACTCTGTGAAAAGCAACATAACGTTAGACAGTCCGCTGCAAATAAGCAGCCGGAAAATTGGTCTACCTAACCATGACAGTATAAAATTGATGATTTGAAGTCGGGATGAAGATGACACGCTTAATGCAACAGAAGAAACAATCACAACTTTTAAAGATGGGGTAACCTATGGCTCTATTTTGGAACTCTTTATCCCTCTCCTGTAGCTGATCGCCGCATCCTCTGAAGTTAAAAACAACTCTCCAACCTCAATTTGTTTGCGTGTCAAGTCATCTGTACATTTTTCCCTGTTTCTTAATGTAATCAACTTTTTATATACGTTCCTTTGAAAGTGTCCCTATCTACTGGTCTAAAGGTAATTATGAGCACATTAGTCAGTTCGAGTAATTGAGAGAAGATGTGCCTACCTTGAAGGTACAAATTTAGGGAGGAAAGGTTGTAGATTGGTGCAACCGCATTTGCTGGATAAAAACCTATAATTGCTTAGTGAGTTTGTTTGATGACTCTGGGCTTATTATTTTAAGAGAGTTTTGGTAATTGCTGCTTAGGACCTGAAAATAAGGTAGTCTCACAGAGTTTTTAAAAGAACCTTTGCTGTGCTTCAAAACGACAAAATAATCTTTTAAGAAAGCGAAAGTTAAATTTCCATTAAATTTCCATCGCTAACGAAACTCACTCATTTGGTTCTGCATTTGGGCTTATTCTCGAGCCCCGGTGGCTAGTATTTTAAAAGGCAGGTGAGCTTTGCCGACAAAGACGAGCTCAACGCTTCAGCGAATTTCAACATTCTCTATGTAAACCGACAAGAAAAGGAACTCGTGGCTCAATGGTTAGAGCGCTGGTTTTCTGATCAAGAGGTCGCGGGTTCGATCCTCGACTGGTGCACCACATGGGTTGGGTATGACTGGATGACGACGGCTAATGAACCAGAAATGACCATTCCAGCCTCCCTTGTCTTTGTCGGCAAAGTTCATCAGCCAGTAAAATTTCCCCTTGACTCATTTTCCAGATCTTAAAATCGAGACAAATTAATCACAGAGTTTTCGAACCAAGTTCTTCCTCGTCGTTATTCAATTTCAGGATGAAATTAATGTTCGGTACATGTTTGTATGAGAAACTTGAATGACCTCAGTAAATGCTGTCCGCAGAATTTTTCCCCCTGCTAACTGTACAGAAGTTGAAATTCGACCATTTAAATATTTAGGAAAAAGCTGTTTATTCGGCTTCCATTCGCATAAGTTTTAAAATTTTACATTCTCACTTCTACGGGCAACTGTCATCTAGAAGCTCTGCCATCTAACTGCGATTTTCTTCAGAAATTTGAAAGATTTAAGTCGACATTTACGGACTATAATGTAGTATGTTAGGAACTCTGATAAAGACTCGTTTCTCCTGCTTATGATTATATGGGCACTTTGTCCATTACTGTTTCAGGTCTCCTTATCTGTTCTCAAAACTCCTCAGCTTATTGTCGTATACGACTTCATTGCCAGGGCAAATTGTCGCAAAAAGCTCGAAATTGCAGTCAGATGGTTTTGCAGAGATAACTCACTAAATATTCATTGCATGTTTTGTTCGACATTTTGCGCTATCGATATCAGGCTTCAAAAACGACAAAAGAAAGAGAAGACTCAATCATTTCAGTGCACAACTATTGACAATAACATTAAAGGAGAGAATGGCAGGCAAAACACATTGCGCTAACCTGTTAAAGGGTGGTGTAAAGCAAATCAGTCACAAGGGATTCCACCCACACGCTCCAAGCAGTAGCAAAAGTCGCTTCGGACGTTTGATCTCCCCTGTTTATATTACAGTAAAAGTCTACATTTTCAAACAGATTCGGAAGAACGATTAAAAAAATATTATTTACAATCAGTAACACTTCCAAGTTGCGACCTAGCTCTGACCGAGCGTCAAAATACGGTCCAAGCGAAAATTCAGAGGGCTAGTGGTTGAGTGGGCATTTGCGTTCGTTACCCTCCCATCAGGCTAGTACATTTACGTGGCAAAGGTACCTGTTGGGACTTCAGTCTAGTAAAAGGACTGTGGACACGCGTCTTTGCAACGCTGCGTAGGAAATTAAACAACTTCCACGTTCATGGAAACGTTGAAATTATTTTTCCCACTGTAACACAAGGGCAGCGCAACATCAGTTAGTAGTGTAGGCGTTGGGCGATCTTTTTCATTCGGCGTACTGCGCGAGTTTAATAACAGTATTTTCGTCATATATGTAGGGGGTCCACGCAGTGCTTGTACTCGGAGCATTACAATCATCACGCCCAGTTCCGTTTTGGAGGAGAAGGGGAAAGATACCGGTAAAAGTACTGTATTCTGTACAGAAACTCGGTGGTGATCAGAGGTCTCGACGCGTGGCAAGCTCTGAGCAGTCATCCTTCTAAAAGGAGGTTACGACATGCCTACTGCTTGTTATGTTTTTCCTTTAACCCAGACGTCGTGTGATGTTTCAGCAAAGGAGGCTTTTTATGTACCGTCGCAGGTGCTACGCTCCCAATATAGCTAGTTTCAGATCGGGCACCTCAACAGAAGACTTGACTAAAAGTTCACCCCTACCTACGGGACGAAACATTGGTGATACGTGTTTGATCACGACTTATTAGGATGATCCGTAGCTCTACAACATTGAAATCTGCAGTTAGATTAATCACTTGACGCTGTCATCCCTAAGCTGTTACTTTTACTCTACAGGGCTGGTGCCGGTGCTACTTGGTTTGCCAATAAGCCTCAGATTAGAGAAAATAGAGAAAGGCTGGTGTCTTAAAATTTCGCACAAAGAACGATTTATTAAGCAGTACATTGTCATTCTACAGGGTGTGTTGTGGTAAGTTTCTCTTTAAATGCAAAGCATCTGGCTCCTCTGCTGTCTTGTTTGTGTCAAGTTCACCTCACGCACAGGAATTCTAAGTTCAGTTCTTGCATTAGCCCATCTCAATTCTTACTAACGAAATGAACCGCCAGAAATATAGCCTCAACTCCACTTTATAGACCAGTAGCCATCCGGAAAGGTAACTTGACGTCAAGCCTCTAAACTTGAAAATATAATTTAGAAACGGCCGCGAATTCCTGGAAGCAATGCACTCAGAAGAGGCATGCATCAATCGGCATCTCGATTTGGATGCCACTTACAAAATTTTAAAGGACAAATTCAAACGCGCACAGCCAATCACGGCGAGATGACAAAAGACGTTTAACGCGTATTGGTGCAAACATCACCCGACTGTAGAACCCCCTGTAGGACACGGTTAATTAGTTAATTGTTGCTGTACACATCCCAAAGTCTGACGACGGGTTGGGGGACCAGTTTCGAAACTTTACGTGTTCAAGTTCATATTTTCCCAGAGAATTTCGTCTCTTCTTATTAACTACCTTGGGATGCCCGTATTTCAATACATAAATATAATACATCTATGTAAATGCGATGGTTGCGTTCTGGCCTCCGCTAACGACATCTCCGAATAAATATGTTCGATCATTTTGCAGATGGACAAATGTATTTTAATGGACAATTGAGAAGCTCGTGAATTAGCAGTGTGGTTTGTTTGTTTGTAAAATCAAGCCGTGCCCACGAACGCTCAATCTGGCGGGTGAACACACCACCAGCTAATCGGAAATTGCTTTTAATTAAATCTCCCTGCTTTCAGTTAGAACTGGACTTCAAATTATGTCAATGCGAGGCCTCAGAGTTCTTTGGGAAATTTAGAATAAAGTGATGGGTTTAAATTCACAAAGGTAATGGCTAGCATTGATTGGGAAGCAAAGATAATTCTGTATTAATATCATTTCGTTGACATTTCTGACCTGTGTACGACGGTCCATGGAAGTTCTACAACTGGGTACAGAACATTTTCAAAGTTGAATTTTAAGGTAGGATTTCCTAAACACCTGGAAACAAATGCTGTACATTTTGTCAAACATGCCAAAGCATGAAGTTTTACAGATGTCCTCTGTGACTACTGATAGGTTGCATTATACGCCTGCATGTGTTCTCGATTCAAATTAACTTTATGTTTATATCTTTTGACCAAAGTTTGTAATCAACCCCTGATTTAACGCATTTGTACGAAATGCAGCATTCGCATAGTAACCAGGTTTACATTTGGAGAGCATGTTTAGGAATGCAACTCCCTGCAGTTTTCCGTTCCTCTGACCAAGCATCCAAAAGTTCTAGCGCTTCGTTTGCCTATCCTCCAGTAACAACCAAAACTTTAAACTCGCCAACATTCTTCGCTGTATTTTAAGTTAAAAAAAGGACTGCTTAAAATAAAATATGAAAAACAGGAAAAAATTTAATGTATTGGCAGTCGTTTACCCATTTTTATGAGAGGCTCTCTTTAACTACATGAGGGCATGCTTTCAATTATATCTAATTCTGTGATTACCGATTACTTTGTGTGGCGGGTCATGGCAAGTCACCAAATGTCGTGGGAATCTTTGGTAGTAGTGTGCTTGGGTTTACTGTATGGTATTCCTTTATTGTGGAGAGAGAATAAAGGAACACAGCTGCCTGCCCCGTAATAGCAGGAAAAAGATCTAATACAATAGACAGTACCCCTGCAAAAATTCAGTAGGTAACATGCAATTTTTCCAGCTTATCTGTCTTCACACTTCGGATAAAATATTTACTTAAACGATCCAAGTAAGTTTTCACTCATCTCCTATTTTATGCGCTTGGCCATATCTAACGTTTATTAGGGTATCGAGAATTGGGAGCGCTACCACTGCTTTTAAATGACCTGCGTGATTCCACCTAGTTTAGCGAGAAATTTAAGATGGGCACTGGGTCATTCTCTATAGTTTTTAATGCCTTCATGTCTGCCCACAGCACCAGGTTTTGGTGAGTTACCTCTAAGCCCTTCGAGAAGACTCCAAAGAACTGACTGAGTCTAGTATTTTAAATAGACTGCAAGATAAATTTCGAAGTGGATCCCTTATGCTTTGATTAACTTTGTTTAGCATTCTCAGCCAGCTAAGGTCGAGTTTTACATCGCAAGTAGCAGTGATTCAAACAAGGAATTCTTAGTCATTTGACACTAATTCGAACGCTCTACCAGTGAGTGACGGGCTCGCTTCATGTAGGCTATGAGTGTGAATATTTAAAGAAGTCTAGAGGGTGGCAAACCTTAGTCTCGAGTGCTAGTGGAACGGTGTACGGGCGGTTATGTTTGGCCGTGGAGAGCCAGCCTAGAGCTCACGCAGTCGATTTCAAAGCGATGAATATTCAGTAATCGATGAGTGTCTGGCTAAAGATGGTAAATAAGCCAGTCATAGCAATTGCAGATTTACTGTTGTTTGTCAATAGCAAGTATTGAAGGTGGGTTGCAATGCAGTTATCTGAGGAGGATAAACGAACGATGTAATTGTATCTAATCAACCGGACCCGTTGAGGTATTATTTTTTTCTTTGCCGTGTATTTTGTTTTTCAAATAACGCCATGTTTTTGGAGTCAGCAAAAGTTAATGGCGTCATCAATTTTTGCGGCCTCTGGATCATCTAACAAAAATTCCGTGTTTGGTTGTTTGAAGAAACTTTTTAACACTTAAATGTTTAAGGTAGCTTGAAAAGCGTGGTCAACAGATTAGTTAACCCTGTGTAGCTACTGATGAGTCAGAAGTTAGCCCTAAACTCGTTGCGTATCATGGATGTTTTAAAAACTCTGTCTTTCACAACGTTATTGCCACGGGTTCAACAATTGTAATATGTTTGCAAAAAAAAATCTAAAAGTCAATTTTATATGGTCGTTTTGGCTGGCGTCCAACAAAAGCTGAAGGCTGGGAGTTAAAACGCCCTCTTTAGAGTCAGAGCAAATCTTTGGACATATTTATGACCGATTGCAATATAAAATACCTTTGCCTGTGACTGACGTAGGTATCTGTAAATTTCAAACCAACTCCTCAAAACAGAATCACCGAGAGTTGACTGGAACTCTTTTAGCTTGCTTAGCATAGTCCTTGTAGAAAAAAAAGGAGTATAGTGTACTATGGTCGTCAGTCCCCTGAAATCTGTTCATGCATTTCAGGCCAGATTTTCGCAGAAATTTATCGCCTTTCAAAAGCGCATAGGAAACCAATGGTTGCTTCAATGTATATTCAACCCCTGATTTCGGGCCACACGTATATGATTAGGTTGGAACTTCCCATCTGATACCCTTTTTTCATCGATGCTATCACCGAAGGTACCTTAATAGCGCATTTGTGCCTCTATAACGGGCCACGCAGTAAAATTGCGGGAACAACGCGGGTGTTAGATGAGGCCATGGTATGCGTGATGAGGGTGCGCAGCCATAACAAATGCCACACATGGGAGTGACGGCACACCAAGGCGCATACTCGCGCTACATCAGCCACTTTCATCAGATGGCTGACCGGGGCTAGAAGGCCGTCAATAAGCTTCAACTTCCATTTTCCTTACATAATCGTTAGGTGGCAAAGTGCATCGGTAAAACTGGTTTTGAGAGGTCGAAAAAGCCAGAGGCCGGGTAATAACAAATAAGCTATCTGTATTATTTGATTAATTTCTTTTCCTGCTACACTCACTTGAAAGTCCATAGAAACGCAGGTGCTTATGCACACGCATCGACCCCTTCCGGTCATCTGATTTTAGGACTGAATTCGTTTGCGCTGATACCGGCCCAGATGGCAGTGTGCTATCGAACGAACCAATGAGTGCGATTTTCAGCAGTACACTTGACCGTTGACGGTGGCGACCTTGCATTTAGTGCCATAGACGTTCAAGGGTCTCAACTTTCCAGTGCGTTGATCATGGAGGCAGCTAAAGAGTGGTGTGTCACGTAATCTGGATACTTAACTGTATAACACGATTCCAGCGTGACGTTTTTTCATTATATCATTGGTTATTAGGACTGTACTCAGCGCCGGTGCACAGTTAGACGTCAGTTGCAATTCCTAATATTGGTTAAAATCTATGTGACGAAAGAGCTTGGCACCTATGGTAACTATATTCCAACATAGATAATGCTAATCAAGCGATCGAAAGCGATGAATATCACTACTCTCCGTAAAAATTCACTATGGTAAATTGAATTTTATTTTGTTTATAGTTAAGTGTATTTACGTTACTCCTAACACGATGTGTTTTCACAGCAATCGCATTCTAATGACAAAACAGAGTCTAGAATACTGAGTATTGATATGGGCTAACGAAGTTAATTTTTCACCTACGCGTGCCACACGACCTCGTCAGGAAAGGAAACGGGTCCCGCTTTGGCGGGAAGCTTGCAAAAGAAACATAACGTAAAGTTATCGAGGGCCGCTCCTCAGTCCCGTTGGTTGGCAAACTCTGTAGGCAAGACTTTATCAAGTAACGACGATCGATAATGCGATCCCACGCTAAGAACTAATCGAGGCAAGCCAAGACAATGGCTACGCTAGGACGGACTTAGCTGACAACGCCACCTAGTGATGAACGCTCACCGATCGCTAACAGAACTCCGTCGTCCCGTTCGGTCACCTGCGAATCTATCGGATGGAGGCTGGTGAACCAGTGCCTGGGCTCCGACATTCAGTCACCGCGCCCGCCTCCACTGCCCTCACTGTGCCCGCACATTTACACACCGTATGGGCCTATTAGGACACATGCACCTCCATGACAACCTGCGGTAAACCACCGGAGGATAAGCCACATCAGCGCACACTATCTACACCAATACATCGACAACACTCTCACCATTATCACGTACCTGTGAATATCACGGTGTCCTAGAAACGGTGGCTTGGAAGGCTGCCAATCTGACGCTTACACCAGACCACGCCGTCGGCCCAGTGTATGTGCTGCGTGCGTCGAGTGGCTGACCAGTGGACTGGGAGTCAGACGGCGATGGCTCATCCATATCCCCTGATCTAGTGAGTCCTAGTGTGTGCGTTATGGGGGCCAGGTCGTGCTGTGGCACGCGAAGACCGTACACCGACCCATCAGCCAATGTGCCCACTCCCACATCAGAAAACTCACTGGCTCGGATAGTGGTCTGGTTGTGGGGGTGAGGGAGAGAGTGATGTCGACAGCTCAGCGCATTTTCCTCACTTTAAACAATCTGGCGCGCTTGAAACTAACACGGTGCGCTAAAAGCCGTGTCTTGGAAGGTTGCCACCTGACGGGAACACTCGGACCGCGTGGTCAACCCAATGTGCGTTTTGTGTGTATTGGGTGACTTGCGGACTGAGAGTCAGACTGCAATGGTTCCTTATTCATGTAGCCTTTATGGCCCTCTAACCCCGTGGGATCCGAGCCAGGTGTGGTGGTACGCCCAGGGGTGGCTCCAGCCGCGCCAGCCACCTGCGCCCTCTCCTATCTCCGGTCTTCTTGACTCTGTCATGACACCGGGCTCAGGTAGGGGGAGGATGATAGAGTGCGGTAGATGCAGCGCAAGTCTACTATCACTTTCCACTAAATCATTCGCAATTCACCGTCCCTGCACCACCCTTCCGTGGAGCATACGGTCGACCTCGTCGTAATCGACGGTCGAACTGTCGTATGTGCATGATGCGGTAGTGGGCGCACTGGCTGACAGGCTGGCGAACCTGTCTGTGCGCCCACTTCCGCATTAGACCACTGACCGCCTCGGACGGTGGCCTAATGCTGGGGTAGGTGCGAGCGTGAGGTCGACGGTCTCAGCGCATATTCCTCACTAAAAACAATCGGACAGGCTTGAAGCTATCACGGTGCGTTAAAATCCGTGGCTTGCAAGGCTGCTGGCTGATGTGATAACTCGGTCCTTCGGACTGAGAGGCAGGCTGCAACGGCTCCTACTTAATTGGGCCTTTATGGCACTCTCACTCAGTTGGGATCCGAGCCGCCCCTCCCATATGTTGTTGTGTTCTTGTTTTTGGTTGGAACACAGTGCTTGGTTCAGTGTTCTCTCCCATTTCCGGTCTTCTTGTGTCTTGACACCGGGTCCAGGTGGAGGAGTGGAACAGAGATAGAGGTAGAGGCCCTGCAACTCTATTCTGACTCTAATCCAGCGCAAGTCACCGTCCCTCGACCACCATACTGTGGAGCACATGGTGGAAATCGTCGAACTCGACTTGTCGTGTACGGGCGTGAGGCCGAATCGAAAACTGTGGTGGTTGGATCTGCAGGCGTAGTGAGGTGCGTGGCGGATGTTGGCTGGGGTTCCACGTGTTGGTTCTCCATACAAGCCATAATATATTCACAGGAGCTCAGCCAAGGTGATGCGTAACTAGCGTGTAGGGTCACGATTCTACCAAGTTATTATTGCATTTTCACCGCTTGTGATTGCTCTGGGTCTTGTTGGTTACTCCATTTTTGTGGTCGATAATGAGTTCGGCCAGGGCCAACCGAGGCAAGATGATAACGTCACACTGGTGGCAGTTAGAAGTGTTTTCCTTAATTATGGAGGAGTTCTCTTGTACCGCGGATTGGTCAGTCAAAATGACATTATGTCGAAGTCTAAAATACCCAACTAGGTCAATTTGGCTCTTGAGCTTTCTTTAGCAGTGAGACCGCATTGACGGCTTCGTCCGCGGTATTGCTGTCTTGCATGCTTGCCGTTCTGCCCCAACTGCTTCTATTCGGTTGGCCTCCCGGATTGTGGCATTCTGCGCAGACCACCAGCAAATCGAGTCTGTTACCGTTGCAGCAGCCTTCTCTGTGATACCTAAGCATTCCTTCCAATTGGCGTAGTCCGACCTTACTTGCACGTTCGCATTGCTAATAACAACTAGTTCATCCGTCTTCGGCGTAAAAGCTAGGTGGTTGTGCAGACCGTCGTAGAACTCCTTCGTTGAATCCTCTGGATTTTCCATGGTAGAGGCCTAGGCACTGATAATGATGATAAATTTCTCCCGGCATAGTGGGAGCCTCACTTAGATGTGGCAGTTTCGGGGTCCTTTGGGAAGCGAAGACAAGTTTTTATGGTAAAGGCAACTCCACGGTGAAGCCACACGTCCTTATTACAGTAACACTAGATGTAACTAACACTAAGCTCATTTAGCTGTACTCATTCCGAGAAACCGGTCCCAATTAACATGCCGATTTTCGCAAGATAACAGATGACCAACAGATAAATTATCACCTGCATTAAGGTGCGTGGGCGGTGTCTCACCACCATGAGTTATGCCCCTATTCAGGCACCCGTACACAGAACATAACCCTACATAAAGCAATTCATGCGGACAGATTTCCTCGAACGTTGTCTGCCGGCCAGTCTCTCCTTGTTATCTTCCGTAAGGAGATTTTCCTTCGTCTTGACCACCCGTGAATAGACCGGCAGCTGAGATTGACATAGCCCCTGGCTTACCACTGTTCTACCACGACACGTTATACACGGTTCGTCGTTCTTGGAGCTAGGTGTGAGGATAGAGATGGACGGTCCCAGTTGGAAGATTAAGCAGCTTACCGACCGGCTCGATTCTGCTTTTGAAAGCAACTCAAACCTCACGGTGCTCTTACTTATGGCCGCTGCCCCAGGAGTAAATTCACTAACTTCATTCAGTTGTCCTTGTTCCAAATAACACGGTCTTAACCAGAGAGCAAATGTGCTCATGTTTCAGCGATCCACCTTTTGACGACCAGAGTGGTCCTGCTCTCTAGCTGGTTATTTCCTGGTTTCCATAAAAAAAAGAGCACAAATTTCAGGTAGACATTGTGAGCGAAATTCCTCTGACAGTAGGAATCACCGTTGAATGACAGCGGCTGGATGATGACATTCGTGTACAGTGAAAATGACCTAAATTAGCCTAATTCGCCTGCGAGAACGCATGTTGTCCTCTCCATAGAACTTTTATAGCCGAGGGTGGGAGCAGGAAGCGGGAGCTTTTGCTGATCAGACGAGTTTCTGTCTTTGCCTGCCACGCTCTGTTTTCCTCTCAATATAAGCAATAGCGGAAACCGAAGCGTATGCTACAACGCGTTTCTGCTGCATAACGCATCTGCATTAGGTTAGGTTCATCACTGTGTCATCCAATGTTTCACATTTACTTGCTGGTATTTCGGTGTTTTAACGTTCAAAATAATACTGCGGCGAAAGTCGTTCGGTTCTCTCGCTGAAGTTGCCAAAATTCAGCCTAAAATTTCATCTAGACTTTGACACTGAGATCAATTCGTATCCCGAGATATTACCCCCACATTTTCGAATTAGTTTTTAATATATATGAACCTCACTCTTAAAAGACTGAAAGCAATGAGTGACGATTGGGGACAATCCGTGAACTCAACAAATTAATTTCGTTCGTTGATGAACGCTCACCGATCGTTAACGGAACTCACTTGTCCCGTTCTACCTTGGGACTAATTCTTAAGTCTCACCAGCAGCAATAGTAGTAGTAGTAGTAGTAGTAGTAGTAGTAGTAGTAGTAGTAGTAGTAGTAGTAGTAGTAGTAGTAGTAGTAGTAGTAGTAGTAGTAGTAGTAGTAGTAGTAGTAGTAGTAATAGTAGAGTAGTAGTAGTAGTAGTAGTAGTAGTAGTAGTAGTAGTAGTAGTAGTAGTAGTAGTAGTAGTAGTAGTAGTAGTAGTAGTAGTAGTAGTAGTAGTAGTAGTAGTAGTGGTAGTAGTAGTAGTAGTAGAGGCAGATTAGCAATTTCGATAAAGACGAGAGAGACTGGAATGGCCATTTCTGGCTCATTAGCCGTCATCCGCTAGCCATACCTAACCCCAGGTGGTGCCCTACCCGAGACTCGGACCTGTGACCTGTTGATCAGAAGTCGAACGCTCTAACAATTGAGCTACGAGGTCGTTGTCTTGCCGGTTTAGATAGGGAATATGCACATTCGTTGATGAACGCTCACCAATCGTCAACGAAATTCACTCGTCCCGTTTTGCTTTGGGGCTCATTCTTGAGCCCCGACAACAGCCGCGCAGCGGCTATTACTAGTAGAGGCAGATTACCAATGACAACAAAGACAAGGGAGACTGGAATGGCCATTTCTGGCTCGTCAGCCATCATCAGCCACCACCTGGGGATGGGAACGACTAGCTCTCCCTAAATTTACCACCAACCATGTCCCACATTTTCAACTAATAAACCGCACACAGTTCGCTGCGATTGGCGAGTGGCACATTTTTCTTAAGTATCTTATTCTAAGAGTCTATTAGTAAAAAGGGGCATACTCTCAGTGGCAAATCGTATCCCATTTTCATGTATGCGTTCGTTGCGAGCTGTTACCGACCTAAAATGCGATCTTGTATATTGCACTCCGGCAGCGCACGGCAGTCTGGTTGGTACTCTTTCGGAACGAGCGCCGCCCACCTGAAATGTCGTTTGCAGATCCGATAGAGATTAGATCCAGCATTGAGTGCAATTTTTACTTGTTAGTTTACTTCCCACAGGTCACATGAGGACATATAACTATTAATGTCGGCATAAATTTGTCTAAAGGTCAGTAAGAATTTGATAAGACTAGTGTGCTACTTTACTGCTGTTGACGTGGAAGATTACGATCTGAGTTTAAGTTACATGTAAAACGATCCGCCCCACGGCTACAAGGTTTGGGCTCTGTGCGCTACTAATTATGTTCAGCTAGAGATATTTTGACAAGTGCTGCAGTTGGCGTGTCCTGGAGGTTCCATCGATGAATTATACGTCGAAAGTCGAACTCGACCACCGAAAATTGACATTCCCTGGCAGTGATACCGTTACATACTACATTTTAGATGGCTTAATAAGGAATTTCTTCAGCCGACTATGAACGCTCGTGTACTTAAGGACGCCACTGCCAGGATGGCCAACTAGGCGAAAAATGTGTACGAAGGACATATTTGAACTGAATGTTTGGTACTCTGGTTTTATTCCTCGAGAATGGAACTCAAACCGAGAAAATAGCGTCAAGTAATGAGCGTCCATTGGTAATGCATGTAAATAACTAGCTTAAGGCGTTACCTACCTTGTAAGAGACTCGATCGATTAACCTGGTTCTATAATTTGAAGGAGGGCATAAGATGGTTCAGATTTGAAGTGGCGCTAAATTACATTTTTTTGCATTCTGTACTGCAGAGTGCAGTCTATGCCAGGAACAAAAGCGTTAGCGATATAGCCCTGGGATTAACCTGAGTCCTCGTACGACTGTGGTCCCAAGTAGTCAAACTTACAGTTTGTATGCTAAGCATAGGCCCCGACTTACGGGATCTTGGTTTAAGCTGATTAACATTTGACCCATACGCAAGACATAGGTGAACATCGCCGTTGTTTGTGTGAAAATACTCTGCAAGGCCATTTGGCGAACCTGATGATGAGATAGGCATCTGCTTATTAGACTTAAAGCTCATTCAATGACAGACATTTGTAGTGTGAGGGGTGGGTCAACTGCGAGCCAGAGCTCTCAAGTGTGTCAACGACACTAGTGTTTAGTTCTCCTTGTGGGTAATTACAAGCGGTGGCCATTATGGTGTGATGCAACCCATCAGACCCACTCCGAGGCCTTCCATTCGTAGTAACCAAACTACTACAACCATCAGTGAAGTTGAGTGACATGGTGATTGCTTCTGATTCCTCCTACGCTGATCATATCAAAGATATGAAATGAAGTGGAGTTGAAGCTAGTCATGGTCATCTTTATCGCAAAAGTACCGTCGGTGCATAAATGCTGTTGAACTGACGGCCGTATTTCTCGACCCAATGGCCCAGTTATGTATGGTTTTGACTGATTACAAATCAATATAGGAGGCGACCTGCATTCCCTCGTAAACTGCGTCCTTGCTCAAGCCATTTTGAGATCACTGTCGAGAGAGACCTCGACCGATTGCATAAGATAGCTCATGCCAAGGCCTCCCTTAATGAAAAATAAGATATCTGATTTGACTGGCCTCCCGTCATCAAAGTTCCAGGGTGGAATCCTTGCTCCAGCGGTCAGTTACAGACAACTTGATCTCAAAAAAGTGAAATTTAAAATTAATCAACCGGCAGAAGATTAGATAAGTATGTGAGTGGCATATCGTCGACAACCTAGCGGTGCTGTGGAATACTCACGAACAAATCAAAGATACCGGATCCCACATACCAGAACGCCAGTACAGCTCTCAAACAGGAAGGCGGCTGCGAGGGAGATCCCACTAAAACTCTTAAGCAAAACAGTTGTCAAAGACCAGGGAAACTAAAATGGTCAGTTTCAGGCCCTTCTGTCAGATCCAGTCTTTGAAGACCAGTACTCGTAGAGCACCATGCCTACGGCCATATCATTGGGCTGCTAGCCAAATTAACGAGTCTGCTTGCATAAATATGCTCGCTTATCAATATCGAGACGGCATTTGAGATTCGACGCATTGCAGACACGGCGCCAATCTATTTTAGAATTGCGAATTCCGCGCAACATAACTATGATTCTCTGCATTGGCACGCATCATTGCAACTTTTATAGTTCGTCTCCTGAGAATAGGCGGTAAAGTTTGCAGATTTCAGTGGTTTAACCATCTCGTATGCTAGGCTTGGGGTCTGAAAAGAGTACCTCGATTAAGACATTGTCCAGCAATTTAAAACGACTAATTAGGTATCGGGAACAGACCAAAAGCGGCGACTCGTTTTCTAATCGAAAAACATGGAGCGGAAGAAGGTAAGGTGCTCACAGCCGGCCGAGAATTTTAATAGTCACGGAAACGACCTAGCTAACTAATACTCACACAAACATTCAGACGTACCATAGCAATAAGACAGGGCACGCAAAGAATGGGGCGGATATATTATGGTCAAGACAGCATAAGTTTAACTTTCCTCATTACCCGAATGCGCAGACAGTTTTGTTTTACTGGCAAAAATGACATAAAACTACTGTAGATACTAAACCATTAGATGTGTCGGTGGCCTCCCGATCGAAATTAGGTGAAAGTAGTCATGCGCCTTTGTTCGCATAACCCTATACGGAAGTAGGTGAGCCTACGGTCGGTTTGAGGTATGATTACCGTAGCTTGACTCCCAACCCACCTAAGAAACTAATTCGATTTGGATAAAGGTATTTGCGAACACAGCACTGGTAAATAAACCATTTATGTATCAAGGCCACAGGCGGTAGACAGCACCATCTTCCAACGCCTCAGGCACGTGCCTACAACGCAAGAAGCAAGTCTGGTCAGTTGAACTGCTGTTAAGTCTAGCGGTGTTATCGGATCGGTTTTAATCACACAGAGATTTAGTCGCAGTCCAATAGATACAAATTCCTTAAAGTGACAATCCAAGTTGAGGAACACTTTAACGACTTGCCTAGTCACTAAAGTAAGCTTACTAGGTTAAACATATAAGCAAAAAGTTTAATTGAATCATTTATTGGAGGATTGAAAGAAAACGATAATTGGCCTTGGTAAGGGACATACAAAAAAGCTAAATGCAAAGCCATCGACGAGCGAATGGCAACTAGCCACCGAAACCGTAAAGGGTACGCCCTTGGCGCTTCAAAGCGTAAACCACATCCATAGCCGTTACAGTCTTCCTCTTGGCATGTTCAGTATACGTTACGGCATCACGGATAACATTCTCCAGGAATACCTTCAGAACTCCGCGCGTTTCTTCGTATATAAGGCCTGATATACGCTTCACGCCTCCTCGACGAGCAAGACGCCTGATTGCGGGCTTAGTGATTCCTTGGATGTTATCACGCAAAACCTTCCGATGCCGCTTGGCCCCTCCCTTACCAAGACCTTTGCCACCTTTCCCTCGGCCAGACATTACTGTGGGAAATGGGAGATCTAAAATGACCTTATCTTTGAAGCGTTTAAACACATTCTCATGGCGCAAAATACTTTAGTCAATATTATAAATGCATCCGGAAGTGTGCAAAAGACTTGCTTTCTTAATTAATTTCCACATTTGTCTGTTTATGGTTGCAGTATCAATTAAATAGGGGCAGTAGGGTAGAACCAATGTTTATTGGAATTGTATAATCTACAACTACGCCCAACATAGCCAAGCTTCGTAAAGGTTAACCTTACTACGTCTGTCGGTTCGGGTCCTTAAGTTAAGCTATTTTTTTGTTGTTTATTCTACCTGAAAACTTGGACTGAATCATACCAGTCTGTTAGTCTATCTTGCCTTAACCATACTCATCGAGCGTGCACATATGTGCAAAAGCAGCAGCAATGACTATGAAATGCGATCACATATGAACTAGAAGTGGCTTTTTAAGAAAGAAGCCTCTCGAAGGTCATCAGTTTCTATAGATATCTCATTTTTTGAATACTACTGAACATGCAAACCTCCAGTCATCTAGAACAACCCGCCGCCTCCAGGAAACGCAGATCGATATCCTATTATTTATCCGGATGTTGACCCCTACGCAGATATCTGCACAGTTTTCCTTATTTACTAGAAGTTTTCGTTTTCCTTTTGGGATTCATTTCTTAACAAAAGAGCTGTTTTCATGGATCTCCAACCTGATTTCTCGGGCTATCAAATTTTCCGAGGTGTCCAGTCAAACTGCTATCACGGAACCTAACACAGATAATCCATTTCAAGAGTTTCTTGCAAAAAATACACTGGCATCATTCGTCCAAACTTCAGTGCATCTATCCTTTTGCCCGCCCGACGTCGTTCATTACGTCCGAGCTACCGAACCTCATGTGTTTTCACGTCCTCGTAGTATCCTGATGGCACGTCTTGCTGCATAAAGTTTGAGTTCAAGCACATGCCTCAGATGATTTTCGTCCATTAATCTGAAGACCCATGGGCCTCTCCCTTCCATATGGTTCCTAAGCCTGCCACTAGTGACTGGGGCCCTGTGTTGACATCAACGCCTTGATCAACTGAACAATCCCGAACCAATAATTCCGTTCTATGTCTTTAGGATTTTGTTGAGACCTTACTCGGCATCTACTTCTTTTCAAATGGTCCAATTCCGGGCCTCTCACCAATACCTTATCACTCCGATAGAAGTTTTGAAGGCGGCTTTTACCAAAGTCTTTGGTTTATTGGAGCTCCTGTGCATGCATCTTGGACTCCGAAACACCTCCCAGATTATTGAGATGTTCTTATATATATTACTTCACAGTCTACTTTAAAGTGGCCAGCCCAATTGCCAACAAAGACATTTAGGCAACCTCAAAGATTTAGTGTTCTTCTCAAGCCATTCAAGTGAGTTTTCACTGTTCATTTCTTCAAGTTTCTTGGGAAGTCTGTCGACGCCGCTCACATCCCACTTCTTCCTTCGGGAGTCATGCCCGGCCGTAAATTCCGACCTGTTCCTTATAAACTTAAAATGAAACGTGAATTGCCATCACTGGTTACATCCATTCGAGTCCCAAAGGCTTTTTACCACTGTCCGCAAACATGCTCGCTGTTTGATAAGGTAAACACTGTCATGGCTAATGTCACTTGTCTTACCTTTTTCTGTTTACGACACTCCTATCTCCCTAACTTCAATACAACTAGTATTGGAGTTCGTGCAATTATTCAGCACCACATTGCACAAGGCACATAATCCTAGCTTTCTTCTCCTTCAGAAATGTAAAACTTGCGGTTCGAGTTAATGCATATTTGCTTGGCTAACCTAGTATGCTAATAAGATATGTTAATAATTCTTTGTTTTTATAAGAAA
Organism: Schistocephalus solidus; assembly: GCA_017591395.1. NCBI lineage: Eukaryota > Metazoa > Platyhelminthes > Cestoda > Diphyllobothriidea > Diphyllobothriidae > Schistocephalus > Schistocephalus solidus. Next base: position 236,781 of record WEDG01003713.1, on the reverse strand, counting down.
AGTCGAAATATGTGTGTTTTACCTCTAGCTTTACAAAGCAGGAGACTGAAAAACACGAAGGAATGAATGCGTTATCACTTCTAAATAAGTCTTGGTGGAAATTCACAAGTGACGAGTGAATACCATTAGTGAAGATTCAATCTAAAATGCCACCGTTTCGTCACACTGGGCTGAAAAATTGAGACATGTTTGAAATTTATATCGTGTTCAACAAGATATCCAATTTTGGCGGAGAAGAATTTGTATGCCAGTTTTTTTTCTGGCAAATTAAAACCCCTACGATTATCTTGACATCAAATGGAGCCCCTTCAACTATTTCAAAGCGTCGATTGGGAACTTAGCGCACGAGCCCAAGATTTTCTGATGCACAAAACATCTGGGTCAAACTCAAAAGATACAGTTCTTAGCTCAGTCATCCTTTAAAGACTGATCTCACGTGGTGTGAAACTATACTGAGCGTAGTTTGGGAATGCAGGATACGCTCATTAGTGTTTATAAAAAAAGGAAGACTTGGTGGTATGGTATCGTAGATATATCTAGTGTGCCCAGGCCTACAGACGCCAGGGAGATTAGTTATATTGAGCTTAGGATTGCCCCGTTTGACTCGTTTGCTCTGTTACGGGATGAATGTGCAGGGAAATATGCATGTACGAGCTTACCCTTTGAAGTTTTTGTGATACCAGCAAGGGTGGCTGCAGTGAGACGAGATGAATGTTGCTGGACAAGCCGGGCAGTTGAAGTCTGTGGGATGCGGAATGAAGAGGCTATTGGATATTGGAAAGAAGCTACTTGTTCGGCAAGATGCGCAGGCTCAGCTTTCAGATGTGAGATGGGAGAACCAGGAGAAACAGGCGGAGGTGATATTGCGGCACATGGTGACTTGGTAATTTTGGGCATCTTCATCAGCCGTTCAGCCTTTTGAGTGAGTTGGGTGGCGTGAAGATTGTGAAAATGCGGTGAAAAAAATATGCTGCATTTTACGGGCAAAGCGGCCCATTTTCGTAGCCTTGCCATATCGCAGATTTTGAAAAAGAGAAGAATTCTTTCAGGGTCACGGATATTAAATTTGTAAGTTCTACATCACGGAGGTTCCCAAAATCCACATTCAGGGAAGAGAAGTTAGGTCGGAAGGACTTTGCTAAGAGAAAAGAGTCTAATAGGCACTCTGTTCACAGTCTAAACTAGCTTTCTCATGAGGACAGTATTTATTAATCCGTGTCCGCCTTTTTAGCTCTTGATATCAGAGCATGGGTCTTCTGTTGCCAGCAGACACGCAGCGTGGAAGGCAGAAGGAAACCCAGGTCGTTCCCACAGTGAGTCGATCAAATGATGAATCCGACCTGATCGAAGCGCAAAGACCTGGCGTTGATGAGCGGAAATGTCAAATATATAAATGCATCTTAATATGCCTGTTTTTCCTGTGTTACATATCGTTTTCACTGGTTGGAAAATAAAGTTCGGGATATTGTGTCACAAATGAAGAAGAGGCGTCAACAAAACTCAGCGAACGGACTCCAACCCTATGGTGCGAGCGGTCGTTCAACCCCGCCAAACACTGTATTTTTCCAAATTTTCGTACATTCCTGTTGCTATTACCACCGGCATCCATACTCGTGATCTCCACCGGAGGTCAGCAATCCTCTTCTGTGCCAAACTTGATGAACTCCACTGCATTTGACTTGCTCTGCAATTTATCGCATCTTCGACGACAATGAAACTGTCAACTGACGGATTCGCCTGGCTCAGTATTCACGGGTATGCATTGGGTCACACATGCCCTTTTCTGTCAGACCAAAATGACAATTCACCGCACACGTTGACGTGATCATGTCATCCCACCTACTGGCTGATGCCCCAACGGTAACTCTGCAAAGCAAATACAAATTTCAAATGAAATTGATAGCACATACATTTATTTTGATAAAACTTTTTTTTATAATATATTCGGAATAGTAATCAAACCACATTTAAAATAACCCCTACAGCCATGGAGACCATTTTCCTATAAATATAACAATAGTGTACATAGCGTCTAGCGGATGGGCTGTCAAAATGGTTGAGTCTAAGCTACGTGCTCTATATTACCTTTATGGCAAAATGAAATATTTGGAAAACGCTCGACGATATCCTTAATCATTCCGCATTGTGAAAAGTACAGCTTTGCTCGTTTTTTTTTAGCTTATATTTCATAAATTCCTACCACGATCAACATGTAAGCTCCCCATTGAAGATGCTAATTCTGTAGGCAAAGCTGGAGTTCCACTCTTTCTCCTTCTATTTCAGGATGCTCAAACAATTAAAGATACTCTCTGCAGATGTTGTGGTCACCATCTTTTGCAAAATTGAAAAAAACAATGTGATATTTGTGTTTGAAAATAATCGAGCTATGAGAGATTTAACTGAAAAATTTCATCTTAACTTGTCCTTTTTATGTATTATTGTCCACTTTAAACAATTGCGACCCATTTTTTTCTCTGCACACAGCAACCAGGTTACCCAAAGGATCGTCGATCTTTTTTCCTAATGCAATTATCTGAGCCCCAGTATGTAGGTATTGATAACGGATGTACTTTAGTTATGGATTTAATTTTAGACCATCCATTTTTCTGAGCCCTTTTTTTCAAGGCCAGTGTTATTCTCTCTGTGAACTATGCTTTTTTCATAGGTTTTTTTAAAATTATTTATTTTACGTCCTGTTTTAGTCACTGATACTATTTTTGAAGGTTGGTTTGTTGGTTGTTCATGATACGTATGGTATTGTGCGTTGGCAGCAAATGTGCTGTCATAGATATTAAACACCTTATGAGTTTGACCGGTTGACCACTTATCGATATCGGAAATATGGAGAAAAATGTTTGAATAACAGTTTTGTTTTTTATTTGTTTACGCTAATGTCTTGTCTAAGATAAGAGAGAAATAAATCTGGAACAATTTTGCTTTTGTCCACGTGACCTTATATTCCCCAATAATTTGTTTGCGGCATTCAAACGATGTTACCTTTCTTAGTAATAAGAAAGAAATTCTTTTCTATTCGCGTCACTGTTCCTTAAATTTACAATATTTCTTGGTATATGCGCTTCGATTATCCACACTTATAATGAAATATAATGAATTCGAATGTTTTGCCCGTTGTAGATTCAGCTAGCCCACCTACTGTATACTTAAGGGGCATTGACGAATCACAGACATATTATGGTGTGTGAAACATGGAAAATTTAATTTTTCCATAAAAATGGGTGTCCTGTTATTCAACTGCTGACGGTCATTCCAAAATAATAAATCTAACGACACGATAAGAAAACAGCCTGTGGCGATCGACTGGCTAGGTTAAAATGGCCTACTTTCTTATTTAATTCTACTTGGTACGGCTGAAATTTTACCTGATCTAGTCGGTTTCAACGATGTTACGGATTGTGTCTCTCACACGTGACGGGCTGCAGCAGCAGACCTAGACAGTTCATTTCATTCTCTTCGCCAGTGACTGAGGCAGAACACCAAGGGTCGAAAAACAACTATCATGTCTTGACGAACTGTTTCGAGCCAGATTTTGAGCTGACGCCTCCGAGTGGGTAACAATGCCGGATCGGGGTTAGTAACACTAAGCTCTTTAGGCTTATAAGTACCTCGTGATCTTAAGTAGCTGACTTGGAACTCACATGACTTTATGACGTTATTAAATTCTCTATATCAAACCCCATTCGACTTGTTTGAATTCGTCCCAGGAAAATACTATTCGTAATATCTCCATTTACATCAAATAAATATTTGAAGTACTTTATATTTGTGACAGCTGGTACGTGATCTTGCTTGTCTACGTTTCTGGATCGTGTAACATCTCATGGTCATCGATTATCTTCTCCGTCATGCCGCATAAGCTATTTTTACTCGAAAGGTCAATCTGTCCGAATAGAATCCCTGAGTCTGTTTTAATCGCTTCTAGGATAAGGGGGAGAGAAAAAGAATGATGATACCATTTAAAGATATCAAAGGAACGATTATGCAATATTACCTTACATGCATTTTCCTCTTAATCCGAATTGATTTTCATCTTCAACCCTCAAATTCCATAAAAGAATTCAGCAGTGCCAGCAAATGACATGAAACGAAAAGATGCATACTGTTAGTCATGTGTTCTTCGCCGCATTTTCACTCCCATACTCGCTGGTCATAACAAATAGTTTGTAGCGAATTACGTAAGGTATTCCACACAGTTTTTGTGTGTGGCAGCTTGTTCGCCTTCGTTTATTGTCATTTGTATTTTCCTCTGTTAGAGGTATTTGTCTCCAATTTACTTTTTTCTTCACATTCCTTGTTCAGTTATTGAATTATGTATCACGGATGGAACGTCTGTTATGACGTCATCGGATCCATCTCACACCCGTCTCACCGAACTACCGGCTTATGTTTGTGCTGTTAATTTTTTACTGCGAATTCAACCGTGTCAATTTTAAAACGTTACAATTTCGTGGATTTTTGCCTCTCCTTGCAGTAGGCCAGCAACACTGGTGAATTTGAACCGATTGATACGCCATTTCTGAAAACTGTGCGGCAAGAGAAGTGCCGATAATTGGCTTGTACCACGACGTCCACGTGTAAATTCTGTCACCTAGGCGCTGTCAAAAGCCATGGCCAAATGCTAACGTGTTCGCTTTCCGAACTATTTCGTTTTTAGTTTCGCTGCGCGCATGGCCGAACCTGCTTGTCTGCAGGTAATGGGTGTGTAATTCACGCATTTTCCGGGTGAACTATATAGTATTCTGCGTGAGACACAATCAGGAAATCAATATAGACCCAGGGTATCGGAAGTTGACTACTAGTCAGAGAGCTCCACCGTCCATAATGACCAAGTAGGTATTTCTGGCCGTGAAATCTGAGATGGTTCTGTTCATTATTTACCCCATGAGAACCTGTTATACTATTTATACCGATGCGCGCCAAATCCTTTGTAGCGAATCACGGCAGTAGTGCTTAGCGTTTGCGGCAATTGTCGCCAGTTCGATTTTCTGCAATCTAATGCCAAACTTCCTCACGGACAAGTACGATCCATCCTCTTAATCTTACAGCCCAAAGCATCGAAAGCACGTGTATGCTCGCCAACTAGTCTTCTGAATTTTAATACAATTGATTTTTCATTTTCTGACACCAAAGTCCGTTGAATTCAATATTGTCTCTCGGTTACCTTCCTGCCTTTGTACACTTTCGTTTTATCCCTAGAACTGATACGTCAACACGTATAAATTAGTAGACTAACTGAATGCACAATATTCAACACTTGTTTAACAAGGTTTCGTAATTCTCTCGCGTTCCAGTCAAAGCGGGCATCTGGTCCACTGCGATTCTCATTTCCACCAGACTAGTATTAGTTCTCCGTGACGTCAGTGGGAACGAAGTTGTCTAAAGCCATCGCATGCGAATCAGCGCCCAAGAGCTAGTGAAATCTCGCGATTGTTACCAGTATTTCCGCACTGTAAAGGGCAGACACGCAAACACAACAGTTGTCCTCCCTCTCGCTCTAAGGAAATAACATAACCTATTCTTCGAATGCCATCCCAGTTTGACGTAAAAACCGTCTAAGCTCTTAGTGCACAATCGTCCATCATCTCTTATTCATATATGTTTTTGCATGGAGGTGTAAAATGTGTCTAGGAAGTGAGATACACCTTGTGGGATGAAAGGTTGCCTAGCGGGTCCCAATGCACATGGTGGTGGCCTCGTTGACCTCCCAATCGAGCTGCATCGCTGTAGACTTAGATCAAAATCAGGGCCACATTGGCTTGTGACATACTTTAGTTGGCTCGTTCTGAACCTATGTTAGCCAGTCACTGCGCCTAGTTCTATATATACCAAGCACTTCCACTGATATACCAATAAAACCTAGGAGCGGGAAGAGATTGGGCTCGATTTGAAGCTGTCAATGGGTTATCGATCGGGGCCTGTGCGGTTGCCTGTTTTTGGGTAATTGGCCTTACTCAGGACTGGTGGCCTGGCAGAAGTGTCACCTTAATGAACGTCATTACAGAATTCTAATTTATTTAAAATCCGATAACGCACCTGGCACCCACTTCCCATCTGTGATTCGATAGAACTGCGCTCTTCGCAGCGAGTGGAATAAACCAGTCGATGTTACTGGTACCGTGTCACAGAGAAGTAAACCACGGCGTTTGGTCTTATTGCCAGTCATCTTGCTTTTATCATACTACCTTATCACCATGATATTGTAAAGACAGAATATTTAATAAGCTTTGCACAGCCTCATCTTAATTTCACACCCAAGTCAAATTTGTGACTTATTCACATCCCATAGGGCTCTGCATTTCATTCCCGTATCTGCTGAGGGCGAGAAAGCTTATTATCCTTGGCAACTGCAACTTACGAGTACGTGCAGACCACACAATATGAGAAAATACTGTAATATCAAGAAACGTCTACTGCTGAAGATCTACCCAGAATTTAACCTGATCATCACTTATATCCTTTTGTGCTAGCTTATTCCGTGCAAACCTGCTCAGGTCATGGCAGCTGCAAAACTGCGTTCTCATCAGGAGGCAAGTCTTTCATGATGTATTCATGGCTAGGGCAATATTTGGTGTCAAATGCTGGACCGCATATTGCCTAGTAATCTCTAAGGTCTGACTGCAAATCCAAATAGAAAGACGACCACCTTGGATAAAATTGCCCAGAAAACTAAATCCGAAGACTATACTGGTCCCGGAAGGGAAAAAGGTCGAAATTGAATAGAAGGAACTCCGATAAACCTTCTACATTATTCTGACCAAAGTCCAGGCGAGGGCTTGTCAACGACATCGAAATCTGACATCTCCTCTCCGATGAAAATCCTGCTCACAGTCAGATAGAGCACAATTAACAAAAAATCTACAAGTGGAGATCTCTGCGAACCTTTATTGTCCATCGTCCCTTATGATGCGATCAGGGAAATGCAGCAACTATCCAGTGAGCAAGCCTCGGGCACCGACTCACTCTTGATGAAAGTCTATAAATACACTACCCTCCAGCTTTTGGGCAAGCTAACTGTACCCCTCCAGAATATGTGGGTACATGTACGAAACACACAAGACTAGAAGAATGCCTTCGTCGTTCACCTCTGCAAATGAAAAGAAAACGAACATCTACACAGTCGCTGTGCAGTCTCCCTCCTCTGTGTTAGCAATAAAATCTCCCTCGTTTTGCCCAGTCGCTTGACTGTAAGCCTGGAGTAAGTACTTCTCATAGGACAATATGTTTTCCGGGAACGTGCTCCAGTCAAAATGAAATTCGTAGCGCAGAAACTACAAAGAAAATTTCGAGGAACTGAAATTAATCTCTTAATTGCTTTCCTTAATCTCACGAAGACCTTTGACACCGTGAACCTAGACGGGCTCCTAAACGTCATAATGAAATTGAGCTGTCCGGACTGGTTTATTTAGATGATCAGATGGTTTTATAAAACCTCAGCGTCGCTGCTTGAGGACAGCGAATTAACCTCAGAACCATTAACTGCAATAAATAGAGAGAAACAGTTCAATGTACTTGCCCAAATCCTCTTCGTTGTCGTGTTACTTACACTTTTGATGGACGTCTTTCTTAAAGACGTCCACATCAACCATCAAACTAACATGAACTAAAATAAGTTGCATTCACGTTCTCACGGGTCTCTAGGTTCATTATAAATTGTAGTCTCCTTGTCGACAGTTGTGCACTCAATGCATCAGCTGCAGCATTTATGCAGCAAAGTCTGGAACCACTCGACTCCAAACCCCTTATCTCAGAATTACCTATAAATGCAAAAATGTACAAATGTAATACGTAAGCCGAGACTAACTGCAGAATGCACTGAGAACTTAATTATTGTCAACCATAATCACCTTATCTCCATAGCCTAATTATCCTATTTAGGAAGCACCATTACAGGAATCACCAAAATCTACGAAGTTACGGCCAGAATCTCTATACCAGGTCAGGTATTCGTTGAGCCCCGATCCAATGCAAGACATCGACGGGACAGCATTTGGGGTTTTACAGAAATGGATTCACATGAACGCTTCTCTATGGATTAGTAGCCAGAAAAATATACTATAATCAAGCAAAGGAAATCAACCATTGTCACCTAGTTTATCTCGTGAGAATACCGAAGATGAACTGACTACTGCGGATTTCGATCACCTGGATCCTGGAATTATCTGGCGCCATTGGTGCATTTGTGACACTGGAGAACATTTAAGTTCGATTGAACGGTCTTCTTCTGAAAGTTAATGAGAAGCGCCTGCCGAAGCTGCTCTTTTGCGCTGAAGTTGCAGCATCACAAGCACAGCTGTATGAACTCACTGAAATACCTTGGAATAAATAAGGACAACTGGGAAGCCTCTACGTTAGTCATGGTAATCTGCGGTCGATAATGGAACAGCAACCTTTAAAGTCAATCGTATAAAAGAAGCCAACGTGGAACGGCCGATGTGCAAAATTGCGCTTAATCCCCTTCCAAAATGTCCCCACAACAAGCGCACATTCAAGGACCGAATTGACCTTTCCGGACATCTGCACAGCCATTGTGTGACGAAGATAGGACCAGTACTTGGAGCCTCGTTCAAGAGGTTTGCAGTCCTCAAAACCTGCCCCTCCTGTTTCCGCTTCTTCGGACGTGTGTGCGCATGGCGTCTGAAGAATACCATCATTAAATAAACACTTTATGGTGAATTTTCCGTCGTAGATAACGAGGGATGGACAATCCGTGCTGCGCTCTGTTCGCGCTTAACCATTAGGCAATATCGTGATGGTATGAAAGACTATGTAACGTTGTTCCTCCAGCTCAAAATTGTAAAGTACGATTTCCAGCATAACTGCAAGCATTTTCTATTCACTGAGGTCCCATATGGATGAAACTGCGAGTATGCACCCTACGACTGCCTCCCACAGATAATGTTCGCTATCCCCACCAATAGCATTCAAATCTATATGGGGGATTAGGGTATGTGATACAGTTACCCACCACTCCCTTTGCAGCTGACGTCTGTCGATAAATAAAACGTGCTCAGGGGTGCCACTACTGATATCTCAGTTATTCACTTGTTCCATGTCATTATGATGTGCGCCAGTGCCTAGGGACGACCACGCTCCAGATAAATGCGGATCACCAGCCCGAATCTATTATACTTGTTCTGACATCGTTTTGAATATTTAGAGATTTTTCAGTTTATGGCTCGCTGAGTTCTCCAAATGAAACTGGTACAAAATGGCTTAGCTCCCATTTTTCAGTAATAAATAAAACTGAATAGTGCAACTGCATAATCATAACCTTGTCAAACTTTTCGCAGGTAACTGCGCTTATCAGCCTTATAGAATTTTATATGGTTGCATAACCGAGGAAAGTATGATATATGTTGGTCTAGTGGAGGCTATGACTTTTGCATAGTTACTATGCCGTATAGCTCGAGGCAACGGCACTATTTTAGCTCAAGGGTATTATCATCCTTGACTTTGGTAAATGTTTGTTTCGCTTGAAAGGAGATTACCACGGAAGTTTTTGACTTTGAACGATATTCTAACAAAGCTCATGGACTTCATGAACATCTTGCTTTGGAATGCAAAAACTATTCTACCTCCTCTTCGAAGAGCTAGTGGCTCGGGGCTGTCCAGTTTCTCACTTGCCTCAAGTTCACTTTTCCACCCAGACGGCAATATTATCAGAACAATAAATCGCCGCATATGAATCGCTCATATAATACTTGTCGCCGAGCATGAGTTATCTCCGACATATTCAGCATAGATATCGCTTCTCGTGTATAAAACTGTAACAAGTCCTCTTTGTCAACAGCTACGGAACCTGGGCTCGTTGTTCGGCCAATATGCAGAATATCCAGTTATCTGAATGTAGTGTCTTCTGATCGCATCACCACTTCTTCTGATTAATCTTTTCAATCAGTCCTCTCAGACAACCTCATCTACGACATCTTCTTTTCGATCTTCTGTTTACATTGCCACCGCAGTTATAGTATATAATTAATAACTGGACAGATCTGGTGAGCCAGGACTCGGAAAAGTGACGGACTTAGACGCTGGATATTAAAAACAACCGAAAAGTTGTCTGCCAAGGGCGTTTTATTCGATTTAATGCGATGGTTTGCAATGGTTCGACATACTGCAACCTCCGTTCAACCAAATGAGGTCTAATGAAAGGCAGAACAAGTATAGGTCTCTTTAAAAGCCTTATTTTTCTTTTTTTCAAGCCAGATCTCGTTTTTTCGTTTAAATGGTAGCTTAACCTATCATCCTTCGGTATTTTATTCGTTTCCGGTGATAATGTGGAAAATTTTCACAAAGCTGGCCCCCTTCGCCAAGTTGATCTTTGTCCCGTCTTTCAATAATTTTTGCATATAAATATCACACCAGGTACTGGATTGTGGTCCTCGTTTCGTTTTATTTTTTTCTCCTTATCGTCGTTACACTTATAGTTGTGCTTCATTCTTCGTGCTCATTTTAAACATATTCAAGCATCCGCCCGTTTGTTTCCAGGTTTCATATTCGTAATGTCTGAAGAAAGCAGTGACGAGTATTTTGCCAGCGCTGATGAGGGGTCCACAAGCGAACCAGATGAGACTGGGCAATGTCATGCCGCACAGGTAGTTTTCTGGGTTATTCAGCTCTCGTATCAGAGGTATCCTTTCTCCCTAATGTTCTTTTTGCTGCCTTTCAGTCTGTTTTGAAGGCCTCTCTAATAGGAAACGCGGCTGATACAGGAAAATTGGAGGCAACCTGTAACGCGCTTACTGCAGCAGACAAGCATGCAGAACCGGACCTTTCCTTACCAGTAGACGGGGCCCCTCGTGATTTGGCTTCTTCAATGAAAATGCAGCCAGCACTGCCTCAAAAACTTACCGAACAAATTTCAGTTGGACCACAGCATACCGATCAGAAGTCGTGGACAGCGCCAAATCCCATTACTGGCCTTACCTCTGCAGACACCGAACCTACCGTAGACACGGAACTGCTCAATGTCGCAAAGGCGTTGCAACCGATAGCACCATCCCTCGAATTGCATATTTCTGAAGGCCTGATTGCCGGTGTAAGGAACGATAAAGTGGCTCACCAGGAGTCGAATCGGGATGACATTAAAAGGGAAAAGAGAGAAGAACCCATTAAAAAGCTTTCAGAGCTTGTTAAAACACTTGATGCGTCGCCAATCCCCTACACGCCCACGTCTCTTCCCGTCATTCCAGTTCATGCCATTGCTGCTGATGGGTCCTCGCCTGATCGCTCCTCCTGTCAACAAGAATGCACGCTGAGTCCCTTCAGAGCACCGCCAAAAATGATTTCAATGAGCTTGAATGAGCACGATTCTAGGCCCGACTGGCATGAAACAGGTGGATTAAACCAACTAGAATCACAGCCATCCTACGTCACTACCGGAGATGAATGGACCCGCATGACATCCGCAACTTTGGTCGAATCAGAAGAAGTAAATGCCTGGGATGAGGCTGAAAAGGTTGAGGATGCTCAAGAATCGTTGGAAAAACCAGAATCACGTCCAAGTGTCGTTACTGATGGGGCGTTGTCTTCGATTTCGTGCGTCCCAACCCCCTCTGGCCAGATAGAACCCTCGGGTCACGGGACAGACCAAAACTCGAAGACGAGAAATTCATGTAAGCGCATACTGGATGATATTCTGGTTGGGACACTTGGTCAACAGCATTCTAGGACAGTCGAATTAGAGACAGCAGTACCCTCTGGCTCTTCGAGCTACAAGGATTACGCCACAAAAGCTCTCCCAGTTCATTGTGCAGGGGATGTTAAAGAACAAAACCAACCGACACATCCCGCTGGCGATCCTGCACCTGACTTAATCGCCCTTTCTGCATTAAGTTTGAACAGTAAATGTGAAGCGAATTACCTCGAGCCGTCAGCGCAACAAGTTAACCTTTCTGTCGAAGGCAAGCATGATCTTGAGACAGCGACAGGGTCCACAATTGGAATCTTACACAAGACCTCGACAGCGAGTCAGGCATCGGACGAAGCCGAAGGCTGGGACTTGAGCTGCGTTTCTGTTCTTTCCTCGCTACCGCAACCCTTGAAGTCCTCTCCTGGGAAACAAAGCAAAGATGAATCAAATTATTCTGTTGCATTCAAACAGGCTTTAACCGATTGGGATGCCGATTGGATTAACGAGGAGGAGGAAGAAGTAAAAGTAGAAGAAGAAAAAGAGATCAAGACACCACCTGATCTAACTACAACCGGTCAAAAAAAGATAGGCTCCCAAAGCACTGTGAAGGCGGGACCAGACTCGAAAAAACCAATGACGACTGGGATTTCGACGAATGGGATTGTGCAGATAAAACGCCAGCAGTAGCTGCAACGAAGGTCCCACCTCAGCCATCTGCTCATTCCCTAATCGCGCACGAAACTACTGACAGCGCCAAAGATGCCTCTATCCTACCTGAGTACCTCTCAACGGCCGCCACTTCTCTGGTCAAAACTGTCGGCGGGGGATTGGCCAGTTTTGTGGATAACTTCAGTCTTGCCCATTTATCAGCCACATTGGCGGCCTTTGATGCAGCCCCTCCGTCTGCCCAACAGCCTCCGTGCACTGATTCCTTCCAAGATGATGTCAAACCCCAAAATGAAACGGAAACAAAGGAGGCTGTTTTTCGAGGACCCGTTGAGACCGAAGCAAAGGCAGTGGTCGACGATGACAGCTGGGGTTTAGCGGGAATATCCTGGAGCTCTTTTGCAAAGTCACTTTCCTCGACTGTGGAGAATAGGGTGCGTTTTGTGTTCCTTGGTTGTTTCTTCACTTCTGTTTCCTTTAGAGGGCCCTTGCATTCACTGTATTGAAGTCGGCTATTCACTTTCTGATGGGTTCAGGCTTTACTAGCTACTTCTAGACTCTTGGTTGGTTTTATATTGGTGTGTCAGGTTACCATTAGGACTTTTGGCACGCATTCGGTTGTTGCGCTATTGGTTTTTCACCACTTGCAATTTCGTTGTATGGAGGCAGTTTCTTTTGTTTTCGTTGGAAAACCCTTGGCAGAAGCTGTCACTGTTGCTGGATTGATCTTTGTAATGCGGTTGGGTTTGTCACCGCGCAATATGTCAGTCAACAGGGAAAGTTTCTGGACGCAGTTTTGTATAATTGACACTACTGCTCAAATTCAACCGCATACTCGATATTTCAACATGGAAAACAGGGAACAGTTGTTTGTCACGTCTCGGTCACCAATGCGTAAAAACAAAAATTAATGGGTGCACACTGAGTGCTTCAGTCGCAAATCAGGTCTTCGTTAGCAGGAGAGAAAAACATGGGACACCAAAATGAAGAATGTTTTCTCCACAGGACCTGAGCTACTCTTTCAGGCAGCAGTGACTGCCTATGCCACGGACTGCTTTATAGGTTTGTGAGGGTCTTTTACCCAAGTGCGCCTGCGTTGTAAGGGCTGCCTGGGCTGTGGGTTTCACCGTTTTCCCACGCAGCTCTGGCGTTTAGGACTTGCTTTCTCTGCCATCGAACATTCCAACGAGAAACAAGCCGTGGTAATATCAAATGGAAGGGGTATATAGTGCTAACTGTTGCCGTGCAGTAGAACAACGGAAAAATGGTCCCACCTCTGATTTACCATGTGCAAAACGTTGGTTATTTTGTAATTTCATTTGCCCCTCGCCCCAAGGACGCGATCGTTAAAGTATGCGCCTAAATCAGTTGGCTAGAACTTTGGAAACAATTCGAAATTCGTTCATGACGCCCATTTAGTGGCCTTTGTCTACCAGATATTTACAGATGGCCGTTGGAATTGACCTATTTGGGCTCTTACCATGACAGGTATCGTTCGTGCGTTTTCTAACCAACCTCCGTATAGCTCCACCAACTCGGTTCAAAAAAATATACTCCTAATAAGAGGTGCGTTTTAGTTGGGGGTTTTAAAAGTCAGACTACCTATACTGTCCTGGTAAGGAAGGCGACTGCTTTTGACCCAAAGCCTGGTAAGCTTATGCAGTCGCCGAATTCATAGTTCTTCCATTTAATCTCTGAAACGGTAGCTCAGGAGAGAATCAACAACATTCGTTCACATGATTCCTTTTCTGGGCTTGGGAATACCATTGACAAGCGCTAGATCTACCAGCCACACTACTGGATGAGAACCCCAGTACTCGCCTTGGGGTGCGTCGATCTCCATACCGACCTAGGACCTAAGGCCAATTATGCAATCACAAAAATAACCGGCATCTGCTCTAAAGTCACACTGTTTTTTGAATAAGTAATTCGTCCAAGTTCCTACAGGTTTTGTATCAAGCTCGGGTTAGTTGTCATAGTACTTCGTAATCACTGCTTTATAGTCATCAGTACTCAGCTTCTGAGACGTCTTGCACGTAAACTATGGCTAGGTATTATGTACTGTAGATCAAAACTCCATGAACTTCGACCGAAATCCTTCACTTCAAGGTTAGTTATGATAATTGAGTGGTATTGCGGTGGTGGTAATTATGGACACCACCGTACTGACATTTTAACATTCATTCCTCCTGTTGTTTACAACAGTCAGTGTCAAAAATTAATCCCTACACTGTTTGCGGCTTTAGAGCGCATGCAATTCACAATTTTTTAAGTGTAAAATATGTGCCGATCTCTTACACACCGTAACATGGGCTCAAATAAATCTACATAATCTGGCATACTCTCATCCTGTTGAAGATCATACTAGTCAGCCACGGCCATCATAATCCAAAAGTCGCCGCCTAGGTAACACTTGCATTCTAAATATCCTTTGAGTAGAGCCTAGCTACTCGGAAACAAGTGTCAAACTATTCGTTTAATCGTTTTTCTTAGGCAACGATGTCTCTTTAAAAGATAATTCAACAATGCTTCGATATGTATGCCAGAAGGTATCATTCAAGTTGTCATCCTCTCGTATGAATACTGTAAAACAAGTAAACCAGTGTATTCCATTTGAAAGTGTGTTTGAGGATGTCCATCCGCATATTATGAGTTTTTATTCCCATTTCGTATTAGAAAACACTTTATCAAAAGTCGCATTTCTGTCTGAAAACCAGAATGATTTCAAATATTTTTTTTTAAAAGTACGTTTATTTCCAATAGGGTTTCGGATGGCTAGTCAGTCCTTTCTAAAATGTTTATTTGATGCTGCAGAACCGTGTAAAAGTAAAATATGACTCCTCATATGGTACTTTCCTGTTGAAAATAACTGACGATGCCTTTGCGATACAGCCGACATCCCGCCGTGCATGCATTTTTGAGCAGCTCGCTCCATATCCAGCAATGCTGAAACTCTGATTAATTTTTTTGTGTTGGAATGAACGTGGAACTATCTCGGCAAATGGTTTGGATTTTGTTCCAATATTATAGTTTGACACAGGCCTACGTAGAGTAACGCCCTTTACTCTGAAAAAAAGATACAATTACCTTCTAAACTTATAAGACCTGTCTAATTCACGGAATCTCATGAAACGACTGTCGTGTATGTTTAGCCCTAATTCCTTTGAGCCATATTTAATTTATCTTTTAAAATACTTGGTACGTGTGCCTTAAAATTCCTTGTATGATTTACTAGAAGTTTTTGTTTAAGCAAGATAATCCCGCAAACTGTAGGAAACTTCGAAGTATACATTTACCATTTCTGTGGCATATTTTGTTTGGTCAACAAAGCTAAAGATTGAGCCCCTTTTAGCTAGCATTTAATAAATACTAGCAAATTCCCCTGTAAACTGGGGTCATTCTTGTCTCATTACTATTACAGACGATATGGAATATTTGTTATATGCTGTTACAGTCAGGATACTTGGTGCTGTCGGACATGGTATTTGGATTATTTGCGTTTTTTATTGCAAGTTCTCGAGAGGAACTCTTAGTAGGATGATCGTCGGTGCACTTTTTGAATGTAATACTTCCTTTGGTTTTTAGGGAATGCAACTGCTACAGGGTGGTGTTGATGTACTTGAGACAATCGGCAAGAAAACGTTCACTGCATTAAAGGAGACTGATCCTGGTCTGTCCTACACTAAAAAGTTCCTTCTTGCCCCCCAAAGCAACCAAACCACTCGACTTTCTCAGGTGGTTTTCCGAACTGCTTTCAATGTTTTATTACCTACGTGCTCTATCAAATTTTTGAACCTGCTCTGTCGATGTTTTTTTTTCATGCTTTCCTTCCCTGCTTATATTTTCTTTTGCATAGAATATATGGAATGTTTACCGCCTTAAAATGAGATTTTAAGTGTAAGTGCCCAATCCTAAAATACACTAGGCTAGGCAAGAGTTTGAATCCGAAATTCCTGGTAGTTGTATGTTTGCCTAGTCTGGATTTTTTTCACAAATATGTGGATACAACAGGTATGAGAGTGAAAAAACCTAGTAACCTTGTGTCGTTACGACCGATAAGCGGACTATGCTAGGAGTGTGACAAAGCTACCAACATTGGCCTCGACGAGCCTGAGCCGACGAGTTCCCTGTTCTGGCTTTTGAGGATTCTTCTGATTTCCCTATCTCGAAGAGCCACGCCGTCCGTACAATTCGAATGACAGCCAGTTTTCAATCTGAAGAGCTGGCCTCTTATCGCCTCACTGATAATCTTACCAGACTTCATGTAGACTGCTTTGTAAGTGCAGTGTGTGTCCAAATCCCACGTACTCCGATGGTGTCACCACCATCGGGTTTCATCCTTGAGGCGGTTCTCAGAAGCTGGAAGCACTGGTTTTCGCAACCGGTGCATGGACATTGCCTTTGTCGTCCACAAGAGGGAAGTGGTCGTGAAATTCCTTGCGCTCCTGAACCCTGTTTTTCCTGACATGCAATTTTCAGTGGAAGCAAACTACAACAACTAGATATCGTTCCTAGACATCTTGGTTCACCATAAGGTCAACGGAAGCCTGAAGACAATGTTGCAAAAGAAGTTTTCTTATGCAGTTCCGCGTAACACTACATGTGCTTTATATCACTCCCTGTCTATCATCATTATGATTATTATAATAATAATTATATAATAATAATATAATAATCACTAATCATGAAATGGTTTAGCCATTCACAATTTCTGAGAGTTAAGCTGTTAATGTTATGCATTTGCAAGGAAGTCGAGGTTGTGCGCCTTTTCGAAGTTCTTAACAGATGCGCAATTTTAGCGAATTTATTTAAACCCTTATCAGATAACGTGACAATGCCATTTGCGGTGCTGTCGGCGCCTCTTCCTTTTCTGGACTCAGCTTTCCTCGTAGGCATTGGCGCATCCTTCGTACCTACGTGAACCGTGTGCGCAAATCTCAGCAAACTACTATTAGGTGTATCTGCCGGCGACTATCCGCTCATCACCCTTAAAATGTGATCATGCTGCTGGTATTCAGCTAGTGGCGCTTTGGAAACAGCAATTACCATGACTGTGTGTCCCGTCCTCTCTTCTGCTGATCGACTTTTGGAGTGAAAAATGTAACGCTCATAACTGCTCTTCCTCGGATCCTGCCTGGCTCCCATTCCCAGGTTTAGAAATCGGTCCCGGTATTTTTCCCTGCCTTGTGTGGCACGAATCTAGTCTCGTTCAATTTCCGCTAGCGCTGCCGGCGCGATATCGGCTTTGGGGTAAAAAGCAGCATCCGTCATGCTTGCCCTTATTCTGTACCCTCTACAGATTTCAAACTTCTGGCTTCCTTACTGAATCCGCCAACAAGCTAGCCCTTCATGACTGATGATGGTGCCCGAGTCACGTGACTACCTTAGTAGGGTAGTTAATCGCTGTTTATCGAACTCTTCTTAACCGCCATGGTTTCAGATTCTGACTTAACGTCGTTAAACAACGATGTGAACCCCGTCCCCTTCTTTCGGTTCTGCCCCACGCAACTGACAATAAAGTTCGGATGACGCAGTGTGTACGATGCTTGAAGAATTCTGTTATGAAAACCAAAGCCTTCCTGTTGTAGAACGCATTTTGAAATTTTTCAGCTTCCACCATATGTATCCTTTGTATATATTCGAGCGAGCTCTATGCACAGATTACGAGGACAATCTTGTATTCTTTAATCCCTCAGAGTTAGAATTGCAGGAGCTGAAAGCGTCGACCCTTCAGCAATACAAGTCAGCGCTTTAGCGACGATGCATTGACGATGCCATTTAAATCATCAAAATAAATGCTGTGCGCACGTCTCTGCCCCAATATCAGAGTAACAGTGGCGGAGGAGTCGGATTGGAAACTTTTATTCGTTGATTTTTTTGTCGGCAGACTGCCGGATGGCGATCAAACAACAACTGAATGCGGAGAAACCTCAAAAACAACACTCGTCCTCAGAACCGTGCAACAAGTGCGTAAGAACTCTCCATTGCAGGATATTCGTACACGGCACCACTCTGGAAGTAAAACTTAATGGAGTCCTTTATTTTGGTACTTGGATCAAAAAGAATGATTACTCGAGTTCTCCTAGCACCGCGTGCTTACGGCCTCGCCGGAAGAAAGTAACGAATGGCAGGGGCGAGAGAGGAGCCCAGTCTTGCATTCATAGTTTTACGTTCAGAGTGTCTTCTAAACCCCAGAACTTGTTTTTAGTGATTCTAATAT
This sequence comes from Schistocephalus solidus, assembly GCA_017591395.1. Lineage (NCBI taxonomy): Eukaryota > Metazoa > Platyhelminthes > Cestoda > Diphyllobothriidea > Diphyllobothriidae > Schistocephalus > Schistocephalus solidus. Next base: position 218,245 of record WEDG01003713.1, on the reverse strand, counting down.
TGGCGTCGTACCGATCGATGACCTCGATGCGCAGCCAACTTCTTCGCGCCAAGTTAGCAGCAGGGTGCCATCTACTGCACTCTTTGTGCTGATTGTCCGTCCAACTATGCACGTTAAACTGCATGCTAACAGTTAAGTAGATTACGCAAACATTAGAGAACAGATGGATGAGGAGCCCCACTATTGCTTGGGTCTACCCACTACCGAGAGCAAAATCATACCTTGGATTTTATGTCGCGCAAATAGCTGAACTAGTTGCCAACACAAGTGCGCTAAGTTTAGGAGTGAGAATCACGTCGAAATCGCAACCCTATGTTAGGCACTAATATAGCTTATCCGGGAGCTTCGTTTTAGTGTTTCTTATTTGAACTTGGGGCAGAATCAGTAGAGCTTGCACTGAGTAACGCATAAGCATTTTTAAGAATCGGCCTTCGCATGCTCAGGCGAGTTTGGCGATGGGTTTGGATCAGCCAAATAAGATGCCTCCTTTGCATTATTCACCTGAACCCTCTTAAATAAATTATTATTTTCACACAGTTTACCTTGCCTGTCATCTTATTTGACTTCCGCAAGCAACGGTGCGAGCCTTTTCTGTACGCGGAATGCTATGATAATCAATCCGAATGCTTATTGTGAGTGATCTTGCATCGCCCTTTATTGACGCTCGGTTCTGATAAACGCCTTTGTCCTATTGGTTGGGCTTAGCGACTGAGCACCCTGTATCGCTTTCTCTCTGATACTGAATTCGGATGTGAATCGGAAGCGTCAGGCGTCTAAAGCTCGGTGATCGGTGAGCGTTATTCAACGAATGCAGATCGCGTCTCCTTCCGCCCTAAGTAGTTCGAAGTTCTTTTCGTAGGGTTTGCATAGCCGACTTACACCCAGCAAATCCACAAGCGATTATCATGTCCACCGCCAGAACTGTCACCTCGGCTTTCCGCACTCGAAGCGGAAGTGGAAGGCAAGGGGACGTAACTTCACCCATCCCAGGCGAATGGGGCTGTCTGGGCAAACAGATTGTTTCACTGTCTGGTCAGTTGTCGTTTATCCAGATATCCTCCGGTTTTTATGATCATTTTGCTCACTTTCCACATTCGTGCAAACAGGTCCTTCGGGAGGCCAGCCGCCAGACTCAGGAAAACCTATCCGAGGGTCCAACGAGGGAAAACGAAGGCAATACACAAGATCAACGGGGCGATTTTGCTTACCAACTGGAAATCAGGCACGCCCTTGTACACATGGAGGCGCTTGAATTAGTATCTTCTCGTGCTTCGGCCCATCTGCATGCCAAGATCACAAGTCTGGAAAACCGTGAGTTCCCAAGAGGCACCACCAAGGGAGAGGACATGAGTATTTCCAGTCTTACTAACGAGGGTGGTATACTAGACAAAATTTGGCAGACGTTGCAGACTGTTGAGAGTCAGGCGGAGGAGGAGGACGATGCGGTGGAGAATATCATGGATAACCTGAATCTGCTAGACGCTATTTGTCCAGCCGCGGCTATCCAGCAGGTAAAACCCCCTGTCTAACTGCTCTTCGTGTCGTCCTTTAGGCTGCTCTTCTTTTTTTATCGCAGTTAGCTGTCTCCACGATATATAAACCAGGCCGTGACAATGACATAAGACGGTGATCAGTCCCCAGCAGAATTCTATCGAACCTACTCTTTATTTTCGGCAGCAGCCCCATGTCTGCGATGCAACAGATCTATTCGACCTAACCAACGATGCCATGCCTTTTGCGTCAGTGATTTGTGGAAGTTACAACGGCGTCTACTTTCTTCGTCAATATCCGTTTGCTAGCAATATGTGTCTCAAACTATCTACTATCTCTATTGTCTCCTGCCCCCCGATCAAACAGCCTAAATTCATAATAAAATACTAGTATTTGCGGATATTGTGTGCACGTAGTCAGATATTGTGGTGTTGATCTTCTGTCGTTTCAAGCCTTGACGGGTAAAAACTTGTTTGATGAAAATCTGGTCAGCCTTTGCGCCCTGCCCTTTTCCCGCCCCAAGAGCATGCCCAGTGTCGGCAGCAAGAGTGCGGTCGATGCTACGCAAACCTATCTCATTATAATCCAATCCAAACTTATGGCGGCCCGCCCTACTGCCTGTATGTCCAGGCCGTGGGGCTCCTTGTTAAGCTCTATGGACGAACCATCATTGAACCAAACCCGAAATATATTTAATAAGATGTAACTTTCTGAATCATCGTACTGAAGTCTGGATGTCATGGATTGAACACCCTGGTGCTCGTGTAGTATGTCGATTCTCGTCATTACTATCTTTCGTCATGTTAGAATTTTACCACTACCCTAGTAGGCCGCGAGTCTTGACTTCCAGGAAACCGCATAGTTTGACGGAGTTCATCATGGGTTATTTGACGAGAATGCATCGCAGTTTTGAGTATGTGGATGTGTGCGTTGAATCATTTACTTGTCAATTTACAGCTTGCATCGCAGTGTTCGAATGCCTTATTTTTGTTAGCTCTCACTGATCGGCGAACTAGTACGAGGTCTAATTCACCCTTCTCTTAGCTGCAGATAGAGCAATCGCATAGCTGAAGCTGACCTTGCAAGGCTTCACGTGACATCCCGTTCAGCTAAAAATCGCGTGAGGCTCTAAGTTGGGTGTTTTCCTCTTCGCATTCTCGTTTGCTGTTTTGTTTGCCAATCAATGTCATTTCTTTTTTCTTCTGTGTGCTTTTAGAAGTGCAAGCAACTACGAGAAAGTCGAAGGAATCCACCGACACCTCGTCTGCTACAGTACGTCAATCTTATTTTCCATTTGGCGATCTAATATGCGACCACCGTCCTTACCTTGTAAAGCTTATTTATCTTTCTCGTTGTCGCCTTTGAAGGATGTCTTCTGTGTTGCCATTGATTCGCTGGCAGAGGCTACTACAGCTATGCTCACCTATTTGCACAAGCTCGCCGAATGTCTGCTCGCCAGGCCCGAGAAGGTGCAGGACGGGTTCCTCAACTTGGCTCAAAAGGTCACCTTGTGAGTACTGCAAACTTTCACGCTACCGCTGTATATCAGTAGTATTAATTTACGCATGGAAAGTGTTCAGGTCTGGTCAAAAATGTTCCCCTTCCTATATAACTTTTTGTAAGTTTTTTAGATCAATCTTAGTTTGCGTTCATGAAGTTTCCTCCACTAACGCAGAAATCGTAGCCCCTTAAAATCCCGCAATACCGACCTTAATGTCGCGAACTGTATGCGTATGGTTATCAGTTCCTAAAAACGAGTGTCAGGCAGTGACTGGCATGAACTCACTCACTGGTGCCTGGTGTTTCAGCTTCATAATCAGGTCTATCACCCAAGGCTTCTCCAGGACACTCAACGTTTATGTACTTATTAACTCGAGCCTAACACTTCAATGACTGAGGAGGCCGGCCGACAGATACGCGGAGACCGAGAAAGCAGCCGTTTAAAACTCTAGCACTCTCTCCATTCACTGATATTCACGACCAGTGACCTACTGTACACTTCGCATTTTCTGCCCATCTGCGTTCAATTTGAATAGCAGCGACTCCTAAATTTCGTTGAAATTGTTAAAGCTGTTTATCGACACCATCCAGGCTTTCTTGTATAAGTGTAGGTCTAAGGTTCTCCTCTCCCTCAGCGAGCCGCGACCAAAGCGTAACCAGATTGAGGAGCAGCAGGCTAAAGTCGGACTGCATAGAGTCCGTGCATCTCATAACATGAGAGGTTGGGTGGCTCGCCTAGGCGCAGGCTTCAGGTCGCGTCATTCACTTGCGCCTAATAGCAGATGACTGACGGGCTCGAAAAATGAAGTCGCGCATGGAAGTAAGAGGTGGGAATGAGGTTGATCCTAAAAAATACAGCCCCACGGAATTTCAGCGCCTGACGGCGCTCTTTAGTGTTTTAACGATGCGCCAAAAGTCATGACTTTGGAGGCTGCCAACTGACGTGATAGCTCTGTCCTTTGAAAAGAGGTCAGGCTCAATTAACTCCTGACCCTCTATGGCACTTAGGTAGAATCCGAGCCACTCCTCTTGTTTGCTTCTGCCAAACTTGGTCCATCGTGTGCGGATCAGGCGTGTGCGGCACCCGTAGACGTGCTTTTTAGCCTTTTTAGTCACTGTGCCCAAGCCAATCCCTGGTCTTTATAATTCTCTCTTTCGCCACCGGGCCCTGAAGGGTGACGAAAGAGAGATTGTGGTAGATGCTGCGTTATTTCCTACTACTATTAACCAGTCCGCACGAAGGTCACTGCCCTGCGCCCACCACGTTGCGGGGCAAACGATGATCGTCATCGTTCGCGACTGTTCAACTGTTGATAAAACTCATGGCCTTTTGACTTCTGCTCTAGGCAGGATGCTCGCGGCTGCGTAATCTAGTCATCTTCTTTCGAAAGTACGCTCATAAAAGCTTTCGAAAGGTGTGATTTAACTGATTTTTATATTTTTTTTCAGGATCATCCAGACAGGGAAGAAGTACAACGAATCCTTGTGTTCGGACTATGTTGAAGTGCTAAAGAAAGTAATGTCCAGTTCGGCGGTTTTTTGTTTGATCCTACCTTTTTGACAGTCGTGCTCGATGGTTGGAAAATTTGGCAACTTTAAATAGCGCGCAATTATGGACACCAGTAATGTGCACTAGACACGGGAATAAGGACCCCCTCCCCACTCCGGTCATACAGATGTCACAAAATTCCAGGAAGGATCCATAAAATCGAACAATAACCTTAAACTTAACGCCAACTGTAATCTCTATGGAAAGTATCGCAAAGGTGGGCGGATTAGTTCCTATTTCCGTGTCCTGTCGCAACGTGCTCCCAGATGAATCCATTTCTGCACGTTTTTTTGGTTTGGTGGATGAGACTGTGTGTTGTGTGCTGGTTTCCACGTCACTTACACGCATGTCAATGAAAGTTTGAACACTTAGGGACTAACTCTTGCTACAATGCATGCTATTTTGAAATGCAGCCACTATTTTCTTCTTTTAAATTGCTAATGGAAATATATCTCCTTAAAGGGACGCCACTAATCACCTGAGCGACTGTTACCGCCTTTTCTTTCCTGATTATCCATGTCATTTAATTAAACTGTCTAGTGACGATGCCAACACGTACAGGAAGGAAATGAACATCCCGTGTTAGGCGCTCAGTCTAATACTTTTATTTATGATTTTAACACTTATTGGGCCACAGTACTTCGATTTTTTAAAAAGAAAAAGCTATCTCATGTTCAGCAGGGAATTATTCTATCCGCTGCGGCCGTGGAGTTTTTCTTCCATCCTAATATATAACTAGTGTGCCGTTTGCTACTTGTCTCTAGGAAAAGCTGCGTTTTCTACGAATCCTTTAGAAGTTTTGCCTGGTATTTAGACCATCTGCACCCACCGTCGTGGTATCATGTGAAGCACCCGCAGTAAAGTACGATCGATTTGACGGACCCGACCTCCCTTCTTCTTCTTCTTCTTCTTCTTATTATTATTATTATTATTATTATTATTTCGTCTTCTTCTTCTTGAGTCTTTTGACCAGTTCTGTTCGTAACACTTGCCGATCTCTTCCTCTTACCCCTTTCTGCTAGTGACTTTGCTTCATAATTTTGTTCTTTACTCAAGATATCTGGCGTATTGTGTCCTGAGTGTGAGTAGTTTTCAAGCGCGCTCGAGATATAGCAAATGAGGGCCGCAGAAAAAGGTACTAAGGATCACGAGCTACTGACTTTGTTGCTCAGATGACTGCTTTCGGATTTCGCGATATCCGTTGTTTTGTGTTTTACTGTGTGGAGGACCAAGACGAGCCAGCTCCTTTGCCTTAAAGTGTTCCAGGCGGTTTGAGATACAGCTAGTCGACAAAGTCAAACAAGCTTGAAATGGTCATTTCGATATTTCTTATATTTGTCGGTATATGATTAAAATGTGGCAATTTTTCGCTTTCTATTGAGCTTGTCTAATGGACTTGAAAGCATCGTTCGCGTGAAGCGCTTGTGCAGGTCGCTTTAACAGAAGTTTAGAATGAATTTTCATCATTTTCTAAACTGTATTACGCCCTGAGTAGGAATTGAGTCACCAGGTGTGAGCCTTTCATTCTTTCGGGTCTTGCATACTTTTCTTCGTTTTTGCGTCTTAGAATGAAAGGGAAAGTGCCCGTCAGATGGTTTTTCCCTCGGTCTCTGATGAGGTCACGCCGCCCATCTCCTCCAAACGACATATGGCTAATCTCTTCCTGGAGACAGGTGCAGCTAACGACTACCTTAGCAGTTCATGCGGCTGCTTTGTTCCCATAATCCAGCTGCTCTGCGTAAACTCATTTTTTCCCAATGACCCTTCCTGAGGGTTGGAGAGAGGAAGAGGATTTCTCCCCCCTTCCCCTCCCAATCTTACGGTGTTTTTGGAGCATATTTTGTGAAGTAACGCTGCCTCCATAGGCATTTGTAGGTTACTTCTCCCTCACCCTCATTTCCAAGTCTTTCTTGCATTTCACCTTTTTTCTTAAGCTTTACCATTAACTTCTGAGATTGAAACCCGCTTGCCCCATTTAAGGCCTCTTCTGTTGTTATGATTTTTCTCTATTTCTCCTATTTGCGACTGTATTTTAAATTTGCTTATTTTCACTCAAATGTCTCTGGTGACTGGTCATCCAGGCATCCTGCGTTAATAGTTAAGTCGCTCACTAAGTTGGAAAACGAGCGGTAGCCGAACTTTGATCCCCCCTGCGCTACGGACGTTGTAATACAGCTGCTCAATTCGCAGTATTTTTGGTGCGCTCAAATGCACCAGCTACATTATACACTGACTCCGGAAACTAACTGGCATCCCTACTTATGCCTTAAACTGTAAAAAATGATTGAATGGGTTACGATGCCGTCTGGAATGCAGCTTTATTTACGCGACGAGCCGCATCTGCCCTCCCGTCAACCCATAATGACCTTATTTGATTGCATGTCGCTATTTATAAAGTATACCCAGTCGGAGTTGTGAAAATTTCCATCAAAACATTTAGAGGACCAGTTGGCGAGCGTACAGGTGCTTTCGATAAAATCGCATCGGGATAGTACGTTTACATGAGAACGGGGTACAAGCTGAAACATGCTATCAATAATGCTAGTCTGTTCATAAGAGTGACTGGTGTGAGAGTTTGGTAGAACCATTCGACGAAGGAAAGGGGAAAGAGGGAGGCAGAGGAGTGCGCGTATCTAGGCGGTCGTTGGCCATGCCAAGCGTGGAGCTTGCAGAAGTTTCTTTTGTGCGCACAAGACCAGATTCCTCAACCTGATTGAACTCTTCTCTTGCTGCTAGTAGACGTTGACCCATTGGCTTGCGGTAGTTTGGTGGGACCTTCTAAATTGCACTAAAAGTTTCACTGGGGTCCACACGATGCCCGGAGTCGACAAGGTGTGCGATAATAACACTGTTTATGCTCTCTTAGCTTCGCCTTTTCGCAGCCATGCCGGTAAGTGTTCCCTTATTCTTTTGGACAAGCCCCGACTCGTGCAACCAATATGACCTGCACACTTGGAGCAAGAAAGTGAGTAGATGCATACGGAGGTGGTCTGCGCTGACAACCTATCCGTGTAAAACCAGGTTGGTAGAGAATAATATCCGAACTCTCGCTGCTGAGAGGGTTTGGGAAACGACTTGGTTAATGCCTATTTTCAGGAGTCCCCTCGCCGTACTCCCTCCTCCTCACTTCCCCTCCAACGACTCCAATGAACCCTCACTGCCGCAAATCAATTTTATGACAAGACGAACCTTATTGATCGCATGATTTAGCTTGTACCCCTTTACCGTATAACTTTACTGGTCCGCTGATGATTTATCGAAAGCACGCGTATGATCGTGAACTGGTCTTCTGTATACCAACTCATCAGTTTATTTCAGCAGCCAATTATTCGTACAAAACGGAAGGACAGAAATATGCCTCACGATACCCTCACATACTCCGCATACCTGTGACGAGTTCGTGAGGGATAGATTGTATTGGGGAAAGGGCGAAATGAAGTACTGAGTGCAAGTTCGGTCCTGTTTGGTGACCTGGACAACCCCTTCGAACACATGACTGCCGTAATTGAGCGACCAGGAGCAGGCACTTACGACACAGGGATCAAAATAGGGATAGACTGTGGTGACCGCGGATCAGGAAGCCAGTTCTTTACGTGAACTGATGTCTGTGTGGATAGTTCGTTCAGCTGTCCCGGTGGGCACGCGTCGAAGGGCCAATAATTTTCACTCGCATGAACCATTGCGTATTATTTTCGGGCAGCACGCACACTTGCACTGCACTGTCAACGCTTTTTCTCAAATAATTAGGAAGTTGGTTCTTGGGTCAAAGTACTCATATTTACAAGTTCCTTTATTTCTGTGCTACCAACTTGGCGGAAACTAGGTGGATGGACGCTCACCGATCGGTTACGAGACTCACTGGTCCCGTTCTGCCTTGGGGCTCACTATCGAGCCCCACCAGCAGCTGCACAACGGCCAGTATTAAAGGCAACATGATATTACCGTGAGTCCCCAGACACAGCAGTGAGTGAATACCGTAACTGATTGGTTAGTCCATCCACTAATGTTCAGATTCCCGATCGAAACCGATAAGACAACGAGCCCGTGGCCCAGTTGTTAGTTAGGCTTGTACTCAACAGGTCGCGGGTTAGACCCCTGGATGGTGCTACACCTGCGGTCGGGTATGAATATCTGATAACGGCTAATAAGCCAGAAATAGGCATTCCAGTCTCCCAGTTTTTGTCAGAAACTACCAGCGCGCCTGAACTTTCAAATAATTTTATTTGCCACTTTATCAGTGAAGAATATATTCTTGCACTGTTAATCGAATTTCAATGCACCTATGATTTACGCTCACCTTTAATGCTTGTATGACCGACTATTTCCTCGAGGTGTACAACTCATCATTCGGTCTTGTGCGAAATTTCAGCTTAACAGTCAAAGTATATAAACCTTGAAAGCCGTAGTCCTTTGTTTGGAGCCTTCTCAGGTTTACGAAGCATTTAAAGTTACTTTTTACCAGGCTGCTACGTCTCAGTCAAATGAAGCTGTATATATAATCTTTGCGGAGTATCTGTGAAACTTTCGTAACGCAAGAGCAGTCATGTTACAAGATACGAACTGCATCTTACTCTCGGTGCCATAGTGTTGAACCTTTGAATATCGAGGGGCCAAAATAGATGATCGCAAACAGGTGGGTTTGAGCCTGGTATTACTGACTACTAGTCCTAGAGCGAACTGATCTTTAAGATTAATTTTGAGGATATGTCCTTCCTGTATAGCTCGAGCGTTTTATGCAAGCAAGTTTTTCATCTTTCTCGCGCAAACTTCCTCATTTAGCAGGGCACACCAAATGAATTGTTTACGGAAGGTCATGCTGGCTAGGTTTAATACGTCAGCCCCTATTTATGGGATTTGGTATGCAGTATCGGCTGCTTTTCTCTCGAGTCCCCCAAAATATTTATAGGGTGCCCTGGCCATCTACCGGCGCCGGACGTCTGTTTCCCCATAATACATCCTCCACACTGTAATGAGTGAGAATTACGAGGACCACCAGCAACTAATAATCTGATGTTATGTCACAGTTCTCCTTACGCGTTAACTTAGCACCTCAAATTTTATCGACGGGACAGAACTTGTCCCACTATACAGAAAATGCTTGCGTGACTCTTCAAGAAACCTAGACTATAACCGGCTTCGTAATAGTAGCGAAGAATTGATTCACGAATAATACGCCGGTGGGATGAGGTTCGCATGTTCGTTGAAGGCCTCTTTCCCAACCGATTTGGTTAGGAAAACTGATGGGAGTAAAGAGCTACTTGTCAAAACGTGGAGCCCAGAACGTCCGCAGGAAGAGCAATTCTCCTGGAACGAGTGACGCTTGGCCCGAAAATGAGTAGGGGTAGACTACTCGCAGAGAGAGAGACGCTCCCAAGAGTGTAAGAGGTGCATACACACAAAAGGCAACAACAAATCTCTAGGGTGATCGTTTTAAGCACCCACATACAAGAAAAAATTGGACGGCACGTGCGTTTATTGAATGATGGCGATGTTTTGGCGGCAGAGCCGGAGATGATAAAAAGACACAGCCTGGAAATAAGGACATGAACGGAAAAAAATGAAGAACGTAGCTATTATACAAAATCGGCTGGGAGCGACAAGGGGTGGAATGGAACAGAATATCATGGTTCAGCTAGCTGCTATTACCGCCGCTTCTTTCGACGACGTGCTTTCGCCGGACCATCACCAATGCTGATCTGACCACCAGCGATGTCCTCACTTGTTAGCTTAAAATATGAAATGGGTGTGGAAATAACATGTTTGAAAGGAGTGAAAATATTTTTTAAAAAACGGAAAAAGATGGTTCATTGAAGCCATCTATTTTGTGCATATCAAAGAAGAAAATGCAAATGGCTGAGTAGCACAAATCTAAAGGCGTCACCATACATTTGAGCGGACCCTTAACCTAACGCTTGAGCACGCAGGATGTGTGGGAATACTTGCCTTAATGCGATTGAAGCACATTAACAGGAAAATTTGCTGAATTGTCCATTGAGCATGTTGCTGTTAATGTCCTGCTACGGATAATTGAGTCCAGAGTAATTTTACCTCAGAGTAGGGTACCGACCCCGGAGAATGGCAGCCCAACGATGGAAAATTGAAGGAACCCAGAGGAGAACTAAGTACACGAACTAGCGTGGAATATCGATGCTTTAAAAGGCCTTGCCTAAAATTGCTAGGCGACGAAATAATTGATGTTTGGGAACGAGCTACCTTAAAACTGAACTGGTACAGAACTGGATCGCTCAATCAAGTACTAGAAGTGAGTTCAGAAGGCTGAATAGGAACATGGAGATGATAAATAGCAGGTTATTTCTTTCGCGTCGACTTGTATCCCACTACGACTGATAGTCTCCTTAATCAGTGCATCGAAATATAAAATTTCAAAGTGGCTATTTCACCAGCCACATCCACTTACAAAGAACTCTGAATACTCAATTGAAGATTCAAAAAGTTTTCTAGACAAATTAAAAGGAATCACAGTTACACCTGACGAGGTAATGGTTTCATTCGATTTGGTCTCGCTCTTCACCTCGATCCCCCTTGATTTAGCGAGATCATGCACCGAAGAACTACTCCACGCCTACGTCACTGATGTACCTGCCGATGCTTTACTCCAACTCCTAGACCTTTGTCTAGAAACCAATTTTTTTTTCTCCGGCCAATGCTATCAACAACTTAAAGGGGCCCCTATGGGGTCGCCCATATCCGGCTTCCTGGCCGAAACTGTAATGCAGAAATTGGAATCGATAGCTCTCCCTAATGTTAAACCAAAATTGTGGCTGCGATACGTAGATGATACATTTGTCATCATCAAGAAAGAATTGTTAGACCTGCTCCACAAAAATCTACCCCACCTTTCCAGGAATTTAATTTACGTTTGAAACGGAAGCTGATGGACAACTCCCATTTCTGGATGTCCTCATACATGGGAAAACGGATGGATCACTCCACACCTCAGTTTACCGCAAAGAACCGTATTCTGAGGTCATACTACACTTTGCAAGTAATCATCCTATATCACACAAAAGGAGTACTGTCTACAGTCTCCTAAATCGAGCCAAAACACACTGCTCTGATGAAGAAAGTTATCGAGCAGAAATGAAATACTTCTTTTAGTTGTTCTCTAAAAATGTATACCCGCGTGACTTCGTGCATGGATGACTGAAGCGGCAAGAATCCAAAGAAAAGGTATTTCAAACGACACGGCCACCCAGGCACCCAAAACAATTTATTGTTCCTGTACACTACCCAAAGTCTGACGACGAGCTGGGGGACTAGTCTCGAAAATTTACACATTTAAGTTTCTATTTTCCCAAAGAATTTCGTATTTTCATATATATAGTAGCTTATTAGCCGTCATCAGTCAGTCATACATGTTCCTTAAGCAGATCGGTGAGCCACACACTATCATCATATTCCCGATCACAACCGACAAAGCAACGAGCCCGTGGCCCAATGGTAGAGCGTTCGACTCAATTACCACAGGTCACGGGTTCGAATCCCAGGTGTTCCACACTTGGGATTGGGTATGACTGGCTGATGACGGCTAATAAGCCAGAAATGGCCATTCCAGTCTCCCTTGTCTTTGTCGGTGCCACATTATCAACATATGCTACACGTCGCTATGCGACCGCCTGCGAGTGCTCTAGTCTGAGTTCCAGGGCACAACGGAACATACGCGTTCCTTCAGCAGATCGATGAGCCACACACTATCATAATATTCCCGATCGCAATCGACAAAGCAACGAGTCGTGGCTCAATGGTAGATCGTTCGACTTAATTACCAAAGGTCACGGGTTCGAATCCCAGGTGTTCCAAACTTGGGATTGGGTATGACTGGCTGATGACGGCTAATAAGCCAGAAATGGCCATTCCAATCTCCCTTGTCTTTGTCGGTTCCACATTATATATATATATATATATATATATATATATACTCGTAAATTTTCAAGTTGGTCACACCAACCCGTCGTCAGACGAAATGAACAGAGGAGAAAACGAAATGGTCGGATGACCAGTTTGCGCTACAGGACAGACAACCAACTGGGGTGACAGGGATGGATAAATAATTATGGTAGGATTGGGGCCGGTTGGGGGGGAGCTGTTAGGGTTACCTATGTCGGAGGGGAATGGGGATGGGGAGTAAATGCGACTGCAGACGGTAAACTTAATGGTCGTCGATGCGGGACGGGGACAGAGGTAATTGCGCCGATGTTGGAGGTGTTAAGAGTTTCAGCTGTGGTCCGCCGTGTCAGGAGGAGGGTGTGGCGAGACAGTGAGATTCTACGTGGTCCAGAAGATTAGCGACTGTTGTTAGGTTGTGGGCGCAAGTCAGTGAGCCGGGCACGCATGCCTTCGTAATGAGCGTCCAGATTGACATGGCGGTTGATGCTGGTCGTGTTAGAGTGCCACGCCTCGATGAATTCACGCGCCTGTGTGGTGTTAGCCATTGCAACAACTTCAGTTCCATTCCAAGTGAATGATGGTAGAAATCAATGGCGTGCGCAAAGACGAGTGACAATGGTGGCGCCGCCGTCGTCATTGAAAAGACTAAAGATATCAACAAAGCTAAACAAGTCTTCCACAATAGGGAAGCCTACACACACCACTCGCAGAGTATCCAACTAAAAAGTAGGTCCATCCATGAAGAGGAAGATCACTGAGCTCGCTCGATTGAAACTCATAAGCCCCGATGACTCCAGATTTATTAATCTCAGTGATTCCCGTATTGCACATGCATATGGCCTCCCAAAAGTGCACAAAGCAGGTGCGCCATTGAGTATCATAGTACCACTCATTGGATCACCCACTTATAACCTCGCTAAATGGTTGTACCGGCACCTGAAGCAACTCACTGATGGATCACAATACAGCATTAAAAACTCTCAGGCATTCCTCCAGAAGATCCAAGGCCTTAAAGTAAGTCCTGATGAGTGTATTCTATCGTTTGACGTGGTTGCCCGGTTTTCTTCAATACCAAATGAATTTGTCATTGAGAGCGTAAATCGGCGCCTGTAAGATAACCCAATGGACATCCCAATACAACACGTTTCAGAAATGCTTAGGCTCTGTCTCAAGAACTACTATCAATTCAGTGGAAAGTTCTATCAACTAGTTAATGGTACCCCAATGGTCTCACCAATATCGGGTCTAGTGGCAGAACTAGTATTGCAATAACTAGAAGAGGAGGTTATGCGAACTTTCAGACCAAAAATGTGGGTCCAATACGTAAATAATACATTTTTATCATAAAGAATTCCGAAGTGGAGCAGTTGCATCAGAGCCTGAATAGTGTTTCCCCAGCTATTCAGTTAACTTGTGAAGAGGCAAACAGGAGGTATCCTTCCGTTCCTCGACGTGAGTATACAAAATTTTAGTGATAGTGGCCTCGCAACGAGCGTCCACCGAAAACGCTCGAATAACAATATCATAATTAGCTATTAAAGTTACCATCCTGCGGCCCATAAAAGAAGCTGCGTTCGAACCCTTTCCCACCGGGCCTTTCGTTACAATAGTAGCGATTATCTACGACAAAAAGAACTCACTTACCTGTATCGGTTATTCCGACTCAACGGATACCCAGTCAACTTTGTGAAAAGCTGCCTGAGACACCAGAGGCAACCAACAACTTTCGGCTCTGATGGAGAACCCGGACCGCGTAAATTTTACTCCCTACCCTACATGCAGGGCATCTCCGAAGCGATCGCCCGACAAATAAACCGGTTTGGCATCTCCGTTGCACCCAAACCGGCATCGTCCTTGCAAGCAACACTATTCCGAGTATAAGACCCTATACCCAAAGCGCAGCAAACGAATGTCATCCACCGCATTCCATGTGATAACTGCTCTTGCACTTATATTGGTCATACCGGCCGACGACTTTGGACGAGTATAACAGAAGATAAACTCGCCATCCGTCGACGCGACCCCTTTTCACTCGTCTTTGCGCACGCCCTTGAGTTCGAACATCATTCACTTGGAATGGAACCGAAGTTGTTGCAATGGCTAACCCCAAACCGGCCCATAAATTCCTCGAGGCGTGGCACTCTAACACGACCAGCATCAACCGCCATGTCGATCTGGACGCTCATTACGAAGGCCTGCGTGCCGGGCTCACTGACTTGCACCCACAACCTAACAACAGCCGCTAATCTTCTGGACCATGTACAATCTCACTGTCTCGCCACACCCTCCCCCTGACACGGCGGACCACAGCTGAAACTCTTAACACCTCCAACATCGGCGCAATTACCTCTGTTCCCGTCCCGCATCGACGACCAGTAAGTTTACCGTCTGCAGTCGCATTTACTCCCCATCCCCCTTCCTCTCCGACACAGGGAGCCCTAACAGCTCCCCCCCCCCTAACCGGCCCTAATCATACCGTAATTATTTATCCATCCCTGTCACCCCAGTTGGTTCTGTCCTGTAGCGCAAACTGGTCATCCGACCATTTCATTTTCTCCTCTGTTCATTTCGTCTGACGACGGGTTGGTGTGACCAACTTGGAAATTCACGAGTACAACTCTATTTTCCGATGAGCCCTTCTTCTTCACTATATTATCTCGGAATGCACTGTACCTCAGCCATTAAATATATATATATTGATAAGGTGGAACCCACAAAGACAAGGGAGACCAGAATGGCCATTTCTGGCTTATTAGCCGTCATCAGTCAGTCACACCCAACCCCAAGTGTGGGACACCTGAGATTCGAACACGCGACCTTTGGTTATTGAGTGTAACACTCTACCATTGAGCCAGGGGCCCGTTGTTTTGTTAGTTGCGATCGGGAATATGAATTATGATAGTGTGGGGTTCACCGATCAGGTTAAGGAACACTTATGTTCCGTTGTGCCTTGGAGCTCACTTTAGAGCCCTCGCGGGCAGTCACATTGCCACTTAAGGTATATTTTGATAAGGTGGAACCGACAAAGACAAGGGAGACTGGAATGGCTATTTCTGGCTTATTAGCCGTCATCAGCCAGTAATACCCCACTCCAGGTGTGGATCACCGAGTGACGCCAATACCTCCTGGATGTTGTGTTTGCAAACGGGCAAATGGCAGCAGCCACCCAGAAAACTAGCAATATCCCACATAATCAAACAGCTGGAGGGACTCAAATTAAATAATTTTAGTCAAAACTAGTCAAAACCAGATAAATTTTTGAAAAACTAAATGAGCTGAATCTAATACTTCACATAGTTCAAATTGTTTTCTAGAAAAAAATAGCACATCAGTCAAAAAAGACAATGAGTTTGAGAGGATGATGAAGCACACTCTGTATAATCGCTACCTAGATTCAGAATGTTATCGCTATTCGCATAATCTGTGAATCATACAATTTATATCAGCTGGCTTCTTCCCATTTCCAATGCCTCACTAGCTACGGCCGGATTGTGACCGCTCAATATCCATAAGGCGGGACTAGGTGGTCCTGCACACACCGGTGATAATACCTTACCAGGCTCTACGTACAGCCCTTCAAAAACAAACTCTACACTTCCTTTAGACCGGACGCCACTAAGCACTCGTTTTAAGGAGTAAATATATACTCACAAGCAGAATACAGGGAGATGCATGTCTCAACTATAATCTGGTAAACAGATCGAGTTATCTGGCGCGTGTTATATGACTGTTGCAAACACTTAGTCAGCCACTGACGACGGCTTACCTAGTGCTTTAAGGATAGATCATTTGCCAACTTCTACGTTTTACTAACTGTCAACAACGTACCTCTCCACGCTCGCTAACCTCAGTAAGTTTGTCACGCATCTCAAAGTTGAGCAGCAGATCGCGGACCTCCTCCTGAGCCATTTGAGCAGTCAGCTCCGCGTTCTTGGCGCGCTCCTCCCACAGAATCTGACTTTTTGATAGGCTTACTGTAAGAGCCTTTTCTTCAGCGAGTTCGGACTGCAGTTTCTGTGTTAGTGTGTTTGCCTGCAGCGTGGAGAAGGAAAATATAAAGTACAGAGTAATTGCGAAGGACGAAAATGGCAATGGACACGAAAGAAGGCGGATGATCGGGGACAGTGGGTCGGGCTTTGCGCAAGTTAACTCACGGGATCACCGCACAGTGAAAGCAAAAGGCATACGGTTCCTTAAACGACCCAGTTGACCACGGCTTACTGCCTAAGTTCTGTTGTGTCCACTCTGCAATTCAATGATGATTTAACGCCCAAACGTCGGGTGTCGAGTACCTCTTGGGTAGTTTTGTCTCCGGTACACACATGAAGGTGTGCACGTCCCATTGTTGCCGTGATGAGGGCTGCATATAACGACAGGTAGGTGCATTCCCTTCCGTACCGCCACCATTGTATACGTCCGTTTTAGTGGCACGAGTTTAATCAGTCGAAACCCCAAAAGTGAAGCGCAATGAACAATGCAGACAATCAGTAGCGTGGCATTGTGCTAAACTTGATCTTAGATTGAAGATAATGAAGACGCTTGCACGCCCTGAATGCCTACTAAGAAGACCTAATACGCGTTCTATGCTTCCAAGATTCCTCTGGTATAGTGAAACACGTGAAAAATAGCAAGGCTCGTTAGCTGCTGGTCCTTTTGCTCATGCATGTTCGACGCAGGAGGTTGGCTAGGAAGTAGCGAAGGTAAAGACATCACATACCTCCACTCTCAGTCGTATTAAGACGAGGCAGCGATATGAGGCAAGTGCTCTTAGACCTAGGGGTGTGGTTGAGGAGATTTCAAAAGCTCCCTGAAGTCACTAAATTACTGCGAATCTCGTCTTCTTTCCGTCTGCAAAGGTGAAAACGATAAACGGCACAAGTACATTTCATCTTGACGGAACAATCTTCCAATGCGCAAACACAATTGGACCAACCGACTGTCCAATACAACTGATAAAAGATGCGGCACCCACAATGAAAAAGGGCGGAACCAGAAGAGCAAGTGCCAACTTTGGTTTACACATGTATCCGTATAATTTAATCAAAAATGCATGAACATAAACAGAAATATATCGATAAAGAATAGAAAACACGATTCAAACTTCGTCGTACGTTATCCCATACCACGAACAGCTCACAAAACATAAGCATATGTCGGTAAATGCTGGTCTCGAACACAAATCCGAGGCGATGGTATGCCGCCTGCTCATGCAAGCCGAAAGTTCAACTGCTGCAAATGACGAGGTTCACTACTACAAAGCGAGGAATTTACGCATGTTACGTGCGCATCAATTGGGTGACGGTGAGTTGGTTTTCGGTGCATCTACCTTACCTTCCCTATACCCACGCCCGACTTCATAACTAGCCGACAGGCTCCGACAGTCGCCTAGTGCGTGAAAGATGAAAAAGAAGGCGTAATTGATACCAAAGGATGACTTCTCATAATAAAGTAGTCCATTGACCACTAGGATTAATGACGTGTTTGAACCTACCACCACGAAATAAAATCGTGAGATGGAGGCCTGAAAATTAATGGGACAACTATATTCGAAGCCAGAACGAGGATCTCATTGCAATGGCCAATTATTTATGTGGCTTCTAACGCACTCTCTCCTAAGGTCACCCTCGAATGAGGACTGGTACTTGCGAAGTTAGGAGCAGGTCATGTGCTTAAAAAGAGTTTAGCTTTGTCATCCACTAGGTGCACGTACACCTACGGTTGTCTAGACCCTGTCATGCCATTGGAAAGTGAAAACTGTGGGGAGAGTAGGGTGGATGCCTCGCCAGTCAAACTCACAATAAATGAATTCACACAAGTCCCGGCTGCACCGGTTCATTCAACAGTTATCAACCTAGTCGTGAACAATCATCGAAGTATATACTATCCCTTGTGTCCGGAAGACGTTCTTTTCGGGATGAGATCCAAAATGTCTGCCCATGGAAACACGGCAGTTGAACGCGGGGATTCCAGTGAGAACAGATAAGAGGGAAATCTTCTAGTAAACTGTTGGTGGTGGTGTTTTTGTAACATGGAGGACTGCGGTGTGGAGGTGGATCTGAAAGTGAGCAGAGGGCCTATCAGTGCCTAGGTTCCGTTGGATAAATGGAAAACTTGGCAGGGCTTGGTGTTGGCGATGTTGGTCCGAGATACTCCATTCTTGTGTGCTGGTCGTCTAACCCTAGCCTCCTATAGATGCTTGGCTCCGAACAGCGCCATGCACGCCCACTCCAGTTATATCTGTGCCATGGATCGAAAACTTATTCATCTCCGGATAAGGACAGGTCATGTGCGGTATTCGTCAAAATTCACGTTAACCTTCGGTCGTCGGGTTTCTGTCTTGCCACTGAAGCGAGTACGTGTGCGAGGGTGGTATGATAGGAGCATCGCCAAACGATTCAGGCCACGCCCACTTCTTTTAGCAGCAGGGAACCTCGCAGTTTTCAATGGCCAAAGTATCGCTTCTAATACCAGCTGGTAGTCAAAGATATAATTAGTTGAGTGGAAGCATAATATGCCATAAACAGTCCTGAATCGAACCATCCGCGTCTCTGAGGCTACTTTCCCATCTGCTATCGCATTCTGGCTGTTTGGCATGGCAGCACTCCCAGACATTCGGAAGGTATACACCTATTTTATACCTGTACCAACATGTGGTACCGGGTGACAAACATTTGGCTAGCTTTGGTTGGATTAAGCGATTGTGCTCGGTCGTGATAATTGACGTGCAGTGATCCTCGAACAAGAAGTCGTTTATACTGGCCTTGAAAACTCTCAAAGATGTTGGAAAGTGCAGGATGTTAAATTCTTACCCGTCAAATATTAATCGAAGAGGGTTCCTGGTCCGTCCTTACAGCAGACATCAATCAGTATGACAGAGAACGTGAGAAAGGAGAGTTGAAGCCAGCAAGCCCCCTGCTTTACCCCGTTTTTAGTCGCAAATGCTTGTGATATAGACCTACTCACATGATATGTTCCACCACGCCATCGTGCAACTGCCCAATTATCTACATGATTTCTTAGAGTTTATGACGGTTTATTGTGTCGAAGGTTCGCAAGGGTAATGTAGAGACTGGCCCTTATTGCTCGGCACCTATCTTACAATAAACGGGCTACGAATGTGTCATCGATTTTTTCGTGGTTTTATTTGAATCTGCAATAACTCACGAAAGAAACCCTGTTCTGAGTGATTGAATATTATTCGGAAAGATACTTGGCCAGTAGTATTGAGGGAGATCCCCGCTGTAATCACGGATTTGTTGGATTCTTTTGTGCTTGCATAACTTTAGAATGGTTACGGAATACTCCGGAATCGGTCTTTGTCACCAAATCTCTAACAAACAAGGATATTGATCGGAATTCAATCGACACGCGTCATGAAGTACAAGGAGCGACTGTCGTGCAGAAACGCAAAAGAAATCGTTCATCGCATTCACTGCATGTTTGGTGACTGTGGTTTGAGAGGTAAATTAGTGATGGCATGAATACTCGACCAAAAACCACCAAATTCGCACAGAGAAGATAGTTTGTACTGGAAAGGTGTAGTCCTAGTGTAGTCAGCAAGAGCCCTGAAGGATTTATGATGACTTACGATAACCTTTTCCTGGAAAACAGTGCAAAAATGAGAGCCCTTTCTCTAGTATGGACGAAAATAACGTTCGAGGCGGAAGGTGACACTTCAACATACCTGAGAAAGCTTTTGGGCAAGCATTGTCTTCTCTTTGGTAAGGGTTGCCACCTTTGACTCCAGGTCAGAGACCATCAGGCGAGTCTTTTCCAATTTGTCCTCTATGTCCGCAGTTCGAGCTGCGGACTCTGAGTAATTATATCCAGCTGAGACTCAAAGTACTGTCGCTGGGATTCCAGCTGACTGATCATTATCGCGCTGAACTCGGTGTTGAGACAGTCTAATTTCTTATCGCCAGTTTCACTGCCTTCGCCGAGCTAAAACAAAATTAGGTCTTAGAAAGACTAAGTTTTGATTTCAAAACAACAACCAATAAATACTACCGAATCGGAAAAACTGGAAGTGATGACAAAATATGAAAAGGTCGATGCGAATGTAGTAAGTCAACATCCAAAATTTACGGGGCTGTGGAAATGAATTAGCGTACTTTGGGAGGGTAGTTGTGTGGCGATATTTACGCGTAATAACTGAGTAAGTCTGCATTCAAGTACAGACGCGACAATGAAATCCAGATGAACCTAGCGCCGACCTGAAATTCTACCTGTCTTCAGGGAAGATCACAAGGTTAAATTGCAGGCTGCAATTGCCAAAAGCTCCAATGAAATAGAAAATAAGTCAGTCAATTTCCAGTCAGGTTGCATACCTAAGTCGTTCCTCCTAGAAAAATTACCCCGTGACGGATACCTTCACATCAACTCTGAAACTGTCTAATGATAAGGTTATAAAAGTGCCAAAAGTAGAACTTAGATATTCGTAGGAGCAAAGATACCTGCACAAGTTTTCCGTCCTCTTGATTCACGGCTATTCGGTGTACGTAGGCATCATCTGCATAATCCCAGACCAAGTTCTTGCCCAACTCGAGAGCAAATGTGTGTCCTGTTTCTTGAAAATGACGATGTGCGTGTTTTTGACCATAACGACCGCAACCGACATGGCCACAAATCAGACAGATCCAGAGGTTCTCGCGGAGTTCACAGTCAGCGCATTGGCTGTCAGCAACCATCTCGGGGGACTGTACGTACCGACAAACGGGACATCTAAAAAAATAATTAATTGCTTGCAAAAAACACTTCCAGCATTATTGAAATTAAGTTATAAGCTACGAAAGCACTGTCACGTAGAACTATAAAAACAAATATTCAAAAAATGTGATCTTAAAAGCAGAATGTAACATCCTCCAGTAAGCTAGCAGTATCTCCGACAAGAAAAAGATACTGGGAAGGCCAGTTACAGCTTGTTCGCAGTCATCGGCCAGTTGTACCCAAGGCCCTGGCTGTAAATGAGGCACAAGCCCTAGTCAGTTGGTCATCGAATGCCTTAAATTTAAGTCTTCAACTTGAGGTACGGGTTTACGATTGGGAATATTTGAACTGGCGTGCATTTTTTCACGACGACGGATGGATTTTACATCTTAAGAATAGAAATCGAAAATAAACGGGGAACAAGCGAGCTAGGACGCGAAAGCTTATAGAAGTAGCTAATACACATCACCCAAGGCAACGCTACTTTGCTTGTTCTCATGTTTATTGATTTTTGGGTGTCCTGGTTACTTCCAGCGTTTATTTTACAGTTTATACTTTTTAATGAAACAGATCAGCTGGTAATTCGATAAACAACCGTAAAGTCCACCTGGCATGCAATACTCCAAGCAACCAACAAGGTCCTCGTTATAATATTTAATTAGAATATAAACCAAGAAACTTTGAGAAAGAAGGGCAAAAGCATAGTTCAAATTGATTGCTCCATCGAAAATGTAGGAGAGAAACCCTGTGGTTGCCTGTGGTAGTTGACAACGTCAGGAGAGAAGTGTTTTGGCATTTTTAGTGGACCATGTTTAATTGTTAAAAAAATACCAAAACTGGAATTTAGCGTAAAAAATAGCGTTGAAGTTGAAGTTTCGATGTTTAATTGTGTATTTTACGTTAAGTTCGTAAAAATGACCATTTACAACTAACCTAACATGCGAAATAAAACTGATTGTTGCTTCGGAGCTGCATGTTGGCAATTCTTTACGCCCGGTGTAACAGGTAGTGTAAGTCATACTTCTTCCGTTTTTTTAGCCCGTGTTAGCAGAATGCAACTGATCAACGATCTGTAAATAATCTTTGTACCGACTTTTACTGCTTTCTAAAACTTGCGGTAGTTGAGGATTGCAACACTCACACTTAAATTTGAACTAATTTCACACCTATTTTATAAATGTCATAAAAAATGATGTATTATAAACATAAAGTAGAAAAATGCGACAGCATACCATGTTTACCCAACATACGAAAGTATATAAGTGAGAAAGATCATAAATGGCAGGAGCATGAAATAAAATTACGTGGTTTCCGTAGTTTGAGAGATACATTCGTCATGGAAATTGTGATTGCAAAGAATGGTTGTGAGAATACCTTGAACCGGTTCGTCCTATGAAAAATCACTGATGGGTTAACGAAACGAAAACCAACCAATTTTTCGAGACACACCGGACATGAGGGCAGCTCGACCAGACCGCGCAAAGGAAAAGTACCGCCCTACATACATATAGAGCAATTCAGTGGAACGTACCAACGAGGAGTGAATAGCCTCGACGTGAGATATGTATGCAAGCTGACAAATGTCAGGTTCTAAACTATTATATGCCACCCCATTTAACGCCTCATAAAATTGGTCAGCATATTCCTAATTAAAAGGTAAAGCAATTTGGAGTCTTTACTTGGTTTTCGAAATTTAGCAAAGCCATATAACGTCCGACGTGACTACCTTTGACAATTTTCAGTTCAAGAATTCCTCTTCTAAAGACTTTAGAATGAAGGAAAATGAAAACCTCATTGGGGCGCAAAAGTTCAGTAAATCTTTTACAGTTATGTTCGAGGGAATGCCTAGCATGCACAGCATGCTTGAAGTCTGACACCCAGCGGTTGTTTCCTTTTTATTTCTTTAAATGTTATAAGGAAAATAGGTGAACTTTGTCTTGAAGAGGTGGATGATTCCTTCCGTTTTTTCAACAGTAGGGTTGCCTGATACAAATGATATTTTGTTGGGTTTTTTTGAGGTCCCAGGCATTTCGTTCGCAGCTGCAAAAAAATAAATCAAACAATTTTTACCAATAAAATTGTATGTAATTATCTTCAAATTAGCAAATACGCGTTTTCCTGGTGATAGCAGAACCGGACTGTCGGATGAAAATTTCGTTTCAGAGCATAAAGCAATGAACCCAGGGGCTACGAAATTTACATATTTATTACAGCAACCGACCAGAAAATGTTATTTTTCAGACAAATTCGGGACTTTCTCGTTAATTAATATAGAAATCGAGTGAACATTCGACGTTAACATTCGGCAATAGCATTCCTCTCCGTATATTTTCTGCGACTCCCGCTCTCAATTGCAGTGAAATAAAAGTCTTGGTTGCTTCAACTAAGGGTAGGATTGACGTTTAGTACAGCTAATATTCATCCACGCTTGATCTCGACCATTATTGGGAAATACTGACGACCAAGTTGATTCCCTAGGTCTTCGTGGTTCTCCTCTTTTTTTGATCCTCTGCATACTGCAACAACTTTATCCGGCATCACACCTGCCGTGACTTTGGGCGATGGTGTTTTCGGCCTTAGCGCTCTACTTAGTATCCACACAAAACAAATTAATGAAGATCCTGAGAGGTAACGCTGACTGTGTTCTCAGCAGCCAGCAATGAGTGTATCATGGTCAGATCTCGGGCACTTCGACCATGCCCATCGCAACAACAACGGTCCCATCCTCTGTAAACCCTAAGCGTACTGATGATGCACGGGACGGTTTCTCCTATCGAGCACCCTTGATGGTTACGCTTATAGCTAGTTCATACGCATTATGATATTAAATGTGGCGGGGAAAATTAGTGCCTGTCAATAGATGATATCTCCCACGATGAGGAGCGTTTTGAACTCTCATACGCTCTCATCAGCATGTCGGTCCTACGGCATGCAGGTATTTTTCTCCCATGAACGATAAGTTTTTTCTCCTTAAAAATCCAAAAACACCATTCAACATATACATGTTCCATAAAAATTCCCAAGCAGTTTCTTTCACTGTCTGTACGTTTTAGCATTTTTTGGTTTAATGACCGAGTTTAGCCGTTCTAAAATTGGAAAGGTCCAAAGAAATTTTACTCAGAAACTCTTACTTCCAACCCTTTCAACTACCTCAAACTCGAATAAGTGCCAGCCAACTTACCTAAAATTTATATGGGTTTGGAGACTGGAAGATGGCTTCTGCCTCCTATATCGCCTTCATACTTGTTAAACTATTCCCAGAATTCCAGCGCTAACCTCCGTGAGTCGTCCGTACAACGTAAGTAATTCTTCACGCATATTGACACCTCCTATATCCTTTACATCTACACGCTCTCTGTTCTTTGCTTCCAGGTATTGCATTCATTTGAATAACCTGCTAATCAATATAAGGTTGTCAAATAACCTGTCTACTTGTAAGCGAATACTGCACATTTATTTTAACACTGATTCAATTAACCTTTTAGTTCCCCGTTTCTTCCCAGCAGCTTTCTCCATGACCCAGAGAAAGGACAACCAGGAATTTAGAAGACCGTCTCCAAATTATATCTTCCATGCATCGTTTCTTAAACGAGCTATGATATCTTCAAGACCCATGCCTCCGTAAAATGATCGCCAACAAAGTATGTCATAGTGCGCACTCGTTTTGAAGCACTTCCGTTTTGAATGCTGATAATGATCATGAGAATTACCATCTGAATAGAGAGCTGTGCAGGCCTCAGATTCATTATCGATTCTCATGCCAACTAGCACCCTTGCGTGCATTATTTTGATCTCTTCTTACTCAATTATCGGATCTTTCATTATCCTTTCGTACTACGCTCAGAAGCAACCTACCCTGCTGCTTTATATGCCCTCCTGGAGCAGTGTCATGGTGTTGACCGTACTCGGAAAGTTGACGATCGTTTCGGGCTCCTCTGTTGGTGGTCTGAGATATCAACAATAAGAGTATCGTGGTTTGCTTCTCCGGCAATTCTACCATGACCTTCACAATTTCTACGGTCCTTTCCTCATTTAACCCTAAGCGTACGGATGATGCCTGCGAAGGTTTGCCCTGTCTAGAATCCTTGACGATTACGCTTATAGGCAGTCGATACGCATTGGCATCACACCTGCTGTGCTGAAACGTAGCCTCTGTCGTTGTATGATTTTTCGCACTATGAGGAGCGTTTTAAACGCTAATACGCTCTCATCAGCATGTCAGTCCTACCTAATGCGTTTGTTTTTTCACACAGACGTGACAGTTTTTTTTTCTTAAAATCCCACAAACCCAATTCAAGATATTCCTCTTACATTATAATGCCTAAGGATATTTTTTCACTGTCTGTTCTTATATATAGATTTTGACCACACGGATTTGCGTCAATTGTCACTGCCAATAGCTGAACTACTATTCAAAGCATAACTGCATACAATTTCGCAATCGTTTTAAAAAAAATTATCAAATGACCGTGCCCTTCGGTGTACTCAAATAAAAAATATATTAAAAACTAATGTGTAAATGAAAAATAAGTTGACAATATCCAATTCATAAAAGAGCTAGAAACAATTTTGCTGCTCTCCTAGATGGGTAAGACGTTTTTTTCGATAGTAGCTCGACTTTTTATGACTTATTGTAGTGCTTGTCAATGGGTATTTTTTATCTCATTCCACATAAAGGGCTTAAATTATATGCTGCTTCTACCATTATATCGCAATTTCTTGTACATGGATTCGAGAATTTGCGAAAACACCTCGGTATCGATCGACTAGCCTCTAATCGATTCACGTAAGCATCATGGAAATATTCTAGATGGCTTAGATCATGTGAATCGTGCGATAAAGACGAATAGATTTATTAGCTCCTACTGATGCACATCCTTCCACTTTTGTTGCACAATTTTAAACCTCAGTTCGTTAACTTGGTCCCGATCAGTTTTTCATGCTTTGCTTAGTGAGATTACAAATGCCATTATAGTGGTAGCCACAAATCATTACCGTTAATTTCCCTTTTGCCCATCCTTTGTCACCTGAATCTGTTCCGATTCCCTAAACTCCACTTTAATGTGATGCAATCCTTACTACCACTAATCCCATCGATAGGACTATTCAGAAACGGATAAGCCAGATAAGTAAATTGCACTCAGTTGAACTCTTCGGCGCGTCGTTTGAAATTGCTTTCGAATTTCAGCTCCTTTGAGTGTACGAAGTTTTAGTCTCTACCTTAGTGTAGAAGACACGTTGGTTTGGAATAACTCTTGAGTGGATTGTCCAGTCTCTAAATTTGGGGAATATTTTCTTGGACTTAACGATTCTGCGGCTATCCAAATATTCCATCACTGAGGATTATTCCACGTCCAGGACATTATCCCTACGAGAAATACAAGCTTCAGCATTCACTTGCTTCGAAATTCACGCCAGCGGTGTGCTGCTCTTATCTGCTTTCATCAGGGAGGGAGAAGTCACAACAAAGGCTGAGTCGTTGCATGCTTATTAGAAGTCTGACTGCTGAATACTATTGCATCCTGGCCCAGTTATTTGAGAGGATTTATAAATTAAAGGCATTCGAATACAGTCATAATAGGTATGGAAAACGCAGACGCTCAGGACTCATCTGTGCTGAGGAAAAAATTCGCAGCGTGGGCGGGTTTTGAACCCAGGTCGCAGATTCATGTGGCGACGAGCATAACCACTGCGCTACGTCCTCACGACAATTTGGAAAACAGAATTGTATCCAAACAAAAAAAAAGATGACAAAGACAGATATTCTGTTACCACTTCTCCTCCTGCCAAGCGGGCAAAAAGCCTGGGAACACTAATGAATGTCACCTACGAGGATTAAAAGTGCATGGGATGTTTAAATCTCTTGCAGAAATTCTTATTGATGGAGAAAGAGATAAGTAACTTGAAACAAGAAATGGCCGATCTCAAAGAGAAGTTTCAAAGTTCACCCGGAAAAAAACCCGCAGCAACGAGAATTCCAACCAAAGAAATAGCGTATGCAAATATTGCTTCCTCAAGAATATCTCATGTAGAGCTTAAAGACATTGCGTCTACAGAGCTTCAAAAGGGAGATCAAACCAGCTCATGCACCTTACTACTGTCATCGAGCTTAGACAGAAGCAGAAATGTGCTGGATACACAAACATATGCGGCATCGTCGCTGAATGATACAAAAAAAGGGTGAAGTTGAAAAGCACGTCGAATTTGAAGCACCTAAGACGAAGAATTCGAAGGCGAAAAGGGACAAGAAGCTTTCACAAAAAGTGGTTTGAACTCCGGAAAAAGCTCGTTCTTACCAATAGATGCTTAAGTGCAATCCTCTGTTGGTAATACAGGAGCAAGTGGAGGACCAATTGGCAAAGTGTCCAAAAGGGGTTTGCCATTAAATTTAGGAATAGTTGCTCATACTGACGAAAATAACATCGTCAACCAGAGAAGCATTCTTCCGAATACTGATGCTCTATCAACAAATGTGAACTCAAAGTCACCAAACATACATTTCGACCGAAAACGAAATCTTGTTATTAAAGGGGTTCCCGAGTCCACTTCTCTGATTGCAAAGGAAAGGGTAGAACATGACCTCAGTCTTTTCCGAGAATACTCATATTCGATTCTTTGAGATGGCGAATGCGTTACAGTGCACAAGGCATTCCGTTTAGGAAAAGCGGATGTTTCACATGAACTATCATCACCAAGGCCTCTTAAAATCATTCTTGAAAATGATGTTCAGACTTCACGCCTCCTAGAACGGAGAACGGCTCTCCGTAGCTCACACAGGGATGTGTTTTTCAACCGGATTACGAACCCAAGGAAAGGTACAAAATGAGGATGCTGAGAGCAGAACTGAAGAGGAGGACCGAGCAAGGGGAAAATGGCTCCAAATAAAGGACGGGGAAATAAAAGTGATAAAGAGGTCTTTCTTTTGGCAGACCCCGTACATAATCAAGGTGGATTCTCGCCGAGACGGAGAACACTAAATACGATGTACCCAACTGTAAAGAGCTTGAATAATACAAAGAAGGCACTACAGAACTCGGATGACGACCACTCATCAGAACACAGCATCGGCGGGATGGATACCAGTTCATCTCGGAAAACAATGACAGACTCTAGTATTCGATCGCGCGAAATGCGCAGAAGTCTTTATGGAGGAGTTACCCAGTCTAAATTGAGATGTTTGTATACCAATGCTCGGGAGTCTCCTTTCGAAAGTAGATGAACTCAAAGCATTAGTATCAGACCGAACCCCCGATATCGTTGCCATTACGGAAACGTGGCTCAAAGCCGAAATCGCGGATAGCGAGGTTTCGATTGATGGATACCAACTTTTTCGAAAAGACCGAGAAAATAGAAAGGGAGGAGGAGTGGCCGTATATGTAAGGACAAGAATCTCGGCAGTCGAACGAGCACACTCCATCTTCCCTGAAAATGAATTTCTCTGGATAAAGATTAAAAAGGAGTGTTCACAGAATTTACAATTCTTGACGATCTACAGACAACCGAACATTCCAAGTGCAGCTGATGAGTCCCTCCTCCATTTGCTCAAGGAAGTAGCAAGTCACCAGGAGGTGCTTATTGCTGGAGATTTCAATGCACCTATAGTAGACTGGGTTAATCTGACAGTTGATGGTGCACCAACTTCCTTCGGCCACCAAGCTAATGGATCTCACTCTCGACCAACCTCTGGTACAGAAGGTTAACATTCCAACGAAATTTAGAGAGAACCAGAGAGCAAATTGCCTGGACCTTGTATTTACGAAGGACTTCTCTAGCATTGATGAAGTGTATTCTATTGCACCCCTCGGTAAGAGTGACCATAGTACGCTGATGTGGGATTACTCACTTTATTCTCAGCGCCAGAATGGAACGGAATGCAAGCGAAATATATGGAAGGCTGATTTTAACGCGATGAGGAAAGAACTGATGTCTATGAGATGGGATTGTTTGCTTAAAGGGAATCCAGAGGATGACTGGCGATCATTAAAGACAGTCTCACTCGATCTGATTGAACGCTTTTTGTCCAGTGAAGGTGCAAAAAGAATAGTCGCCCCGCCTGGTTAACAAGAAAACTTAACAGGCAGCTAAAGAAGAAGAATAAAAAATGGAAGGTATTCAGGCAAACAGGGTCAGCAGAGCATCTCAAAGAATTTCGTCATCAAAGAAACGCTGTAAAAAGAATGATCCGTCAGGCAAGGAAGAACTATGAATCAAGAATTATTCAACAGGCTGAATATAAACCAAAAATTTATTCCATTATATCAATAGCCGACTAAAAAACAAGGACCCAGTAGCAGTACTCATGGATGGGAATGGTGTTGAAGTCGTTGAAAATTGCGACAAAAGCCGAGTACTTAGGTCGGTTTTTTTGCCTCGGTTTTCACTAGAGAACCGGAACTTCAGCTTGACCACGTCAACAGTGCTGTTATAGACGCCGGTCCAGTGCTTGAATATATAATCTTCCAGGAACCTCTCGTGGAACTAGAACTGCGAAATCTGAAAGAAGCGAAGTCATCTGGTCCGGACGATATACCGGCCAAGTTCTTGAAAGAACTGGCCAGCGAACTGTCCAAACCACTAGCGCATATATTTAATTCGTCATTTGAATCAGGGAAACTGCCATCCGAATGGAAGGCAGCAAATATATACCCCATATACAAGAGTGGTGCTCGATCTAATGTCAACAATTATCGGCCTGTCAGCCTAACCTCAATTTGCTGTAAAATAATGGAATCAATAATCAAGAAGGCAACCATGAAGTTCCTTGAGGAAAACCAATTACTCTCAGATCTCCAGCATGGCTTCAGACAGAATCGCTCCTGTCTTTCTAGTTTATTACTCTCCACAGAGCCGTGGACTCGTGCACTGGACGAAAATGGTAGGGTTGACGTCATATACACTGATTTCAAGAAGACGTTTGACAGTGTCCAACACAAACGTCTCGTCTAAAAATTATCTGAAATCGGCATAAGAGGAATGCTGCTGACATGGATCGCAGACTTTCTTACAGATAGATTGCAAACTGTGTGCGTCGATACCTCGAAGTCAACACCTACTCCGGTTCTAAGTGGTGTCCCCAAAGGCTCGGTATTAGGGCCGTTACTCTTCTTAGTGTACATCAACGACTGTGTCGACGACCTGGATTGCAGCGCCATCATGTTTGCAGATGATGTTAAATTGTGGAGGGTCATCAGATCTGATTTCGATAGGCACGCACTTCAAGAGGATCTCAACCGTCTTAGCAGCTGGTCTGCTCGTTGGCTCTTAAATTTTAACGTTGGGAAGTGTGTGATCCTAAGACTGCGTACCAGAAGGACCAGTGAGGAGGATGATTCCTACCAATACATTCTCAATGGGCAGCCCCTTTCAATTGTTGAGGAACAGAAGGACCTCGGTGTTCCTAATAAAACTCCTCACTTAAACCATCTTCACAGTGTTTAAAGGCAGCTAAACGCGCTACACAGGTCTTATTTGCGCTCAGACGTGGATTTGTGCAGATTGATAAGGAACTCTTCCGAAAAAACCTACGGGGTATTTGTTCGATCTCACTTGGAATATGCCGTCCAGGCCTGGCGTCCGTGGTTTAAGAAGGATTATCTACAGCTGGAACGAGTGCAGGCGAGGGCTACGAAGATGGTCAAGAATCTTAGTCATCTGCCTTACGAAGCCAGACTGGTTGAACTTGATTTGTTTCCTCTTAAATTACAGGCAACTACGCGGTGACCTCATCCAAACCTACCGGATTGTCAGAGGCCGCGAGTGTGCCCTAGAATTTGCTGACTTCTTCGAATTGGCTGGGACGGAACATCTGCGGGGTCATCCCTTTAAACTGCAGAGGAAGTTTGTCCACACGGAAGTCCGTCGGAACGCCTTTTTCGCAGAGGGTCGTTGGAGCATGGAACGGACTCCCCTGACGAGGTGGTCCTTTCAGAAACTGTTGACACATTTAAATTCAAACTAGATACTCATTTTCTGAGAAACCTATTGTCAATATAATGAAGATTGTGTAAACAGTGGCAGGTTGCGCCTGGCCCACACATATCGATGACCCTACATTTTCATTTGTCAGATATATCACTGTAAACGTTTGTACTATTGACATTTTTGCATGTGAATAGGGAGCTCAAGGGCGAAAGCCTACTTCCCTCAATAAAAGTGACTTAAAGTGACTAACAGTAGCCAGAGAACAGGCATTCATGGGTCTTTTCATGACACTACATCTGCTATTGACTTCCTACGAGAAACGTTTCCATACCTGCGATTAGTGCTTTAAGTCTTGCATCGTTAGTTAAAATACGTGAAAAATGCTACTTGTTGATTCGAGCCTGAGTACCAGTCTGATCCAGCGTTATGAAGCAACTAGAGAACGCTGATTTTGAGACAAGCGTTCATGATGCAACACTATCGGGTACTCAGAATGTAGCTATTATCAACATGCTAAAAATCATTCAAAATACCCAGCGTAATGTTTGATCTAGTTAGGGATCAGAGCCCTTTTGGTGAATTCGGGTTTTAAAGACTTCATGAAGAAAATGATGTTGTAATGGGGCATATGCATGTCATATGACATTAAACTTTGCTCTGAATCTATCAGCGACTCTGATGAGACTACGTATGATCAGTCAAGGTCATCGTGTGCAAAGGAACCACGTATCTTTTTGTTCTCCGACTTGGAAAGTTTGAAAATCGTTAACACTTCGCTTGTTCGGATTCTGACATTAAAACTGCCACTGCACGAACGTAATTGCTCTTTGGAATTTTCTGGAAATTTTCTTGTGCCGAATTACCTCACAAAAACGACATCAAATTGGAATTTGTTTATCACCTTCGTCGACTTGATAAAAACAGCCTCTTCACCAATAAATACTGTCAACTGCTCAGTGGACCAAAAAGTGCAAAAACCCCTTGAAGATCTGAAGTTATCCAGGACCTTTGACCTCTACAAACGGCTGAGTCGTTCCTGAATATTCTTCCTATCATTTATTGTTTTTTTAAAAGTGGTTTTGAACGAATAGGCGCATTTATTGCTCATATTGTTTTCTATTGCGGCGTCGTTGGACCTCCGTTTGAAATTCGCTCGTCTCCAAGCTTTTGACTTTTTGGCCAATAATCTGTTCCCAAAGTCAGGACTAAACGAAATAAGTTGTCATTGGATCACTTCGAAGGTTGCATCATTCTTTGCTTCGTAGTAACATTCGATAGTGAATTCGGTTCGGAAAAAGCACTTCTTTTTGTGCTCAGTAAACTATTCGCTTGATAATTTAAGCTGCTCGTTAAAAACTTAATGCATCCTCGTATAGATCTTGCTGGCATGGGAAAACGCAAATGTTCACGACCCGACCATGCGAAAAATTATTCACCGCTTCAGCCAGGACTCGAAACACCAACCTCTCGATTAGCTACTGATGCTCTTGACCGCTCGGCCACGCCCGGGAAACCAGCAGAAAAAAACAAATAGTATACACTACAAAAAAATAATGATCTCTCCTATCTTTGTAAACCGTTTTCGATTTCATGTGACAAAAACTTACCAGAAATACTCAAGTCACTCTCAGCAGACCGAGAAGAACCACAAAGCAGCAATAATGAAGAAAGCAGTAAACTACTGAACATTACCAAAACTAAGCTAAACAGTGAAGGGCTGGCACACTGTGATGGATGCCGAGGACTCACAACCAGAGTTTTGAGATTAGAAGGAGACCTCGATCTCCTATCGGAAATAATATCAGTCCTCATAAAACATAATAAAATTAACTCGCCGAAACACGATGCGAATGAGCCGAAAAACATCAGCAAGCTTGAACATAATTATCACAAGGAAACGGTAGAAGTCAATAGGCACAACATTAAGCGAAACAAAAAGAGAAAAAGAACAAAGTCATTAGAACAAACCTCTGAGTCAGTTGAAATACAGATGACCAGAAAGAAAATAAGCGAGGAGGAAATTATGTCTTGCGTTTCCCCAGGTTCGGGAAATCTAATGCACATAGAATCCGACTGCACAAAAGTAAATCAGCGATCGACGGTCTCTGAAAAGTCAAAAAACAGTAATCGTAAGGTTTCTTTACTGCCACGGACGAGCGACAGCAGCATGCTTTTTACATGTCCATCGAACAACAATGAAGCAGGGCATGGTAACCAGCAAAGTAATGGCGGAAAAAGTGGCCTACGACTTATCGACAGACCTGGATGCCATAAACCAAAAATGCAGGTTTCCCGGGTGCTATTCGTGCAAACGCATTGTCAGGAGAACTCACGCAGTTTGAAAGGTCCATAGAGATGTCTGCAAATGAACCAACAGGCTCACCGATGAAGACAAATTTGAACACAGTATTAAAGACTGTATCAAAGGGTATGATTCAACCTTCAATCACTAAAAGAAAGCAGGATGCAGAAACGAGTTTTTTTCCTGACAGGTCATGTTGTCTGGTAGTTCAGGGAGTCTCCGAGGCTACTGGGGAAACGCCAAAAGAAAGGGTAAAACAGGATCTGCTGACATTCCAAAATTTATTGAATGATACGCAAGAAACTGGTGTGACAGTCGACATCAAAAAGATCTTTCGATTGGGGACCTCTCGTTACAAATGAAACGCATGAGGTTCGACCAAGACCATTAAAAGTCGTTTTGGGGAGTAAACAGCAGGTAGATCTATTGCTCTCTCGAAAGTCCCAACTACGAAAGAATCATCGTGGAGTTTTTTTTCAGCCGGATTACTCTCCCACCGATCGGATGAAAATGAGGACACTGGTAGCAGAATTGAAAAAGACGTCAATACGAGGGGGAACAAAACTTGAAAAATAGTAGACAACAAAAATAGTCAAAACGGTGCGCTCGTTTTTATGGGAACATCCGGTGAAATTGACGGCAACCACGCCGGTAAAAAGCCCTACCAAATGCCTATAGATTTGAACCCAGACAGGAGACTGGATATATCTTGTGAAATATCCAGCAAAAATCGCCATGTGGAAGAAAGAACCAAAAAAATCTTCAGAAATCGAGGCAAGAAACAAGATTAAAATGATGTACACAAATGTGCAGAGTCTATTGAACAAAAATGGATGAAATTAAACTGGTCGTGGACCATTTTACAACCTGACTTCATAGCTCTAACTGAAACATGGTTAAATGAACAAATCGCAGACACCGAAGTCCGAATAGACGGTTTTCAGCTTATCCGCATGGATAGAAACGGACGTAGGGGTGGTGGAATCGCAATGTTTATACGAGAAGGCATTGACTTTATTCCGGATGGGCCCTCGCCAAGTAGGATCTCGTCTTGCGAAATACTTTGTTGTAAACTGAAAGTCCCAAACCAACCAGACCTCCATATTGCCGTGGTATATCGACCCCCAGGTCAGCGAATGGACACGGACGAAGCACTCATCGCAGAGGTAAAGCAAATCTGCCGTAGTAAACATTTATTAATACTTGGAGATTTCAACGCTCCCGATATCGATTGGGTGTCAATGTACTGTTCGCGATCGGAAAATTCATTCGAACAGAAATTACTTCAGTTGGTAAATGAGGAGTTTCTTACCCAACATGTCACAATGAAGACCCGGTTCCGAAATGGGCAGCAGTCAAGCTGTTTGGATCTAATCATTAGTAGAGACGACAATTGCATCCTTGCATTAAGTTCTTACGTGCCGCTTGGACGAAGTGATCATTGTGTTCTTGCTTGGGGAGTACAGTCATTTTTTTCTGTACCAAAACGTCGTACAGTTAGGCAGAGAAATGTATGGAAAGGGATTATCCCAAAATGAAAGAATTACTGAATGGGATAGACTGGAGCCCTGCACATGTACCTGACCCAAATGCTGCCTGGTTCTTCATTAGTAAATTGATTCAGCAGTTGGTAGAGAAATTCTGCCCACTTAAAAGGCGATCATGCGTCTCCCGACCCGAGTGGGTGACATCGGAAATAAAAAGGAATCTCAAGAAGAAAAGAAGA
This sequence comes from Schistocephalus solidus, assembly GCA_017591395.1. Lineage (NCBI taxonomy): Eukaryota > Metazoa > Platyhelminthes > Cestoda > Diphyllobothriidea > Diphyllobothriidae > Schistocephalus > Schistocephalus solidus. The sequence continues at coordinate 183,142 of WEDG01003713.1, read as the reverse complement.
CTGTGGAGAACATATGCCAGATATCAACAACCTGAACATTTTTTTCCGCTTTTAAGAAACAGCGAAATCGGTGTCGGAATCTTCTGAGAAAAGAAAGATCAAACTTTGAGTCAGAAATAGTCAAAGACATACCAAGAAATTCGAAAAAGGTTTTATGCTTACGTTAATAAGGCAAAACGAAATCGCGACTGCATTCCTTGTCTTAAAGACAATCAGGGAAACAGGTTAATTGATAACTCTGATAAGACCTGCCTCTTATCCAATTTCTTTATGTCCGTGTATACCGAGGAACCATTTTTGACGAGGATGAAATACTACAGTACTGCCACATCTACAAACAAAAATAAGCACGGTGTCGTTCCCAATGGACACAGTAAGAAAAAAACTCTGAAACAGCTACAGCCCACTAAATCACCTGGCCCAGATGGTATATCCGCAAAAGTTCTCAATGAACTCACAGAACAGCTGGCCCTTCCGCTCTCCAAGATATTTGAAAGTTCGATGGAGGCGGGGGCTCTGCCTACCGAGTGGAAGATAGCCAACATAACCCCATCTATAAAGGAGGAGAGAGGACATCACCAAACAGTTTCCGACCAGTCAGCCTCACAAGTATCTGTTGCAAAATGATGGAGAAGATTATGAAACGGGAACTGATGAGAGCCTGAGACGACCCTTTGTTACTATATCAACATGATTTCCGACGAATCCTGCTCAGTTCATGCGCATCCATGGTCGATCGAAACATCAGAACGGTTTGTCAAGATCGGTTTCGCGATTGACGCGAAAGTTTTGATCAGAAATCTCCATCGAACGTTCGATCTTTAAGCTCCATCAACGGTGTGACTGGCACCTCATTTCACGCTGGCCGACTATCGAGATTAGGTGACCGCGTAGGTCGAGACACCGTTCGAGAGTTCGCTCATTGCGGGATGTCTGCAAGCAGTAGCCTTTCGTTTTCGTTTTCGATAGATAACGACGATTGCTGACGCATACGTCACGACGTTTATCTGACGTTGAAATGATTGAAAACCGAGATGCGCGAAATCAACAAAATTCCGATCGCTTGCAAACATGGTGATGAGTGGCTGCCGAACTCGACCTGTCAGTCGCCGTCAAACTGATCGCAGGTCTAGCCCATGCCGATTGAGTCAGGTCAGTACCATCTATCACGCTGCAGGTAAATATTTGCAGCGACTTGCGATGCAACGACATCATCGACACCTGCGAATCAAAGCAAAAGTTATGCACGTACCTTAGGCGCAACAGCCAAGCTTCGTTGCATTGACGGCAAAGCTGAATTTGCATAGTGTGTGTTACATTGCTCGCGCGTTGAACAGACAGCCTGTCAGCGCGACGAAACAGATTACGCCTAGCAGCGAGAAAGTACGGTCTACGCTCATGAGGCCTGAGACGCACTCTTTTCCTCTGGTCGCAATGATCGTGCCAGGGCCACTTCAACTGGAGAACATGATCAAGTCTCCGATGTGTTCACCAGCGTTCCCGAGAAAGAACACGCCAGTTCCTGAAGTACGGGTTGTCTCTTTTCAACGGGTGATTGACGAATGGAAACAGCGCCAGTTCGAAGTACAGCGTTGATAGCTGAAATGTTGAGATTTTCGATGCATTTTTATTTCGATGAACATCATTTAAGTCAGCGATGATGATATACAAACGACTGATCGCTGTAATATTTGCTTAGCTTTAGCTGTCATTCAAATAGGTTAGCGTCTCCGCCTACTCTCCCTATATATACCGGAATTATACCGAATTTAATTCAGCATAATCAGCATATAGGAGATAGGCAAGAGCCTTGGAAAACCCCTATTTTACAGATAGACGCCAGCAAAAACAAGCAAAATGTTACATGGGTGATAGTCGTTTTAGCATATCAATCATTGCTGTCGACCAAAATATATGTTCATCAAGCAAAAATGCATCAAGTCTTCTTTTTAAACATTTCAACGCTTTCAGCCTGAACAACTGAGGCTGGCAGCTTGTTCCATTCGTCAATCACCCGTTGGGGAAAAGAAGTTGGCCCGTACTTCAAGTTTGGCGTGATTTCTTTCGTTTGTATTGGTTACCTCGGAGACTTGTCATGTTTGCCAATTCAAAAAAAGTTGGCCATCTGAAGAGCACAATCAACTCCTCTGACCAGTTTGAAGACTAAGATCATATCCCCTCTGTATTGCCTATAAGAGAGGGAAAAATTTTTAAGTCTTTCTAGGCGGCCCTCATAGGGTAGGCATTCCAATCCGCTGACTAGTTTCGTTGCCTCCGTTGAACTTTCTCCAGCAGAGCGTAGTCATGTTTCGTCCAAGGGCGCCACGCCTGAACGCAATATTCCAACACCGGCCGGATAAATGTTCCATAAACGCACCCAAAAAGCTCTTCGTCAAAATTAACGAAGGACCTCCTGATTGCGCCTAAGATACACAGCTTTCTTTGCGATATTCGCACAGTGCGACGATGGTTTGAGAGTTGGTGTTATCCATATACCCAAGTCCTTTAGAATATTTACCTCCTGGAGTTGGTGACCACTGATGGAGTACTGGTATTCAAACTCAATCAGCCTTCTGGAACTAGACCGCAGTCGGATTATTTGGCATTTGTTAAGATTAAGGTTCAGCAGCCACTCATCACACCATGTTTGCAAGCGATCTAAGTTTTGTTGTAATTTTCGCGCATCCTCCGGTTTTTTTCAATCGAGTTCCATAACTTCAAATCGTCAGCGAACATTACCTTCTCGCATGTCAGACAATCCAGGCAGTCGTTTACGTATATCAGAAACAAAAATGGGACCCAGAACGCTGCCCTGCGGAACTCCACTGTGAACGGTTTCCCAGTGAGACTTGGTGTCTCCGATACAAACACGCTGGTGCCTGTCTGTGAGAAAGTCGGCCAACCATTTGAGTAGGTTGCCAGTCACACCCATTTGACGGAGCTTAAAGATCAGACGTTTGTGTGGAACCCTGTCAAAGGCTTTGCTAAAGTCAATGTAGACCGCATCGACTGACAAACCCATTTCTAATGATTTTGTCCAACTTTCCATGGATGTGAGCAAGTTTGTGAGGCAGGATCGACCACTTCGAAATCCATGTTGATATGAACTTAGCAAGTTATTCTCTTCAAGATGCCTCATCAGTTCCGTTTTAATAATCTTCTCCATCACTGTAGTTATGAGTTATAATCTTAGTAAAATCTTGAAACCAAACGATTTAGATAATGTCACCAATTTACTTACTTTTCCACTACAAAGAGAAGCTGTTGGATTTATCTTAACACCGTCTAGATCAAACCATCATATTTCTGTCCTTTCTCAACAACCTTCGCCATCAATTTAACAGAGATAATTGAGAATTCCGGTATGATTACCCCAAATTATGTATATTGTATATTTTGAAGAGTTACGGGCATTGCCCTTGATGACCCTATTAATGTAAAATTATCATTGCATATGTACAGTCAATATAAAATGGTTAAAATTTAAAATATTTTGATTCAAAGCATAATATAACTTCGAATGCGTTTCCAAGGGTAAAGTCGAAACATTGTGGAAGAATAGAAGAGTCCGAAAGATTTTAAGAGGCTGGTTTTAAGTAATCATGTTGTGAGAGTTGTCTTTTGTCAAATATTATTTATTTATTTATTGCCAGTTTACAGGCAAGGTCAAAAGAGATATGCAGTAGAGGGTCGAGTTGACAGGGGAAAAAACTCCTGAATGTTCTTTCAAGTGTTTTCAGGGGAAACAACTACAGCCTATTGAGGGATTTAAGTTCAGGATAGGGAAGCGTTGACACAGGTGCAAGATGTTGTCGTTCTAATTTCAGTGTTATGGATCCGGTATTCTGCCCCATCAGGTGTGTCGGTGAACGGCTGTTTGCTTTTGACTGAGAAATAAGCCAAATAAGGTCTGCAGAGCCCGCAATATTGCCCTCAGCATGAAGTCCAGCACAGGATTCAGAGTCCGTGAACGCCATCAGAACCGAACAGAGCTTCCACAGAGTCAGCACCCAAAATTTTTGGAAGGTGTCCTGAATGTATAAAACTAGTGACAGCTCTCGTAAACAAGGGGAAGCTTTGCTAAATTTTGATACTTCTGGGTAGCTTATTCTAGATTGCTATAGCGTTTACCGAATAAAACTGACGGTATCTAGCGGTTCGTGCCAAAGAAAGCAATAAAAATACATCTCGATGACTGGTGCGTCGAGATTGGTTGAGCTGCCTCAGAGATGTAAGGTGGGTAAAGGTACAACTGTCTAAAAGTTTAAACAGTAACAATAGTCCCTTCTGTAATCTGTGAAGCCACAATGGGTCAAGGCTTGCAAGCTCACAGCGTTGTTGGTAATACAGGTTTCTGTGTTCTGAAGTGAAAATTCTTTTATTAAAGAAGTGCTGTACTGATCCTATCTTTTTCCGTTCACTAGCGTGCAGAATGCTAAATATAAACGAACAGTATTCCAGACTAGGCCTGACATACATTTTATAGAGGCTGATTCTAATATTGATGGTTTTAAAATTTCTGAGAATAAACCCAATAGTTTGGCGTGCATTCGAGATAATCAGGGCGCAGTGCTCAGATATATTTAGACTACTAGAATATTATATGCTCAGATTTTTTAAAACTCCGGGCACATTTAGGTTGTGACCGTCTATGCTTAGATGAGGTTGATGGCTGTCGCCAATAACCATAATCGAGCACTTATGCCAAGAAAGCGAAAGATGACATGTGCAACACCATTGAGCGAAGGCCTAAAGATCCTTTTTTTACGAGCTCAAGCACGATGTTGCGATTGACCGGTATATATCGAAAGGCTACTTTTAAATCGTCAGCGTACATCAAGGGCCTACCATACCGAAAAAAATCAGGAACATCGTTGACAAAGAGGCAAAATAGAAGCGGGCCGAGCACGCTGCCCTGAATAATGACGGGGCTCTCTGGGCCTTAAATATACAATATACAAATATACAAATAATTTAACTCCGCTCCTCACATGCGTGGGGTTGGAGATAACATCAGACATTTTTACCCGTTGTGCGCGAGCTTTCAAATAGGAGGATATTAAGTTCAGAATTTTGTTACCTATGCCGAAGGAGGCAAGTTTCAGCAGTAGGCATTCATGGTCAACACGATCAAAAGCCTTCATGAAATCGAAGTAAACGGTGTAAATTGCAAAACCACTGTCTCTAGATTGTAGCATATGATCAAAGAAAGAGAGCAGACAGATGTCAAAAGATCTTTTTTTGAGGAATCCATGCTGAGCCGCATTAAGTAGGTTATTCTCTGTTGGGTGACGCATCATCTTGTCTTTTTCAAGGTCTCTAAGATCTTCGAGACTGCTGGTAGTGTATTTATTGGCCTTAATTCGTCAAATGGCGTAGGTCGGCCGTGTTTTTGGTAAAGGCAGAATGTGCGTTTCCTTCCATAAAATAGGGGATTTTTCACTTTCAAGAGCAAGATTAAATATATTATGCAGACGGGACGGAAATATATCATTTGCATCTGCCTTTAGAGCGCTGACCAGGACGACATCTGGTCCAGGACTGTAAGATTGACAAAAACGCTGAATGGCTACGGTCACGTCCCAGGGGGTAAAAGTTATAGTTTCGAGGACGTTACCGGTCCAACCCTGGATGTTTGGAAAGGGAGCGACCGTATGTTCACTAAAAGTTCTAGGCAAAAAGCATTGAAGCTATCAGCTGTCAACTTAGCTACAGGGTTACCTAAGACGTCTCGAAGTAAGGTGGTGCTGCATTTTTTCTCTGCGCTTTTTACTCTGCGAGAAAAGAGTTGCGCAACATTTAACGAATGGTTTTCGTCAAATTTTAACTCATAAGCTAGTCGTTTTTCGTCAGACAGCCTCTTAGCCTCTTCGAAGATTTGTTGGATCAAGGGCAGGACGGAAGTGTCTTTTTGTAGATGAAAACAACGGGAGAGACTGCGCAGTCTACGGTGGAATTATAAAGGGTGGTAGGCTTCATTCTTGACATTACTTATTTTCTTACGGGGAACAAAACCCGAAATGAGTGGACCTAGAACTTGGTACAATGTATCAGTACAATCATTCGCATCCAAACATACAAAGAAGATAGTCCAATCGTGGGAATTTAGATGTGTTTGCAATTCCCCCATATTTGCTGATCTGAAATCACGGAAATAACTTTATATTTTAAAAACGTTTCATACGCGTCTAGTTCTATTGTAGAAAGAACTATAGCATGGTCAGTACTCCCAAATGGATCTAAATGTGACACTGACAATGGCTGACAACGTCTACAGAAAATAAAATCAAGTGTGTTTGATCCTCTGGTGGGAAAATAAACTACCTGGTCCCGCATGCCTATATCTATGGCCTCAACTAGGTCTTTGAAATTTGCAGGACCGGAAGGTGGAAACCAATGAACTTCAAGAAGATTGAAGTCACCTGCAATCAAGCAGTACTTCAGATTTAAGTCAGCTGGGGCGTGAAATGCTTGCGAGAGACAAAGATCGTAATTCTCCCTGGCATTGGGGGGGGGGCGATAGACACAACCAACGAGTAAAGAGTAGCTATCTTTTAGAACAACTCGGAGCCAACAGCTATCTTCTACCGTGGTAAATTGTCGAAAGTATAACGGCAGAAATGTAAGTGGTTGCTTGACATAGATTCATTTTCCTCCGCCACGGCCCTCGTGTCGACAATTCCGAATGTAAGCGTAGCCTAGAATAGAGAGTTCGGGGTCGGATACGCAGGGTGTTGCCCATGTCTCTATAACAATTACAATGTCGGGGCGGTGGATGAAAATCAGAGTCTGGAGCAAAGGCATCTTATTAAACAGATATCTAGCATTTAGGACGATTATTTTAAGCGTGCAGGTTTTCGGTTTCTGAAACGGGACAGTTAGGCTGTCAGAGTGACTGCCTTCGGCCAAAGAAATGCTCTTTTCCCTTGAAATACTTGCCCGTCCCTTATATTGGATGTGCTTCGCCATTGGTCCTTCGTGTTTCCAGTTCTATTATTAATTGTCTCACTTTCATTCGCTCTTTCAGCCCGTATTCCACTTGTAAAAAAACTTCAGAATGCAGACCCGTAGGGTTGATTTTCTCTGTAGCAGGAGTTGTGCCTGTGCTTCGTTTTCCAAGACGATTTTAAGAGGTCTTGGTCTAGGATTTGAATCAAGTGCTAACAGAGCCTTTCCTATTCTATATGCCTTGAGAATGTGGATGGAGTCGCCGTCCGTTAGCAACGTTTTTGCATACAATTGAAGGAGTTCCAAGTCATGTTTTACTCGCTCCTTTAGAATTACTGACGCTGACTCTGGGAACCCTTTCATGATAACATTTTGTTTTTGACTCAATCGAGTGCCCGTTTGAAACTCAGGTCTTTTAACTGAGTGAGAACTTGTAACCAGTTCACTTGGTCCAGTAGGTCACGATGAACCGGTTGTTGGGCAGGCTGGAGCCAATTCTGCCTACAAATTGGCCTTCTAAGACCTTTTCCTCTTTGGCTTTACAAACTCACCAACCTCTTCAACATCGCATGTTGGTGCAGCGTCCAGCAGCGATGTAGCGCTGGGTTGTAAGGCCAGATTATTGCTAATGTTGCCTTAGCTTAATGATGATGATGGTGTGAAGCAGGGACTAGATGTGACACCCTTTGGAACTAGCGAAACGTCCTCTGGTTTAGTGCGTTCGGTAAACGCGATGTCTTTTATGTGAGTATTAGGTAAGCTTGAAGAGGCTTTACATGCAAACGCATTTTGCTTTGCGGTAGGTATTTTACGGACAGGAGATTTTTTAACAGGTGGGCAAAAGATAGATTTTTTAAGTTATCTTTTTCTTGCCTTAGATTGGCTACCTCCTACTTCATCCCTAAAACTTTTTGTAGGAGGCTGAAACAACCCATAAAAGTTTCATCTTCGTAAGCTACATTAACTGAGCTTATTAGACTTTTTGCCCGTTTAGCGGGAGGTGAACAATTAGCAGCATAACGATAGTTGCAACTAATTTCTGCTAGTCTATTAATTTGCTGATCAAAATCCCCTGCCAATGTGGCTGAGTGGTTAGAGGTTTCGATAGACGGTCCTACGCAATTTTTCGATGCACGTGCGAAACTAGGTCGCGGACCAATTTTTCGTGGCAATAAACTTAAGGCACCAGCGTTTTGCACACTTATGGCGATATAGAGCAAATTCAATTGATGTAAGAATCGCCACAAAATTAACAGAGTCAGTTATGATATTCAACAATAAGAATATGAAAATATAGGTACTCAGCCTTTGGTTTGAGCCCTTTTTGCGATTGAAAGCAAATGCAGGGAGCACACAGTCGGCATGAGTTTCAGAAATGAGCGTAGATCGGGGCTTGACATTCCAGTTAAGATCAATCCTGGGGCAGGGAAGAATCCTCAGTAGTGGAATTTTTCTTTTTAAAGCCTCAGAATCCTTACGCCCAAGTCTCAATTAACGAACTCAGGGGAATATACAGACGATTCTTTACTAATTTCTCAGCACCGTGTCTTCTACACTGAGGTAGAGACTAAAAACTCGTAGGCTCGAAGGATTTGAAATTCGCCCTCAAGCCTTCGTTTAAAATCAGAAATGCTGTCAGCGATAACCGTCTGGCTTGGTGACGAGTTACAAGGTCGTACCACTTGTTGGCTGAAAAAAACTTTCCGAGGTTCAATCGCGTGAGTTCGCTATTGGCCTTGTAATGATAACTACGCCGGTGAGTTGTGCAAGCCAACTCGAAGAAATCCTCCAATCTCAGGGAGAAACCATGGCCCCGGATAATCCGGAATGTCCAGAGCTGGCTACAGCGTAATTGCCTGTAGGAAAGAGGAAATAAGTCAAGCTTTTTCAATCTGTCTTGGTATGGTAAAGCCTTAAGTTTTTTTCGACCATCTTCGTTGCTCTCCGTTGCACCTGTTTGAAGAGGTTAACATCTTTCTTCATGCACAGTTTCCAGGCTGGTATTCCGCAATCTAAATGGGTTCTCACGAAGATGCCAAAGACTTTTCCGACGAGCTCAGGGTAAAATATTTTAAACGCACGTTTGATCCAATGCAGTGAACACGTTGCCTTCTGGACTGCTTTCTTACAGTTTTCTGAGGGCACCAAATTCGCAGTTGTGCACATGCCCAGATCTTTGTGTGTTTCAACCTCTTTTAATGCAGTGCCATTAATTAAGTACTGGTGTTGCCGATATACATTTCAACAGGCACTTATTTGTAGGATCACACACTTGGACACATTAAACTTAAGAAGCCACCTGGTCGAACAGGCAATTAGTTTGCCTAAATGCGATTGTAACCCTTTTGCGTCATCAGCGCAGCTGACTTCATTCCATATTTTTATGTCATCTGTAAACACGATAGCTTCAAAATCCAGGCCATTGGGACAGTCGTTCACATAGATTCGGAAGAAAAGGGGCCCAAAACAGAACCCTGTGGAACACCACTTCCAATTTTTGCCCATTTCGAGCTAGATTTTTCAACAACATCTGTCTGTACTCTGAAAGACAAGAAAATCTTGATCCAATTGAAAATTTTCCCCGAATTCCTACTTCCAAAATATTCTATCAAAGAAGCCCGTTTGGTACGCAATCAAAGGCCTTTTTGAAGTCAAATATATGACATCTCCTGGATAACCCTGATCTGTGGCCTTTGTCTATTTCTCGTGCGACTGAAGACCACTCGTGAGGCAGGAACATCCTTGACGGAAGCCATTTTGGACATCGCATAAGATTTGGTTGTTTTCCAGATAGCACATTAAATGCCTCTTGATAAAACGCTCCATTATTTTTCTCGCTATGCAAGTTAAACTGACAGGGTTTAATTTTCACAGTCCAGTCGTGAACCTCCTTTATAGATCGGAGCAATAAATGCGCACTTTTATTATTCCGGAAGTTTGCTTTCTTCAAAGGATTTTTGGAATATGATGGACAGTATTTCACACAGTTCGCCAGAAAGTTGTTTGAGTGCTAATGCAGGAATTCTATCCGGCCCTGGCGACTTGGCAGGCTTTATACGGAGTAATTTGGTTCAAACTATGGTCCGTGACAAGTATAGTTCTAGGTCCTCTGTTGTGGATGAGGAGGAGGTGGAGGAGGAAGGGAAAGGTGGGGCAAAATTGGTTGAAAACTGGGTGGAATAGCAGCAAACGTATAAGGTTCTCGGCTGAAGATAGTCTGAAGGTATTTGGAAAGAATGGATGCTTTAACCTGGTCGTCGGACTCCAGTTTTAGCTCCACAGACCTTAGGGCAGGAATCATTTCCTCAGTTCTCTTTGTACTCCGTTTGTAGCCATAAAGCATTTTGTTTAGTTTGAACTGCCTTCGCAGCTTAGAAACTTCACTTTTAATAACTTTGCTTTGTTGCTTATATTCCCGTAAGTGAGCATCGGAGCCGGTTTGTATGTAACGCCTCCAGTACGATTTCATATTTGAAAGAGGCCTGCGAGTTTGAGTTTATCCACTTTGGGTGGTTTATGGTTGTCTTTCTCCTGTGAGGACAGTTGAGGTAAACAACCCTATTCAATACGACAGTTCGACCGTCGTAGTCCGACGAAGTCCGACGAAGTCCACCGTATGCTCCACGGAAGGATGGTGCAGGGGCGGTGACTTGCGCGTGAATTAGTTTTATGTGATAGTAGCCTTGCGTTGCAGCTACCGCACACTCTCCTCCTTCCCTACCTGAGCCCGGTGTCAAGACGGAGTCAAAAAGACCGGAGATGGGAGAGGGCGCAGGTGCCTGGCGCAGCCGGAGCCGTCCCTGTGCGTACCTCTACACCTGACTCGGATCCCACGGAGTGGGAGTGCCATAAAGGCCACATTAAGAAGAAGCCATTGCAGCCTGACTCTCAGTCCGCCAGTCAGCCACTCCACACAAAACACACATTTGGCTGACCCAGCGGTCCGAGTTATCCCGTCAGTTGACAACCTTCCGAGCCATGGCTTTTAGCACACCATGATAGTTTCAAGCGCGTCAGATGGTTTATAGTGTGGAAAATGCCCTGAGCTGTTGACCTCACTCTCTTACTCACGCCCACAATCAGACTACTATCCGAGCCAGTGAGCTGTCTGATAAGGGAGTGGGCACATTTTCTGACGTGTCGGCGTACCCATCTTCGCGCGCCACAGCCCGACCTGGCTCTCATAACACATACACCAAGATTCACTAAATCAGGGGATAGGTAGGAGACAGTGCCGACTGACTCCCAGTCCACTGGTCAGCCACTCGACACACACAGCAACTACACTGGGCCGACGGCGTGGTTTAGTGTAATCGTCAGATTGGCAGCCTTCCAAGCCACGGTTTCTGGGAAACCGATTGTGAGGGTGTTGTATATGTATTGGTGTAGGTAGTGTGCACTGATGGGGCTTAGCCTCCGGTGGATTACCGTAGGATGTCGTTGAGGCGCATGTGTCCTAAAATGCCCATGCGGTGTTTAAATGTGCGGGAGCAGTGAGGTCGGTGGAGGCGGGCGTGGCGAATGTATGTCAGAGCCCCAGGCACTGGTTCACCAGCCTCCTAGCGATGGATTCGCAGGTGACCGACCAGGCCGATGCGTGAGTTGAAGTTGTGGGCGCATTGTGGGCAGGAGAAATCGGTAGAGGCTGGGCGGATGTCATTCATTTTAGTGGGGGTGTCAGTAGCGGAGGGTTTGCATGGTGTATCGGTGTTGTCAGCATTGCGGTGAATTCCGCTGTCATGGATGCGCATGTGACCAAATAGGCCCATGCGATGAGTGAATGCACGAAGATAGTGAGAGCAGTTAAGACGGTGATCTCTGCTGTGTGTTCGTGCTCCAGGCACTGGTTCACCGGTCTCTGTACGATGGATTCGCAAGCGACCGACCAGGCCGATACGTGATGGTGGTTGTGGTAGTGAAGGTGAAGGCGGCGGATGTTGCGGTGGTGGGCGAAACAGACGATGAGTAGATAGATGTGGTCTCTATGATGGTGGGATTAAGGGAATTTATGCCAGGAGTGAGGGTGGGAGAGTCTGAAGGAGGGTTGGCAGAATTTGACATAGAAGTTGGAATTGTCGGATTGTTGGTGCATTGCGTCCGAAGATGTTGGCAGGGCCTGGGCATCGACGGTGTTGGTCCGGGGCGCTGGTGACTTTCGTGCCGCTCTTTTGGCCTTGACAGCGGCGATCGGGTTGGCCTCATAGATTGCTGAACCAGTATTCACGGATCTTCTCCAAGCCGGTCATTCCTGGGCGAGGTCCTCCCAGGTCACCGGATTGATTTGCAGTTGCTTCGGCGATTTCTTCAAAGTGGCCTTATAGCGTCGTTTTTGACCCCCTGTCGGCGAGCACCCGTAGTGAAATCGCCGTAGAATAGTCGTTTGGGTAGTCGCTCGTCATCCATTCATACCAGGTAGCCGCTTCATCGCAATTGCACTTTCCTCAGCATGGCGTGGATGCTGAGGATTCCGGTCCGCTCCAGGACTTCCATGTTCGGGATCCTGTCTTGCCATCTCAGCTTCAGTATTCTGCGGAGGCAGCTGAGATGAAAGTGAATCAGCTTCCTAGCTTGGTTCGAGTAGATGGTTCAGTTTTCCGCTCCGTAAAGGAGTATCGTCTAGACGACGGCCTTCTACATCTTCAGTTTGGTGTTCAGGTGAATACCATGGCGATTCCACACAGAGGCCTGCAGCCGGCCGATGGCCTGACTAGCTTTGGAAATCCGTTGTGCAAACTTTTTATTGATTCTCGTGTTACATGACAGCGTGCTTCCTAGATAAGTGAAGGTTTCCACGTTTTTGAGTTGAGCACCATTGACATTGATTCGGGGAGCATTTTATTCCTTGCTGGGTGGCGGCTGGTGCATGATGACGGTTTTGGTTGTACTGATTGTTAATCCAAATCGGCGCAGCCTGTGGCGGAAAGGTCCATACTCCTTTGCATGTCCGCCTCTGCCACGGTGTTAAGGGCTCAGTCGTCCGCGAAGAGCAAGTCATGGATTGTAGTCGTAGACACATACGTTTAAACCTGCATACGCTGACGGTTGAGAAGGTGTCCGTCAGTTCTATAGGAGATGCGGATCAAAGGCTGTTCATCACGGTAAGCGTCCATCAGCATAGACGAGAACATGAGACTGAACAGGGTGGGAGCCAATACGCAGCCCTGCTTCTTTCCGTTGGTCACTGCAAATGCTTCGGATACCATCCCGTTGTCAGTGACGCACGCCGTCATCCCGTAATGAAGCTGACGCCCTATGCGCGTGAACCGCTCAGGACAGCCGAATTTCCGCAATATTTTCCCCAGTCCGTCACGATTTACCGTGCCAAAGGCTTTCTTTAGATCCACGAAGGTAGTGTATAGGTGAGTTCGCATCTCCTGGCACTTCTCTTGTAGCTGGCGGGCGGCAAAGATCATATCGGTTGTTCCGCGGTGTCGGCGGAAGCCACATTGGCTTTCCGGGAGCAGGCCCTGTTCTAGGTGACTGTTCAGACGATTGAGAAGGATACGGGTGAAGATCTTCCCGGCGATGTTGAGCAACGAGATGCCTCTGTGATTATCACAGAGTTGCCGGTTCCCCTTCCGCTTGTAGAGATGGACGATGGTCGCGTCTTTGAAATACTGAGGAGCTTGTCGTTTGTGCCACATCTCCTGAAAGAATGTTACCAGTTCTGCCATCAACCGGGGCCCACCTTTCTTGAAGACTTCCGGTGGGATTGCGTCGGATCCCGGTGCTTTACCACTGGAAATCTGCTGCACGGCACGGATGGTTTCTGGTAGAGAAGCCGGCAGATCCAGGTCACTGTTCGTGTCCACTTGAGGGAGCTGGTCAATGGCAGCATCGGAGATGGCTGATGAGCAATTAAGGACACTGCTGAAGTGCTTGGCTCAGCGCTTCAGAATTTGTAATTTCTCTGTCAGCAGTGTTGTGCCGTCAGAGCTGAGCAGCGGTGCGGCTCCCTTGATACACGGACCGTAGATGGCCTTGGAGGATTTGAAAAAGTTTTTCATTACATTGTGGTCGGCATAACCCTGGATTTCCTCAGCCTTTCGGATCATCCAGGCGTCCTGCATCTCACGAAGTCGTTACTTTAGAAGGTGGCGGCATCTGAAGAAGGTTGCTTTGGTGGCGTCAGCCCGAAGGTCCATGTAGTTCTTGTGTAGTCCCTTCTTCTCTGCGCGTAAGTTGCTGATGTCGGCGTCATTGTCATCAAACCAGTCCTAGTGTTGACGGCGTGCGCGACAAAGACTTCGATGGCGGTGGACTGGATGACATTTCGCAGTTGACACCATAGTGTTTCCACGGTGGCGTTATTATCTGGAGGATGCAGGTTCTCCAGTTTCTCGGTTATTTGGTTACTGAAATCAATACAGTGAGCAGGCAAATTTAATAAAATAGTATTTAACTTACCTGACGTCCACTTACCTTGGGGCCTTCGTCGGGGTTGCAGTCGGAGCCTAAGCTGGGAGATGACAAGGTGGTAATCTGTCCAACCATCGGCATCGCGGATAGCCTTGGTTACCAGCACGTCCTGTCGATCTCGCCTCCGGACGAGAACATAGTCCAGCAGCTGCCAACGCCGTGACCGAGTGTGCATACACGTGGCCTTCTCCCGCGTCGGAAGGCGGAAGAAGGTTTTGGGTAGCAGGAGACGGTGATCCGCACATGTTTGCAGAAGAAGGAGGCTGTTATCGTTACAGCTACCGAGACCGTGTGGATCCAGCACTCCCTGCCAGGCAGTGTGGTCCATCCCGACGAGGGCGTTGAAGTAACCAAGGAAAATTAACTTGTCCTCTTTTGGCACAGTCGCCAGCAGGGCGGGCAGGTCCTTGTAGAATTTGTCCTTCGCCGCATCAAAGCTCGTCATTGGGGGAGCGTAGGTGCTGATAATGGCGGCGAACTGGACTCCCGGAAGAGGCTGTCGGAGGCTCATCTGGCGATCATTGATACCCTGTGGCAGACAGGGCATACATCCCATAATGTCGTTCCGGATGGCAAAGGCAACACCAGCGTTGCGTCACTCTTCCTTTGGTCGGCCGCTCCAGAAGAAGGTGAAGCCAGCACCGACCTCCTCCAGCTGACCCTGCTCAGAGAATCGGGTCTCGCTGACATCAGCAATGTCCACCTTGTAGCGCGCCAGTTCCCGAGCGACTAGCGCCGTCCTCCATTCCGGCCGGTTGCTCCTAGGATTGTATAAAGGGGAACGAACATTGCAGGCTGCTAGTGTGAGTGGACTCACCCGTGCAGCCTGGAGGGTATGGCGAGGGGGATAGGACGGGGGATATTGTTGTTTGTTTGAGTTTTATGAGCACGTAATTTGTGATCTGCGAGCCGTGGCCGGCAGCAGAAGACGTGATAACCAGCATTTGTTTAGAGCTACTTTTCTAGCTCCTTCCTCCGCGAGGAGGCAAGCAGTTCTTTCCCTAAATAGGACTGCTCGGACATCCCAGACGGCTTCCGAACTCCAGTATGGGTCACGGTTTTGTTTTAGGGGTAGAACGATCCGAGTTAGCCTGGGCCGCCTACGGGGTTGCTGTCTCCCCCAACGTAGGACGTATTGAGAGGGGTGAGGTGGAAAGTTCGGGAGTCAGACATACCGGGTGTGGAGGCACACACAACGCCAGAGATCCTCACTCAGTTTAGCACGCTGGTCGTCACGGTTGCCCAGGTGTGATCGCTTTGAAGAACCTAACTTCGAGGAGCCACAGGTGAGATTTCGGTACCAGTTAGAGGCGGCTACATGAGCCTTCACCACCTGCACGAGACATATTGAGCGACCAAATTCAATCTGTGTGGTGCTGCCCCTTACTAGTACCCATACACTCCCCTTTTCAATAATGAGCTCAAAATTGCCCAATCTTTATTGTTTCCACCATGTTTTTTTCGTTTCCCAGGATATCTCTGACATTTGTCTTCTCATAAGTGAGAAGGCCCCCTTCCAAATGTTTCTTTCCCAAATATCGGGTAAATTTGGTTTGAAAAACAGTGAGCACTCGAAGCACAGCATAATGTGATCGCTTGACCCTAATGGCGGTCAATCCTGTAGGTCTAGCACATTCTCCTTATCTCGAGTTAAAATCAGGTCAAGAGAGTTTGAGTGTTGTCCTTCTCTTGTCCGTATTCCAAAGGTAACGTACTGACAGAGAAGTTTGTCCGTTGCCCATTGTCGTAGTTTGAGGTTGAAGTTATCTGGCATTCCCTGCGCAGTCCATGTTTCCAGTCAATACCAGGAGTGTTAATATCTCCAAGTTTCTTACTTCGGTGATAATTTTACCATCCATATTTCTGACAGCACTAAACAAACAAAATTATGATTATATATTGCACACTACCCTATCCAATCAAATCTTTAACTTTGTGTCTAGTCTTTTTTTTGCTTACTCTCATCAGGCTTCGGCTTGATGTTTCGAGGAATCGAGAGTTTCAGGATATGTAATGTTCTCTCCATCCATCCATATATTTTGAAAGCATACTTGCTGCGTCGCCTCCATTTTGCTTAATACCCACTCTCATTGGAATGCTGTTCTGGCCAATAGAATGTCTTCTTCCTTCTTGTGTCCATATTGCGCCAAGAATGCTGCAAGAAATTCTCACACATCTCATTTTAGCTTTTTCTTCGCTTTTTGCTGTATCCCGGTGGAATTGACAAATTCGTCTGAGTTCTTCGCCAGTACGACTTACGATAAATCCTGATGTCACGTTTTTCTTGGATTTCAATCGTTTCTCACTATCCACCAACACCTAGCAGGCAGCTGCTTCTGTAGCTTTTTTTGGATCCCAACACCACCCTTTCTAATTATACCTTCTCCTTTCGTTCAACGGATGTCGGTATTTGCGACGTCATGTCGGCTGTTTCTGAATGCATACTGGAATTTGCGCTAACGGGTATTTGCAAGGCCTACTCTTCTGATTTCGATCCACTAGCTCTTCATTCGTTTATCAAAGGATTGAAGATTTTTGAATTAGCTTCTAAGATTTTTCGTGAGCGTGAACATCACAGCCGCACAGCGTTTTCATTGTCGGTCCTCTTCTTATCATTTTTATGAAATTTCCCTATTGCTAAATGCAGAAAAACATCGAAAGCACTTGCAGGACGGATTTGTTTAGTGTTTACTTCGCAAAAAATCTTACCGCGTTCACTAAGTGTGGCCAATACCGTTTATTGCTCTCAAAATTCAATTCAGAAACAAATAAGTCGTCTAAAATACTGGCACATTTCGGGAACTTACGGTATTCCAGACTCAATTATGAAGAAAGTGATAAACTTTCCCTGATTACTTAGTCATATATTCTCAGTTTGACTTTCAAATGGATTCTGCCTTCACATATGGAAGATAGCTATTATTCTTCCGGTCTTCAAGATAGGGTCTCGGTTGGATGGTGATAACTATTGGGCCGTTCATAAAACTCTGACTCTAACAAGACTTCCAGAAAATATAATTTTCAAGGAAATTCTTGATTTCGGCCTAGCTGATAAGCTTTTCCGCTGTACGTAACATGCAAAAATTGTCCCTTTGCCTTTCTGGACCTGGCCACTTCTCTTCGTAATGAGCAGTAATCGGAGGTTGTTATATACTTCATCTTAGCAAAGCCCTCAATAAGGGGTCACACAGACGTCTTCTAGTATAACTGGAAGCTCTCGGCACCTGGCCCCTTCTCCTTGAGTTCAATGATTCCAAATTGTCTAAACATTATCAAAAGGTCTTCGTAGGTAATAGCGACTTGACGACTCATGTGAGCACGAGTGGCATATTTCAAGGTGAGTTCGTGGGTTCTCTACTGTTTATTCTTTACATCAACGGCCTTTCAACAGTGCTCAAAAATTCGCAAATCTTCATTTATTTTGAGAACGTTAAGTGCAATTATTTATTTAAAAAGTACATTGCAAATATTTGCGTGGATAAAACTAACTCTGATCTGATTACGCTCTCAAGAGATAGTTCAATTTAGCTGATGTATTTTTCTCCATATAAGTGTAATTTCATGCGTTTCGGTCGATCAAACTTAGTGGACCCATATTTTTTTCAAAAAAATCGCTTTTACAACGCTCCACCATAAGGGACTTAGACAATAGTTACAGAAATTAGCTTGCTTTATCACCGCATGCAGATCAAATTTCTGCAAAAACTGCGTTTTTTGTGGTTTTATATCAACTAATATTTGATTTCAAAAAATTAAATGTAAAAATCAACCAAATGTTTTTTCTTCCTATCCTAGAATATTGCTGCCCACTGTTTGGTTTAATGAACGCCTGTAACCGAATTTAGATAGAAAATCTTCTTAGTCGTAAGTTGAAGACAATTTTCTCTTTCTGGATACAGTTTCTTTTATACTGGGAGATATCAATTAGCAAACTTTAAATTTCTATAGTTTATGAGACACGAAGCCAGTCTCCGTTTCTTTTTTCATATTAATTTTAACCACAACCTTCCACAAAATAACACCCTTAATCCAGTAGATCAACCTTATGCCACTAGTAATTCCTCTTTGATCATTCCACCGTCTCTTTGCCCTACGTCTAACCGTTCTCGTTTTTTGCCTCCAACTTCCCTTTCCTTAGGAATAGTCATCCACTCGAAATTAGATCCTTGACTAAACTAGTAGTATTCTTATCTTAATTACCTAAGAATTTTATTTCGGAAGATATAAATTTATTATTGTCCGTTTCCTTCCCAAAAAACGCAAATTTTAACTTTTAATAGGGTCCTCTTGGAATCTGAGGTGGTTCTCCTGGTGCTAAATGGTTTCTTAATTAACTGATATTGTCTTCTGCAGGGACGAACTTCACGCCTTGTTTTGTTCCCTTTTGATTTTTATAATCATTGCGCAATTCTGACGACCCCATTCGTTCCCTCAGCCTTCGCGGTTCTACTTTTTTGACCTTCTGCTACCTGCTATAACCTCTTCAGCCATGGCATCAAACGCGCTTTTGGACGACGGTCAATCTGGCCTTTAACCTTCTCTCTAGTGTCGACCCTAAATGAAATGTTGACGATCACAGCCTGTTTGTTTGTTTTTGCCCCTTGTTGATGGTCTTGGCAATCAGCAAAAGAGTATCATGGTCACATTACCGGCTCTTCAACGATGATCTTTACGATCTCTACGATCCGATCCTCGTTCAACCCTAGGCATACTTATGCAACTCGCGAATTTTCCCCTATGTACCATCACTGATGGTTATCTCTATAGGCATTTATTTTATTTTTTAATGACAGTGCCCATTAGTGTACCCAAATAACTATTTGACGATCTGTCTATCTATCTCTATTCGTGCAGGATTTCATCTCTTGAGGAACTCACCTAAAAATATCAGGGTCTCCGAACTCTTCCCGCAATTCCATGCAGAATTTTTACTCGTAGTTTTGCCAATGCAAACCTTTTAACCCTAATTGTATGGATATCTGTACAGTGAGCTACATGGCTGAACTACGAAATCAATGGCGAGGACGAATCCTTTTTCTTAGTTTCTATAAATCCGTTTCCAATTTGGTTTACATGTTGTATGCCAGCATTTTCGGGCATATGGTCGTAATTTAAATCTCTATTTACTTGGAGTTTGTGGTGTCCTCCACGTGCGTAACAGTTAAACTATAAGTATTCTTAAACATACTTCTTGAAAAACTAGATTGACTTGCGCCAACTGCATAACACCTGGTAAAGATTAAACATTTATTTATACCTCACGAGAGCTAAACTTAGCAAAATCAGGTAAATTCCAAAATATAAGTAACACATAACTTGTCTCCTCTTCCTCTTTATCCAAGGGGACATAACCACTGATTATAAGCGTTCCATCCGCACGAACTAAAGTGCATTACCAAGCAATCTTTATATCTACTGAAGGTGATAACAGCCGTCAGAAACTATCCGTTCACTCTTAGTAATTTTTTTGAGTTCCCATAAAAATAATACCACATCTCAAAGACATGAACCTATTAGTTACATCTACCTATCTGAAAGCCAACAGCTGCTTACAGGTGGTAGCCATCAACAGATAGCCGATCATTTCTATAATTCATATAATATATGGATGTTCACTTATTTGGGACCTTGATGGTATTTTCTTCTCAGGGTTTGCATTTTTATGTTTTGTACTGCATCGTCTTTTACTATGATCTGGTCTGCTGCGCTTGGTAACTCTGTGAATTTTGTGTTGGGACATACCTACTTCACAATTTACTCGCGTCCTCCGATTACCATCCGCAAATTATTGTCTTGAAATGTTCCTGCTAAGTCCTCTGTGCTTATTTCACACTAAGAGGTAAATCCAAGAGATAAAGTGTGCCAAAGTCCCGTGTCTATTTTGCCTCATTTACCCTGAAGTGATCTACATTTTGTGCTGATGCTCAGTTCTGGGCATTTAATGTATAGGACGAACGCATAACATAATAATAACGGATACTGTATCTCAGAAAAAACATTTGAAGTCGCCTAATTACTTAATTTATAACTCTGAGGTTTTGCTGCCGAAAGGGTTTGGGTTGTTTAAAAGCTCACTTAAACGCAGCCTTCAAAATTTCCAGCGTTTCATTGGTTAGTAGTTAGTCGACCTTCAGTCTCGGCAGCGTTCCTTTTCAATTTACGTGAGTTATGGACTGGCCGCAAATTTATACGACTACACCCGCAGTTATGAAAATAGATGAAAATTCTGCTGAAAATCAAAATGTCCGAAGGTTTCGTTCGTACTATGAGTTTCTTACTTTGTAGTCCTTCTGTGAACAATTTTAATCATGTTTTGCCGTTACCCACGAAAGTTGACGAGTATCCAGTCCAAGCGAGGTAAACGATCCTTAAGATAATTCTTTGATGTAATTAGCAGTGAACTAAGTGGAACAATTCAAATTTCTGGTGATCACTGTAGTAGTACCTGTGAGACGAATGAAAGTATAAATGCTGGCATTGATGGACAGCCTTCTTCCAATGCTCTGCCTGATCACTTAAAAGAAGGCTTGGATATTGTAATCGTAAGACTCATATTTTTTTAATTATGAAAGGTTGGAATCAATCCGAGTATAGCCTCAGCTCATCTAGGTCATCATTATGCGGGTCCCGGAAATCACTTTTGTATGTCTTTAAGCTTCCGCATAATTCAGTATTTTAGGGACTTGTTTGACCGAGGCCGGCCTGGTTCCAACAGAAGTCACGTGTTACGATGACATGAATATGCTTGACTACGGGATTGGATTCACAAATGTGTGCACGCGTGCAACCAAAGGAGCGGCTGAACTTACACGCAAAGAGATGAAGGCTGGCTCAGCCGTCATGTTGGACAAAATTCGGAAATACAAGCCCAAGATTGCAGTTTTTAACGGAAAAGGTTATTTCGTATGATAATACTTTAAGTCCGTTGAAGAGTTAAACTTGCTACTTATTATAACTTTTCCCCACTTTTACTGACTGGTTAAGGGTTCATTACTAGTTTGCAGGTTTATCTTTCTCGCCTAGTTGTGTCATATTGTGTGATGACATTTTATTTTCCATACAATTCATCGATTGTAATATTTTCTTTAATTTGATTCAAAGAAACAGCTGAAGCTTACAGAAAGTTTGAAGCGCGGGATATTTTCGAGCCCCTATAATATATGTGCTTATTTAGGTTGGGCACTTAAAATTGTACGAATTTCCTGATTTGCTTTTTTCATTTCTATTTCATTAAATTTTCCAGGTATTTATGAAGCTTTCATTGGTCATAAAAACTTCAGTATGGGAAAACAGCCCCAGCCACTCTCTGGAACAGACACGGTAAGTTACTCCGAAAGTAGCACTATTTTTACATTCTCTGACCTCAGATTTCCGAATTATTTATTCACTTTTATAGGTCGTTTTCGTTATGCCCTCTTCGAGTGCACGATGTGCCCAGTTGCCTCGTGCGGAAGACAAACTGCCCTTTCATTGCTCTCCGAAAATTGCGCGAATATCTTCGAGGCGAGCGCCCTGAGTTAGCCGACTCCGAAGTTGTTTTCAACGACTACACAGAGTTTCGAGTCACGCAACCGGACCCAAAGAGCCTCCGAAAGGCTGAAAGGCGAAGAAAACGTAAAGCTGAGGCGGCAGCTGCTGCGGCTGCCGCTGCAATGGCATCCGGGGAGGCCAATGCCCAGTTAACTCTTTCTGGTACTAATTGTAGCGGTTTACTTCTCAAGGCCGAACTCAACCATCCCATTGGCACAGAGGCTTGCTTGACCGGCTCTCCATGTATGTAAACTGATTATTATCTTTCGCATCCTCCACCCTTTTAAACTCATTATCTTGATAAAATTGATCCGGGGTACTGACAGTGCAAGCTCTTGGTCGTCAAAATATTCGCTGCGAAAATTCTGGTTAAGTTAAGAATTTACTCAAGTTATTTGAAGCTAAAATTTGCGCATAAGTTCTGCAACTTTAAAACCAGTTGTTACGTCAAATGGGGCGTCTATTATGTAGTAAACTGTGTCATGGCGTTGCAAGCGTTGTACTTAAACTTTTTAAAACTCATTCACTCTCGCGTAGTTAGTCTTCTGTGTTTCAAGTTTACATCAGTGCCCGAACATTTCCATTGTTTCTTTGGTTTTGACCATCGGTTATTTGACAATAGACCCGTGCATTATTGCCATGGATTTCTAAGTTACCTTTTATCGTATTTTTGAATAAAAATTATTCGCGCATTCTTACTTCCTAATCAGCACTGCTCGCATGCGCAATTACATAAACTGGATCCGAGAAGGAGCAATTCAGATTTACATAAGCCTTTTTAATTCTACATAGCCAGCAAGGGGGAGATGGGTTTGGAAAATCCTGGGTATCGAAGTTTTTTCTCCGAATTAAAATTACTCGGAGATGCAACTAACATTTTATATTCATACACAAACCTTGTCTACGAATACCCACTGTCATTTGCTTGAGGCATTTGTTTTGATTTGCGTGCCCTCGGAGAAAAGCTCAGCTTCTTCCTTACGATATTTGGCCCGTTCTGAGTTACCTGTAGATATCTGTGGTAGGCTGCAATGAGTAATGCGAGCAGTCTTTTTATATGTTAGCTTTGGCAGTCAGTACAGAAAAAAATAGTTTAAATAGTTGCTATGTGTTTCAGATCGCAAACGGAAAATCCGCCTTTTAAAATAATCCTTTCATTTTTTCTTATGAATAGTTTTATCATGTATTTCCTTTCCATACCCTCGTTATGGTACTTGTCTTAACTATTTACTTATTCCCAGATATCATCGCAGTTTAGCTTGTTTTTGTCAATCGAATTTATATTTTTTGTTCATGGCCTTTCCTGCAGTATCTGAGAAAGATAAATAAATAAGAAACTTCTGCCTACCTGTCACTGAGATGCATCTAATTTCCTTCATTCTCCTAGTTTCGTCTATGAGATCCTAGGAGCTTCGAGCTTTTCTCTTTTGCTAAGTTCTCATCACTTCTGCACATTTTATCGCATTTCGAGAATGTGTCCACTTGGGGTTACTTTCCTCCAGTTATTTTTCTCATTTCTATGCCATTCTTTCAGGGCAATCTTCTAATCTACAAACCTAAAAATTTTGAAAAATGTACTTTTTAGCAGTTTTATCTAACAATTTTTTAATGCAACCTTGATTCGCTGTTTTCCCTATAATGGTGTCAGTTATTGGTGGCATCATGTGAATAGGGTTTTGTCAAATCGTGCCTCTACGTCGCTTGATGTGAAACCCTTTCCAGCCGGTCAAATTCGCTAATTTCTTATAGTAGCCTCAGCCCACTTGACAGTATTCAAGTCCAGCAAAATTTTAACTGCAAATACTACTAAATACCAGTCACGCCAGAGTCTTCACTGCTTCTCAAACTTCCGAAATTTATTTGGGCTGGTGCGCGACGAAGGTACCACATGCGGTAGCACCAACTCCAACCCGTGTGCCCTTTAAGCTTTCCGGTTTTTTCTGGACTCAACCGCTAATTTGGGTTGTCTAATTTTCAACTGCTTCCATTTACTAAATCGGACGTCCGGGAACGACTTAACAAAATTGTTATGCATGAAAAACCATGGAATGCCCTTTTCAAACACTCAAATTAAATCAATCCGTATCATCCTCAAACTGAGAATCGAACGCAGGTTTCAATTATCGTGTCAACGCAAAACAATAACTTCACCCGAATCTGTTTCCTGATGCCAGTGCGTTGGAAACGCTGAGTTTGAAGAAGTAGTTTAATAGATACAGGCTCGTTCACTGAAACGCGTTTTTTTACGTTTGGGATTCATTCTTAACAAATGAAACAAAGCAACAGACGAGCGGGATGCCTTATCCGTGGTATGTAGTTGCTACGCCACTGTGCATCTAATAACGTTTGTAGCTCCCTTGCTCATTGCCGGTGTCTCTGATAATGGTCTCCCGCACGAACCCGAAACGTCAGTCGAAGCGATCAGGTCTCCTGCTCAACAGTTTTATAGTTTTGGTTGCAGACGCTAGTAATAATTGTTTTATTTTACTGATCAGCCCTATGGGTACTGTCAATTTTATGTCCCGGCAAATATGTCTGTCGTGTTTTATCTGCACTATTGGGAGATCCACCTTGAACGTTTTTGTTTTCCTTCGCAACGCAGCCATTTACATTTTCTTGCCCTCAAAAGATGCAACATTTCTCAGGTGTATCTAATGAATTTATTTCTTTAACTCCATACTTGTTCCTGGAGTCGTCTTACTTAATCCGTCCAGACTTGTGAATAGTTTACCTTCTGGTTTTCATACGCTGTCACGAACCATTTTCACACCGGGGTTGTATTTCACTAACGCATACTGCTGCTGTTTGCTGCCGGTTGACTTCTGTTCTGCTGGTCTGGCCACACCGTTTGATGCCCCTCCCTCATCTTTGACTTAATTTCATACGGTAGAGCTGCTTTGGACGATAGGGATACCTTGTATGGTTGCCTGAACAGGACATGGGAAAAGGAACCGCTGTAATTACACGCGGCTTTGCGTTAAATTCCGAGTAAATTATGTTTACGATAAAGGTGAGGGGTAGGGTTAGGTTCAAGTGCGAAGGTCACAGTTGAGGTTAGGAACATTATCAGGCGAAGGTTTAATGTGATTATCGTGTTAACTGTAGGGTTTAGGGTAGGGCTAGGGTTAAGATTGAGGTAACAGTTAGTGTTAACGTTAACATATGGGTATAGTTACCCCTTTTGATATTTGCCGTAAGGCCACCTATTTTAATCGAACGGGGCGGTTTCTATTCCTGTGTCCTAGTTAGGCGGCTATACAAGGCAGCCCTACCGGGGTTTTTACTACGGAATATGTCGCGAGTGGGCTTTGGCATTAGCACGGTGCCTTGCAGGTGGTCCATCCTGAGGGTTGTTGGTTTGCACATGACACCTGGGGCCCCAAGTGGGATGACTTTCCACACACCGATCGGGCTTATAGCGTCTGCCGTCCTTCGCAAGCCGCAACAGATCAAAAGCTAGGTGCAGACTATTTAAGAGCATCAACACGTCACGTTTGTTTGACCGTCGTAATCCGACGACGTCCACCGTATGGTGCAGGGACAATGACTTGTGCGCCGATTAGTTTTAAATGATAGTACACTTGCACAGCATCTACCGCACTCTCTCTTATCCGGTGTCAGGACAGAGTCAAGAAGACCGGAGGTGCGGTCGGGCACAGATAATCATATCCCACGGAGAGCAATAAATGGCAGCACTGGGTGGTGCGGTATGAGCCTGCACCTACGCGTACCCACGTTCGGCATTTATTGTGAGACCTCATCCGAAATAAAGCCTGCCGTACCCTGATTTGGCCCCCGTGTTGGTCCAGCGAATCTACCACGCTGTCCGTTTAGGGAACAAGAGCATCCACGCGTCACGGGCTCGGATCACAGCACTGCGCGCAAAGCCCTGAGCCTTTCTTCTCTTCCCGTACCTCTGTCTCCATGTCTTCTAAACCTTTCAGCGCTTCGGTTTTGACTCTCCCACAACGATACCCTGTCTGCAGAACAGTTGACGCGCCCTCACTCCTGTTCTACCCGCTATATTCCCTCTCTCCCTTTCTCTACCTTCCATATGTACCAACTGTCACAATACTTTCAGGCGTGTGCGCCTTTTAAGCAATCGGCTGTGGGGTTACTTGGGTTTCTGTCCCTCTCCGCCTGTCCCCCTCACTTCCTGCGTGTATGTGGTCCTGAAAGTGGTTTCCACACGTGCACCGGACAGGCCCTTCGTTGTGCGCTCCGCTCGTCGCATGGCGCCCTCGGCGCAACAAAATAAAACGAAGTCATTTTGTGCGCATGTGCGTATGCGTTTTCGTCCCTCCACTCCCCGCCTGGCTTCCTTCACCTGCTCTCCGCGCGTCCGCTGCCTCTGGCTCCGTGGTGGACACTGGTGTAGGCGGCCTAGGCACACGTGTGGATCGGCAGTGCTGAATCGACCATGCACGGGCGTCTGTCAGCGGCGCCGCCGTTGCTCCCTCCCCTCTTTTCTGTGTCGCTCTCACCCGCTCCATGCCTAAGCCGCGTGCGCGTGCGCGCGGCTGTGCTTGTCACGCTCTCGGCGCTCTTTCCTGTTGGTAGATCGTGTGACAGACAGGTAGCCGCGCCGCTGTAGCAGCCTATTGTGGCGTCAATCGATAGAGCGGCAGACGCGCACGTATGCCTGCGCGCGCGTCACGGCGGTGACTGCAGCGTCAGCAGCCTCTGCCAGCAAAGCTCACCTCTCCTGGCCTCGTCACCGTTCGCACTCCCTTTCTCTCACCGTCGCTGTCTAACCCGCCTGCCCACAATCACGTATGTCACCCTTTCTTGACTGTGGCCTCCCCGTCTCTCTGCCTCTCTGCGCAGGCCTAGTGTCTCTCGCTCTAGAGCTCTGCCCTAACTCTGCTTTGTCTCGTCTCCAAGCGTACTGGTCCTTCGTAGGCGTATAAGATGTCACCCCCCGAGTTTGTGTCCATTACGAATGTCTCTAATATGCCCTCGTTCTTATTAGAAGAGTCGTCCTTGCCAGTGGACACTGGAACGCGTGATTGAGAAAGATTTTCTGCTCATGCACGCGGACAATAGATTTTTCGCCCTTCTCTGACGGCACCAACCTTTATTAAAAAATTCAACCAAGACTATTTGGCAAACCGGACTTAAAGAGTTACTACTGCAAGCCTATCCAGTATTGTTCATATTTTTTATTATACTTCAGGATTCCTTTCGAGAAAAAAACCAACATCGTTGGGAATTGCCATTAGTCCCGCTCTAAAGTGCGTCCGACAGTATCGGGGATGTCTTAGATTCGGAGGGAAATAGTCTTGTAGATGTTTAGAACTATTACGAATTCAACAAACTGGCAAGTCTTTCGAAACACGTGCAAGTTGTGTGAGGACACCTTTCATAAGACAAGGAGTGTCAATCGCAAGAATCAAAGTTGTCCGACACTCGATCTGGTCATCGTTCCTTAAAGCCTCTCATGCATGCGCAGCCCAACCTGATCAACAGTATCCTGACAAACATATTTTGCACTTGCATTTGTCGAACTGTGACAGGTACCAACACAGAATTCCCGCAGAGTGCACACAAAACTTCGTACCTTTTGCAGACGTAATGTACTTCCGAACTTCCTGGCATTCTCGAGGTATAATTTTGCCTCAGATATGCTTGCAGTTTAGACTTTGTAGGCACTGAAATTAACTATGAATTCGAATAGCAACGAACACTTAGGAGACGTCACAAGACTAAGTCACACGCAGCGCAATACCAACTCGGTTTAGACATGCCGGCTTTTGCGTAAGCATCACTCCTGCCGCCCGCTGCAAGGTTTACTGGAAGATAAAATGATAGGTATCGGCCACAGTAAAATCCTTTCCTTTGGTTTCACCGTATACCGCATTTGGAACGTAATCGCTGGTGTGGACCACTGCCTGCTGCTGATACAGAAGAATTTCGCCATGCCAGATGACCGGGGCACATATTCCGTCCAGCTGAAGGAACCCTTGCATTAAGCCACATCCTCGAACCTCTGCTTGAAATAGTGCCGCTGCCATTGGTGACCATCTGGTAAAACAACTGGACGTGAAGATAGGAGCCCTAGGTCTGCCTGTTAGCCAAGCTGCTGGCTACCCGGTGCCTCCGCGAGTAACAGATGGTGGGGCTACCTTCAGTAAAGGTTGTCTGTCTCAGTCAAATAAGCGGTCGCAGGGTTGCCAACGGTATACAGAGGGCTGAAAACTGTTCAGCTAGTTACGTCATAAGTCGTCTCGTAGTGCGATTTCGGCACTGTGACTTGCTAACCTTAGCAGTTGCAGCTATTTGCCGTCACGGTGGACGATGAAACTGTTGGGCTAGTGGACGCCTTCTTTTACAACATTGTAAAAAATACAGCCCTGGTAGTATCTCTCATGACCTGGTCAGACATTTTCTTCCTCTGGGTGATTCATCATCACTGGCGGCCACCCAAACCTGAGTGCCGGTCATGACTTAAAATTAATGATAAGGATAATCAGTCGAAAGTTAACGGAGGTCTGGAACTCTGACGAGGACTCCCCTGGCCAGCACATAAATCTTCACACACCCAACCCGTAGACCCATGTATAGACAGTCTTTATCCGTCGCTGGTTACTGTAGGGAGAATGCAACTATTGTCTATTTGAAAAGTCAAGTCGGTGAACACGTGTTTTCGGTAACTCCTTATCGGGCCGGTACAATTACATGGATAATGAAAACACTAATGTCTCGGGTATTCGACCTGATCCATACATCCCGATAAGAATTTTGACCGTCAAGTTTGCCTCTGCAAGTCTAGTGTCAAACTTAAGGGATCTATTGAGTTCCTTTAACACTGAGGGGTCTTTGGACTGTTTAACTTCTGCGAATATTCCCATGTTAAACTTGAAAAGTCAAGTCGACGAACACGTGTTTTCGGTAACTCATCGTCAGACCGGGTATTCACCCTGTCTATTTGGCGTTGCCGTTATCGTTTCTGATAATAACTCCTTGCGCAGTTTAGAAAGTTTTGACAAATACAATCTTCGTTTCAATTATTAGAACTTCATCCTTGTTTTCTGTAGATTTTGTTACTATGCTTAAATTAATTTGTCAAATGAACAAGGAGGAAATCGGCTATGGGATTAAATAGGCGTATTAGGTCTTCGCCCTTATTCGTCGAAAACTCTAGAATCGGCGTGAAATCAGTAGGACGACAAACTAAAGGTAGGACAAGCCTCCGTCGGAACCATCCTTCTTTGCGGATGTGAGACATGACCCAGTATCTGCAATTAGCCGATTAATATTTAATGGAAGGTGATTGTGTTTGATTTCCTGAATTCTTCTCTCCAATCATGTCTCTAAGGAGCGACAGCATCGTCAGTTAAGAAGACAGCTCTTCCATGCCACTCCTTACTAGCAAATGAAGATGCCTCGGCCGCGTGCTGCGCCGAACGGAAGGCGAACTAGTTCTTACTGTCATCTGGCCCGAACCCAGCCCAGGCTGACAGCTACCTTGGAGGGGACAGCCGGAGGCGCGCTGAAAGTGGAAAAAGCTGACCTTGAGAGTATTTATCACCCTGCGGGGCTGACATACTGACTGGCCTGCTTTCGTAATTGCAACATGAAACCGTCCTAGTTAGCCATTGTGAATGCTGTCCTAAATAAAAGTCAAGCGCAGGCCGTGATGAAGACAGACAGTCCGAGGGTAGGGTTTCTGAAGGTCCTTACTCTTCAAAATTGAAAGTTTGACTGGGCAGTGATTTCTAAAGCAGAGTATAAGCTGCATTGTTTCACGATTCCGTGGATCCTGGAGCGACCTAACGCAGCATTTCGATGGCCACTGTCCTCACATGTTCGATCGTGGCAAGTTACGAAGTCCAGCACAGCGGGCGCAGCGTTGAATTGCGCGTGACATTGTTTGTAATGGACCAGACTTGCAAGGCATCTGCCGTAATATCTCTTCACACCTGACAGTTCGATCGTCGATTTCGACGAGGTCCACCGTATGCTCCACACCAGGTGGTGCAGGGACGGTGACTTGCGCGTGAATTAGTTTTAAGTGATAGTAGCCTTGCGTTGCAGCTACCGCACTCTCTCCGCCTCCCCCACCTGAGCCCGGTGTCAAGACAGAGTCAAGAAGACCGGAGATGGGAGAGGGTGTAGGTGGCTGGCGCGGCCGGAGCCACCCCTGGGTGTACCACCACACCTGACTCGGATCCCACGGAGTGGGAGTGCCATAAAGGCCACATTAAGAAGAAGCCATTGCAGCCTGACTCTCAGTCCGCCAGTCAGCCCCTCCACACAAAACAAACATTGGGCTGACCACGCGTTCCGAGTTATCCCGTCAGTTGGCAACCCTCCGAGCCACGGCTTTTAGCGCACCGTGATAGTTCCAAGCGCGTCAGATTGTTTATAGTGAGAAAAATGCGCTGAGCTGTTGACCTCACTCTCCCCCCACCCCCACAATCAAACCACCATTCGAGCCAGTCAGTTGCCTGATGTGGGAGTGGGCGCATTGACTGACGGGTCGGCGTACCCGTCTTCGAGCGCCATAGAACGACTTGGCCCCCATAACGTACACACCAGGATTCACTAAATCAGGGGATATGGAGGAGCCATCGCCGTCTGAATCCCAGTCCACTGGTCAGCCACTTGATACACACAGCACATACACTGGGCCGACGGCGTGGTCTGGTGTAAGCGTCAGATTGACAGCCTTCCAAGCCACGGTTTCTAGGACACCGTGATTTTATCATGTACATTATGATGATTGTGAAAGTGTTGTCTATGTATTAGTGTAGATGGTGTGCGATGATTTGGCTTAGCCTCCGGTGGTTTACCGCAGGTTGTCGTGGAGGCGCATGTGTCCTAATAGGCCCATGCGGTGCGTAAATGTACGGGAGCAGTGAAGGCAGTGGAGGCGGGCGTGGCGACTGTATTTTGGAGCCCCAGGCACTGGTTCACCAGCCTCCATGCGATGGATTCGTAGGTGACCGATCTGGCCGATGCGTGAGTTGAAAATGTGGGCGCAGTGTGGGCAGGAGAAATCGGTAGAGGCTGGGGGATGTCATTCATGGTAGTGGGTGTGGCAGTGGCGGTAAGAATGGCAGGAGCGGAGGGTGTGCATGGTGTAATGGTGTTGTCGGCATTGCGGTGAATTACGCTGTCATGGATGCGTATGTGACCGAATAGGCCCATTCGATGAGTGAATGCCTGAGGGCAGTGGAGGCGGTGATCTCTGCTGTGTGTTGGTGCTCCAGGCACTAGTTCACCAGTCGCTGTACGATGGATTCGCAAGTGACCGACCAGGCCGATGCGTGAGGTGAATGTGCGGTCGCATTGAGGACAGCTTAGGAGAGAGTCCCCATCGCTGGTGGTGGTGGTGACGGCGGTGGTGGGTGCGGTTTGTGGGGGTAACAGGCGATGAGTAGAGGGATGTGGTCTCTATGATGATGGGAGTAATGGAATTGATACCAGGAGTGAGGGTGGGGCAGTCTGAAGGAGGGTTGGCAGAATTTGACGTAGAAATTGGAATTGTTGGATTGTTGGTGCATTGCGTCTGAAGATGTCCAACCAGGCCGATTCTTGCGCTGAAGATGCGTTGAAAGCGCGGGCATGTTGGCAGGGCCTGTGCATCGACGATGTTGGTCCGGTGCGCTGGTGACTTTCGTGCCGCTCTTTTGGCTTTGGTGGCGGTGATCCGGTTGGCCTCATAGATTGCTGAACCATTCTTCACGGATCTTCTCCATGCCGGTCTATCCTGGGCGAGGGCATCCCAGGTCGCTTGGTTGATTTGCAGTTGCTTCAGCGATTTCTTCAAAGTGTCATTGTAGCGTCGTTTTTGACCTCCCTGCCGGCGAGCACCCGTAGCGAGATCTCCGTAGAAAAGTCGTTTGGGTAGTTGCTCGTCGTCCATTCTTACCAGGTGGCCGCTCCATCGCAGCTGCACTTGCCTCATCATGGCGTGGATGCTGAGGATTCCGGTTCGCTCCAGGACTTCCGTATCCGGGATCCTGTCTTGCCATCTCAGCTTCAGTATTCTGCGGAGACAGCTGAGATGAAAGTGATTCAGCTTCCTGTCTTAGTTCGAGTAGACAGTCCAGGTTTCCGCTCCGTAAAAGGAGTGTCGTCAAGGCGATGGCCTTGTACATCTTCAGTTTGGTGCTCAGGTGAATACCGTGGCGATTCCACACGGAGGCCTGCAGTCGGCCGAAGGCCTGACTAGCTTTGGAGATCCGTTGGGCAACCTCGTCATCGATTCTCGTGTTGCGTGACAGCGTGCTTCCTAGATAAGCGAAGGTTTCCACGTTTTTGAGTTGAGCACCGTTGACATTGATTCGGGGAGCATTTTATTCCTTGCTGGGTGGCGGCTGGCGCATGACAACCGTTTTGGCTGTACTGATTGTTAATCCAAAATCGGCGCAGCCTGCGGCAAAGAGGTCCATACACCTTTGCCTGCCCTCTTCCGTCACGGTGTTAAGGGCGCAGTCGTCCGCGAAGAGTCAAGTCATGGACTGTAGTCGTAGAAAAGCGCGTTGAAGCCTGCATACACCGACTGTAGAGAAGGTGCCCGTCAGTTCTGTAGGCGATGCGGATACCAGGCTGCTCATCACGGTAGGCGTCCATCAGCATAGCCGAGAACATGAGACTGAACAGGGTGGGAGCCAATACGCAGCCCTGCTTCACTCCGTTGGTCACTGCGAATGCTTCGGATACCGTCTCGTTGTCAGTGACGCGCGCTGTCATCCCGTCATGAAGCTGACGCACCATGTGCATGAACCGCTCAGGACAGCGAAATTTCTGCATGACTTTCCAGAGTCCGTTGCGATTTACCGTGCCAAAGGCTTTCGTTAGATCCACGAAGGTAGTGTATAGGTGAGTTCGCATCTCCTGGCACTTCTCTTGTAGCTGGCGGGCGGCAAAGATCATATCGGTTGTTCCGCGGTGTCGGCGGAAGCCACATTGGCTTTCCGGGAGCAGGCCCTGCTCTAGGTGACCTTTCAGACGATTGAGAAGGATACTAGCGAAGATCTTCCCGGCGATGTTGAGCAACGAGATGCCTCCGTGATTATCACAGAGTTGCCGGTTCCCCTTCCGTTTGTAGAGATGTACGATGGTCGCATCTTTAAAATCTTGATGAACTTGTCCTTGGCGCCACATCTCCTGGAAGAGTGTTGTGAGATCTGCCATCAGCCGGGGACCACCTTGCTTGTAGACTTCCGGTGGGATTGCGTTGGATCTCGGTGCTTTACCGCTGGAAATCTGCTGCACGGCCCGGATGGTTTCTGGTAGGGAAGGCGGCAGATCCAGGGCATTGTTCGTGTCCATTTGAGGGAGCCGGTCAATGGCAGCATCGGAGATGGCTGATGAGCAATTAAGGACACTTCTGAAGTGCTCGGCCCAGCGCTTCAGAATTTGCGATTTCTCTGTCAGGAGTGTTGTGCCGTCGGTGCTGAGCAGCGGTGCGGTCCCCTTGATACTCGGGCCGTAGATGGCCTTGATGGCTTTGAAAAGGTTTTCCATTTCATTGCGGTCCGCATACCCCTGGATTTCCTCAGCTTTTTGGATCATCCAGGCATCCTGCATCTCCCGCAGCCGTTGCTGTACAGGTCGCCGGCATCTGAAGAAGGCTGCTTTGGTGGCGTCAGTCCGAAGGTCCATGTAGGCTTTGTGTAGTCCATTCTTCTCCACGAGTAAGTTGCTGATGTCGGCGTCATTGTAGTCAAACCAGTCCTGGTGTTGACGGCGTGCGCGTCCGAGGACTTCGAGGGCGGTGGACTGGATGACATTTCGCAGTTGACACCATCGTGTCTCCACGGTAGCATTATCAGCTGGAGTATGTAGGTCCTCCAGTTTCTCGGTTATTGGTTTCTGAAATCAAAACAGTGAGCAGGCAAATTTAATAAAATAGTATTTAACTTACCTGGCGTCCACTTACCTTGGCGCCTTCGTTGGGAATGTAGTCGGAGCCTCATCTGGGGATGACGAGGCGGTGATCTGTCCAACCATCGGCATCGTGGATCGCCTTGGTTACCAGCACGTCCTGTCGATCTCGCCTCCGGACGAGAACATAGTCCAGCAGATGCCAGTGCCGCGACCGAGGGTGCATCCAAGTGGCCTTCTCCCGCGTCGGAAGGCAGAAGAAGGTGTTGGTCAGCAGGAGACGGTGTTCCGCACGCGTGCGCACAAGAAGGAGGCCGTTATCGTTACAGCTACCGAGACCGTGGGGACCCAGCACTTCTGCCAGGCAGCGTGGTCCGTCCCGACGCAGGCGTTGAAGTCACCAAGGACAATTAACTTGTCCACCTTCGACACAGTCGCCAGCAGGGCGTGCAGGTCCTCGTAGAATTTGTCCTTCGCCGCATCAGAGCTCGTCATTGGGGGAGCGTAGGCGCTGATGATGGTGGCGAACTGGTCTCCCAGAAGAGGCAGACGGAGGCACATCAGGCGATCATTGATACCCTGCGGCAGACAGGATAGCAAAGGCAAAGGCAACACCAGCGTCGCGTCGCTCTGCCTTTGGCCGGTCGCTCCAGAAGAAGGTGTAGCCGGCACCCACCTCCAGCTGACCCTGCTCAGAGAATCGGGTCTCGCTGAGAGCAGTAATATCCACCTTGTAGCGCGCCAGTTCCCGAACGACTAGCGCCATCCTCCGTTCCGGCCGGTTGCTCCTAGGATTGTTTATGAGGGAACGAATATTCCAGGCTGCTAGTGTGAGTGGACTCACCCGAGCAGCTTGGAGGGTATGACGAGGGGGATGGGACGGAGGATATTGTTGTTTGTTTGAGTTTTATGACCACGTAATGTGTGATCTGCGAGCCGCGGCCGGCTGCAGAAGACGTGATAACCAGCATTTGTTTAGAGCACCTTTTCTAGCTCCTTCCTCCGCGAGGAGGCAAGCAGTGCTGTCCCTAAATAGGGCTGCTCGGACATCCCAGACGGCTGCCGAACTCCACTATGGGTCACGGTTTTGTTTTAGGGGGAGAACGATCCGAGTTAGCCTGGGCCGCCTACGGGGTTGCTGTCTCCCCCATCGTAGGACTTTTTGAGAGGGGAGAGATGGGAAGTTCGGAGTCAGACATACCGGGTGTGGAGGCACACACAACACCGGAGACCTTCACCTGGTTTAGCCCGCCGGTCGTGGCGGTTTCCCTGTTATGACCGCTGGGAATAACCCAACTTCGAGGAGCCACAGGTGAGAGTTGGGTACCAGTTAGAGGCGGCCACAGGAGCATTCACCACCTGTACGAGACAAATGGAGCGACCAAAGGCTATCTGTGTGGTGCTACCCCTAACTAGTGCCCCTACACCCAATCTCTTCACAAACACGAACAGCTTTCCAATGGTGAGAAAAATTCTAGGTAACTGAGCGTGGGTGCGTTGGATGACAAAGCTTAACCTCTTATCTACACGCACTGCGTGCAACCTGACTCGTAACTCAACATCTACTGGGCTTCATTGAATGCGTCTCAAATTTAAGATGATCGAGCGTGATATAAAAACAGCACTTAGGTGAAGTCCTGACAGCCTAACCTCTAATCCTAAACAGGACTGAGTTATCCAGTCAATTGGAAACCTTCCATGCTACGGCTGCTATACCCTCCTGCTAGTTTTACAGTACTGTGGGATGTTTAAAGTGAGGACAGTAAACGCTATTTCGAAACTGGATCGTCTTGACTGTTTGATCTTTCTTGTCCGGGTCCGAGTCAAGCTGACGGCACAACGGCTGAAGTGAATTAAATTCACGGACGTTTTCGTGCTAAGTGAGGTGGCGCAAATCAATGTGCATAAGTATTTATTCGCGGGCATATTTTGCAAATCAACCGAAGGTGAAAGACGGTGTACGGTCATATTTACATATTGAGTCTGTTTCATGTGACAAGATGGGTACCCGCTTGAATTTTAATGCTAAATTACTTGAAATAAGTGTGCATATATTCCATTCCTCCTCCCGTCCTGTAATTTCATGACAACAGCTCATGCAGCCTACTTCAAATAGTTCAAGTAGTACCGACTTTCGTTCTTTAACGAGGTCCGTTCAAAAAATCAATAGTAATCACAACTAAACCACGTTTTATGGCTGGTCAGAGGTATCAGTGTATAGAAACTGAAATAAGCTTCCAGGCTATGCCTTGGTATTTTAAATTAAATATCTAGCAAAAGTTTTTTTTCCGTTTATGTGTCGCATTCTTTGCTTAAATCCTTTTAGTCATTTCCGTCTTCGAACATCAATGATACAATTCCCATGCTATCGTACGACACCCAGGCTTAAGTAGATGTGTGTACGCTACTAAGTAAAAGCGCATACCCTTTTGACAGATCAATTTAAAATTTCAATCGCGCTGTCTGAACATAGTTTAAGTTCTGTTTATAAACCGCACAAAATTTGGGCTTCGACATACAGTTGTGTTACTTGAGTCCTTTCACCTAGCAGCTGTTTATTTTCGTTAAGGTCTAGGGGGCTTGAGCTTGAACGACTTTACTTGTAGCTAGCTCGAAGCGCTTTTTTAGTTTTTTTTGCCTCTTGGGTTTTGAGAACACTAAAGAATCATTTTCGAAACTGTTTTAAAGTTGCGAAAATACCTATTAAAAGATCCAAAAGGCCACTTGGCGAGCATACGCGCTGCTTTCGATAACTTCTCTTCAGGCCAGTACAGTTATAGGAAAACGTTGGAACGTAGTAGAAATTTAAAACATGACATCGATAATATTCGTCCGTTTGTGTGGGTTATGTGAGAAGTGTGCATAGGGGAAGGGTGATAAGAAAAATTGTTATAGGCGGCAGTGGGTGTTTGGTAGAGCCGTTCTAGGGGAAATGAGAGGACATACATGGCGCGGGGGGAAATGCATGCAGTTAAGCAACCGTTGACCAAGCTAAGCGCTGAGCTTGTACGAGGTTATTTTGTGCGCACAAGATCAGCTTCTTCAACCTTATGGCAGTCGCTTCTGCTGCTGCTAGTAGACGTTGACCCGGTGGCTTGGGGTAGTTTGGTGGGACCTTATACATTACACGGAAAGCTTCGCTGGAGTTCACACTATGCCCGGTGTCAACAATATGTGCAAGGATGGTGCTTTTATGCTCTTGACTTCCCTTTGCCCAGCCATGCTGGGAGGTGTTCTCTTGTTCTTTTGGATAGGCGCCGACTCTTTCGGATAATGATACACAGCTTAGCTCCGGCTGATGAAATTGCAAAGTTTCGTTTCCAATTGTCCATATGTTTCTGTAGTCACCTGTGTGTTATTATGATGTCCAGCCGGCAGATTATTTAAAGTGTAATATAACACCTTACTTTGAATGCATAAGTAGGCATTTTACTTTAATTGTTACAGCATCGAAGAGGAAAAAGTCTACTTCCCAAGCCGCTGATATCACGGCTGTTCAACAGCACCCCTGCGAGGTCCCTGCTACTGTTATCAACACCGGAACCAACCTGACCCTGGACCTGCAGGCCTTCCAACAACAACAACAGCAAGCCTTTTTTGCAATGCAGGGACACCAGCAGCAAAATCCATTTTCGGCTGCTGCAACAGCGGTCCACCATCATCCCCAGTTTCAGCATCCTACACACCAACAAGTAATTGTCAGCGGTGGCCAAATCATGGCCACTCCCATGGTGTCCATATCTATGCCTGGTCTCAATGGCACGACAGCAACGATGCCGATCGGCGCTGGGGCACAGTCTTTCAACCACATGGCCGCTAGCTGCTACGCCCCAATGGCTGCCACTCAATTCCAGCTACCAGCTGGACATCAGTTCATCGTGGGTCAGTCCTCTCAGCAGCCCCAGCTGGCAGCTGCGGGCCAGCAGACGGCCACACCAACCCTCCTTTCCTGGCCTCAATCTGGGATGGGCACCCATGCACAGCTGCAGCCGGGCGCTACATGGCAGGCTCTCTCGAATCCACTAGTGCCGGTCACCGCTCCAACCGCTGTATACCAACAGCAGCAACACCATCAAGTGAACGCTACGAACTCTGTCCACGCGGCGGCCGGTACGGGACCAGTTTGTCAGGCGACCGTCATGGTGCAACCACCGCAACAGAATCCGTCACAGCCGACTCAACAGCCTCATACAGCTCAAGCAGCCAATCAGCAAGCTATGGCAGCGGCCGCTGCTGCTGCGGCAGCCCAGCATCAGCAGCTGCTATTTGCACCGCCAGGTCAACCGACCTTGGGGTCGTCGGGTGCCACGTCGGCCTATCCACAGCACGTCTATTTGGCTCCAGCTACTGGTAAGTATCGATAGGTGATAGCGCACTTTTTCGGAAGCGCCCAGTTTGCAAACTCTGTTATTCAGTATTTGCACTGAGCCTTCACATTTAAAAGTTCTGTTTCTGTCAGAATTGCTTACGTGTCCTTCGCCGATACGTTACACGAATAGGAATGCCTCCTTCATGTTATACAAGTGACCTTCTCGAAGGGTTAAACATTCCCGTGTCCTAACATTAATCTTAACCCAAACCTTAACCGTAACCCTCACCTTACCCTAACCAAAACTCTAATTTCCCTCGAAGCTATCGCAAAGCCACCTGTATTAGGGTCGTTTTCTGTCCTCATGTCCTGTCGGGGGACGGAGAACATATAAGCGTTGCCTACCTAAATGTCCATTAAGACACACCTAAGGTTTATTCGTAGCTCAGCCAACTACTTCTATAATTATCATCTTCAGCCATACAAGGTCGTATTTATTTATTTTGAAACTTATTTGGTATAGATGCAGATACTTTCCAGGATATTTATCGCCCAACTCAGCTGCTATAAACGTACGAACTTCATTGAATGTGGTACACAAATATGTATGCGGATTTTTGTTGAAAATTCCACGAATGTCTTCACTCGATCCGCAGTTTTCAAAGGTAATTATACTTCAGTGTGCATGCATTCCCCGCTTTTCAATACACCTTCTCCTGAATGTACGTTTTTTTACCACTCGTGCAGGTACTGGGGCCGGTGGCGCAACCTCCTATCATCTACTGCCCGTGGGCTGTCCGCAGTCTGGTTTTGCTAGCGTTTTTGTGTCTGATCAAACCCAACAACAAAGTCAGCATCAGCAACAAGCACAACAACAACAGCAACAGCAGCAACAAGCGAATCCGCAACAAGCGCAAACTCAGCCGCAGCAAGTTGCTATCGCACAATCACCGCACTATGCCACCCAGCAAGCCACCTTTCAAACCCAACACCAGGCGCATCAACAGTCGGCAGCACAACACCCACAAATCCAGCTCGCTCCCCAGGGTCAGCCGACGGCCTCTGCCGCAGCGGCTGCTGCTGCCGCTGCCGCAGCCTTCCTTCACCCAAATCAGCTTACCCAGCAGGCTGTCATGACCGGGGACCCCTGCGCGGCCGGCCCCCAATTCATCACCCTCGCTACCGGCCAGCCTCTCAAGGTGATGGCTTTAGGTCCCGGTGGTCAACTCATCCAAACAACTGGCCTTCACCAATTCATGTCGGCCTCGCCGATGGGCATGACTATGGCGACGCAGCATCCGGCCGTTGCCATTCAGACCGCCGCGAACCCACAGCAGCAAAAAGCGATCCAACAACAGCCACCTGCCCAGCTCCAGCGTCGGACGCCTGGCAACCAACTTCAGCAGCAACAACAGATGACTTCGGGTTCCCAACAGCCCACTGCATTTTTCACGGGCGTTTCACAGAACGCCTCGACCGCGACTGGTATTCCTCTCGTGCAAACGGCATCCGGAGGTGATGAGCTAGCCCAGGCCACAACAGTGGGTGGCGTAACTGGCACAGCTACTGACGAAAAGTTAGTATATACCGCGCTCTAACCTAGTCATTCTGCTCAACTGTATCATTATCCTCTGTATATATATACCTACTGGTGTTAGTCGTCCAATCCCTCGCAGAGATTCCCGTTTATCTCAACGGTGGTACTTGCCCCAAACCGTGTGCATATCTGTGTCGGCGTCTGTTTTAGGTCAAATATGTTTTTTTAAAGTATATTCCAACTCGCGACACCACTGACTTTAACTTTACTTTGTCGGTAAAATTATTCATTTTTTACGACACCAATAAAACCTTGCATTTTTCACTTTTGCCTTCTGTGTGCCTATGGCCAATAAA
Organism: Schistocephalus solidus; assembly: GCA_017591395.1. Taxonomy (NCBI): domain Eukaryota; kingdom Metazoa; phylum Platyhelminthes; class Cestoda; order Diphyllobothriidea; family Diphyllobothriidae; genus Schistocephalus; species Schistocephalus solidus. The sequence goes on along the minus strand of WEDG01003713.1, from coordinate 143,205 downwards.
GATTCCACGGTTTACGGAAACAGTACGGAATTATCCTCCAGTTGGTGATTGTGCGCATTTGCGAACGTCTACTCAACAAGCTGCCCCTCTAAACTGGCCATATGTGCCGGCATAAATGAAATGATCCTGGAAACCCTTTGACGGTTTCTCAGGCCAACCACGCATAAGCTCTGTGGACCTCGTAGATTTTTAAAAGCAGTTAGCTTTTGTGCAGGCTTGTGGGCAGGTAGGCCTGCAAGATCCTCGTTCATGCGTCCATTGAAAAAAGAACGACCGGTTAGAGCAAAGCATGACAGAATCGGGTGTCTTATCATAGTGATTATATAGGCAATTCAAACCAAAGTATGTCACACTTGAGGAAATAAGGTCAGTACGTTTTTTCAGTTCGCAGAAATAAACGCCTCAGCTAGAGTCGTCCTAATGCCTATAAGTATGCACATGCAATCCAGGCCACAAAAGTTTGATAACCTGCTTGCAAAAGCGACAAACGGACAAAAAACGACCGACCAGACTAATTACACAGCTACATTACTGGACCATAGTTTTCGTTAGTCTGACGTTTCAAATTCGTGCTCGAACCTGTCGTCGGGGTGAGCAATTGTTAAGGGTAGTAAACGAACAAGGGTTATACTATTGGCCTATGATTGTCATTCGATTACACACCTCACACAAGAGGTAGGTTCCCCGTTCGTCGCTGGTGCTCGCGCTTGGCAAAAATATTGCTTGCTCAACCGCATCCGAATCATTAATAGCTGTGATTTCGTCAGTGGTGTTGATAAGTGTTGGCATGCTGGTTCGGCAACTTGGTTCGCTAATACTGCAAGTGGTGTTCGCATGCGTGCCAATCACGTGACTCATTTTTTGCCCCGACAAAGTTTCAGTCGGAGGAGGGGAGGTGGTCACTGCGCCTCTTAATCGACTGTGGACCGGAGAATCATGACTCAAACAGCCAGCGGGACGTGATTCTTACCCCTCGCGAGAATTCCGGACTCTGCGAACTTGCAGCTGGGACCGCACCCCTCGAATGAACCGCGAAAACAGAGTTGGCATAATTCCTCGTTTGCTGCTGCATTCTCAAATATCCGCGTCCAGTAACCTGAAGTTCCACTGACAATGGTTTTTCCCACAACTGCAACAGTTTCGGTAAACAACTCAACAGTTTTCTGCCGTTGTAGTTGGCCTTTTGGCCTCATTATTTGGCGCCTGGTAATTGCCTTCAGTCTCTGTGCAACTCCCAAATGTAAGTACGAGAATTCGGTAGACAGATTCCGGGACAGTTCCAAGTGTGGGAACGCTCTTTCGTTTCATTTGCCCAAAGATCCGGAGACAAAGTTGCGCGGGTAGTCGTTTGCTCCGAGCACTCGTCGAAGGCATTGCCATTAGTTAATCTTGTCGTCCGCTTCCCTTTAGTGCGCCTCAACAGCCTGATATAGTGCTCTTCCTAACTTGCCTTTGTGGTTGTTCGGGTAGTTTCTATTGCTGCTCAGTAGTTGCGTTGTATTGGTCGCTCTGCTGAGTAGTTTACTTTTTAGGCCCCATGCTCTTGACAGCAGACAAGAATATCAAGGAGGACCAACTGGTTGTTTTCATCCACCCCAATTGTGAATCGTATACTCCGGAACACTGTGCAAATATTTATTTTCGTATCAGAACCGGATGCCTCTCAATGACGATGATGAAGGTATCATTAAAAGTCCAAACCTATAAATGTGGTCTGTGGTTTTAGGATACTTGCAACTCCGATCGTTTCAAGTTCACCTCGACTATGAGTCCAGAACTCAACGAACCCGTTGGTGTGCTCCAACTCTTCATATGTTGTTCTAGCAAGCGTGCAATGCGTTTTAAAACAGAACATCGAGGATTATTGCATTTAGGCGTGTTTTAGGCGATTCTCAATTTCATCTTATTTACTTTGCAGGAGTAATTCAGTGATCGTAACTTCCCGAGCCAAGAGAATAGCTCTAAAGATGGACTTGCCATCACAGGATACCATAGCATACATAAGAATGTTGCTAAGGGTGCAACAGGCAAGACGCAGACAGCTGTTTCATAGTTGTTATCGATCATCAGTACGCCATATACCTTATGTAGTCAGGTATATATAGAAGTCAAGTAAGCGCATGACCCTCACTGGTATGGTTAGGATCTCCCTCGATCCCATTCTGTCCGCCCGTCAGCTTGCTACGGGCGATAACAAACGTTCTGTCATAGGATACATGCCACTGCATAAGGCAAATGGCGTACTGATGATCGGTAACAACTGTGAAACAGCTGTATGCTTCTTGCCTATTGCTCCCTTAGCAACATTCCTACGTATTATATGTGGCATGTGTCCTATAACTCAACGTTCGTTATCGCCAGTAGCAATATGACGGGCGGACAGAATAGGATCGCGAAAGATCCTAACCACACCAGTGAGGATCACGCGCTTACTTTACTTCTATATCATAGCGTCCCCTGGCAGGGTACTTACATCTCTTAGTTACTTCAGGATTATGTTGCCGTAGTGACTGTATTTTCCCAATGAAAAGTCAAAAAATTTGCGACGCTAGAACAGCCATCTTGTTACCGCATAAGTTGGAGTGCCTTTGAGTGGTACGATGAGCCGCATGAAAGCGCACTCTTTGCAAACCTTGAGAGAGTTATTATGCCGAACCACGGCCGCCTATTGGGCTCTCATGCAACATCTGTATGTCACGTATATTGCATCCGAGTACCCCGTCTCCAAGAATATCGCCTCAGTTTCGCGTATCATCACTTGTAAGAGAGTTATTTCGCACGGGACTTCTGACTGGCAACCAGTAGTTAAGTTTTTGTCTTCCAAGGTTACTCCGTCCTGCCCAACAAAGACGGCGAAACGTAACTTTTTTCGGTGGGGATGAATCTCTCCACTGCACCGCCCTACTTGCAAAACAAATACTGGAACCTTGTACACCCACCACCGTTATCTGTTGCATTCTCCAATGATGCGTTCGAGTGTGAATTCGAAACGTCGAACGAATAAAAGTATTGTTCTAGCTATTTCCATCTGCAATCGAACAAGTGGGTAGGACAGGGTTAGCTGAATAAAATGAACGAAATCCACTAGTTTTACCGAAAAAGAAAATAGGAACTGGGATTACTATTCAAGAGCTGCTTGCGTGGTGCACCTGCTCAACCCCAGTCCTAGAAACTCACTATTTGAACTCGCATCCCGTTATTAATTGACCTGACTACAGCTTCTAATATCCTCAACAGGGAATCACTAACTTGGAGTAAATCAGTCGGAATTAGGCTTTATATGCTCAGTCCAAAAATTGATATGAAGATTTGGGCCGAAATCCATCAGCCGCAACAAGGCAACCGCGTAATATTCATAAACTACCAACAGGCAACCAGTATTAATAAACTCCCGACATCCGTACCTGCTAAAAGGCCAGATACGTTTCACCGATGTTTCGGCTGTTGGGGTTCGGCTCCTCAGTGGGTCCACCTGCGTTATCGATGCGGGTTCTTGTATATGAACTCCAGAGAATAATAAGGGAAATAATTTATGAAATGATTAAGTGCTGGACACGGAGTTAAGCGACCGGGATACGACTTTTTAGAGTCAAACCCAAAATTTCAATGAAAGTTTGAGAGCACAGGCAATACCTAAAAGCACAGACATGTGTTTCACAGCTATTGTGCCGCTGCATGTACAGCTACTACGAGTGCGGCTCATCAGTGAGTCCCCAGCGTTCCTCGTTGAGCATAATGTTTTGTCAGTTGAGTCATCTACTCATGGTCTGTCGGCAGATATCATGTATATTTAAAGTCATTTGCTAGTTACATCCGCTGACTTTCTTCGGTTGCAAGATTAAACTCCGACATTCCGTTCTACCTAGCGGTCACGGTGGTGAGCTCCCGCAGGCTGTAGAGAGCGATAAGCAATGAACATTTGAGAAGTACCATCTGAAAAGGCAAAAGTGACAGAAATAGTCATTTCTGCGTTATGCACTGCGACAGGCCGAACTATTCACCCTACGTTCGGGGAGCTCTTGGAGTTGACTGTGGATCCTTTTGTCCAATGATAATTCAAGGGAAAGACTAACTTGAGAGTATCGACGAAGCGAAGAAACTTGGAATGGCTGCTTGACTTATGTGCAGTCATCAGCCAGCCGCAGCCCAAACCCCAGGCGCATTCGAATTTGAGCCCTGGTTCTGCCAGTCTTCGAGTACTTACTTCATATAGAGTAAGTTACCGGTTTCATCGCGCTAGTGGTTTCGATCATGCTTATGGAAAATAAGTCAAAAAAGGCCACTCTGATTTATTTCATCTTGTCATTAACGTCCATTCATAGCTTTCTGACAATCTGTACCGATCCTAACCCAGAGTTTTAATGCAAGTCAAAATTTTTTGTATCCTCTAATGCAATCCGAATAGATAAGCGAATGAAACCTCCATGTGGAAACTTTAAGGGACCACATTAAAGTGGAAGTAAGTTGTCTTGGGACCGTCGTCATTACAGTGCTGAACATTTAAAGGAAACTCGACCCTGGCTGAGACCCAGGACCCAGCAATTTGTAAATCTCGGGAAACCCTCCACCAAGAAAAATCATTCGTCTCAGTCAACTGGTCACGAGTCAGAGCAGAATGACTCTTCACGAGTGAAATTTTTGCATCTACCTTCTGTCATGTGTATCAAATTCTAAAAATTTAATACAAACACATTATCAGAACTTCAATAACATCCAGGCAAAGTTCGATTGGCACAGTCGCGGTGTTCCCGAGTTTCATACGCCTACCTGTAAATCTAGTGTCCCAAACAAAATCCAACAGAGTAAAAAACATCAAGAAAATGGTCCGTAAAATTTTGCTGATTTATTCCGACGGATTTATTAAAACAAGCGTTACACATGGGATCGTCATTCGGTATAGCTAGAGGTAGCATCAGACAGGTGGTGATTGGTCGCTTCATTTGTCTTGTACAGGTCGTGAATGCTCCTAGGGCTGCCTCTAACTGGTACCCAACTCTCACCTGTGGCTCCTTGAAGTTTGTTTCTTCCTAGCGGCCCCATCCCGGGCAACCATCACGACCAGTGGGCAGAACTAGGTGAGGGTCTCCAGTGTTGTGTGTGCCTCCACACCCAGTACATCTGCTCCCTTCCCACTGCCCTTTCCGCCAACTCCCCTCCTACCTGCCACCGTCCCCATAATTCTCCATGCTCGATCCCCCCTCTTTCATATTCGCAGCCCATTCCCCTCCTTCCTATCTCCTACCGCTCTCCCCTCCTCTCTTTTCCCCTTCCTCCTTTGCTCCTCTTTTCCCCTCCCTCTCTCCCCATCCTTCCCTCCTCCACACGGTTAAAAATTCCTACGACGAGTGTGACATGGAATCACGTAGGTGGCTCAGGCAAATCGGTCGTTCTGCCCCTAACCCAAATCATGACCCATAAGTGAGTTCGGTAGCCACATGGGATGGCCAAGCAGCCCTATTTAGGGACAGCTCTGCTTAACCCTCGCGGGGGAGTGGGATAGAACAGGTGCCCTAAACAAATGCTGAGTCTCACGACAGTTGCAGTAGACTGTTGCGAGCAGACTGCACTTAAATGCGGTCAAAACATCTAAACAATTCCAACAACTCCTCTCCCAATCTCCCCCACCGTACCCTCCAGGGAACCCCCCGGACTGCTCGAGTGAGCTTGCTCACTCTAGCAGCCTGGAATGGCCGATCCCTTTTAGACAATCTGAGGAGCAACCAACCGGAACGGAGAACGGCGCTAGTCACTCTGGGACTGGCCCGATACAAGGTGGACATTTCTGCTCTCAGCGAGATCCGATTCTCTGAACAGGGTCAGCTGGAGGAGGTGGGTGCCGACTACACCTTCGTCTGGAGCGGCCACCAAAAGGTAGAGTGACTCGACGATGGTGTCGCCATTTCCATCTAGAATGACATCGTGGGACGACTGCCCTGTCTGCCGCATGGCAGAAATGATCGTTTGATCAGCCTCTGCCTGCCTCTCCGGGGAGGCAAATTCGCCACCAGCATCAGCGCCTACGCCCCCTCCCCCCCAATGACGAGCTCCGACGAGGCAAAGAACAAATTCTACGAGGATCTACACGCCCTCCTGGCGACTGTACTGAAGAGGGATAAGTTAATTGCCCTTGGTGACTTTAACGCCCACTTCGGGACAGACAATGCTACGTGGCGAGGAGGGCTTGGTATCCACGGTCGCTATGGTTTCAATGACAATGGTCTCCTCCTCCTACAAACCTGCGCAGAACACCGTCTTATTCTAAACAACACCTTTTTCTGCCTCCCCATGCAACAGAAGGTGACCTGGGTCGAGACACTGGCACCTGCTGGATTATGCCCACGTCCGGAGGTGTGACCAACAGGAAGTGCTAGTAACAATGGCGATCCCCGGCGCCGAAGGATAGACGGATCACCACCTTATCCTGTCCAAGATGTGGCTTCGTCTGCAAGCACGCAGGAGATCCCAAAGTAAACGTTCACCAGGTAAGTTGAATACTGCTTTGTTGAATGTGCCTGCTCACCACCTCCATTTCAACAACGAACTGACCAACAGGCTAGTAAGCCTTCCAGTCACCGACGAGGACGCCTCCGTGGAGAACCGCTGGTACCAACTGAGGGACACGGTCCAATCCACCGCTTTGGATGTCCTCGGCCACGCACATCTTCAACACCAGGACTGGTTCGATTACAACGACTCAGCTATCAATGCTCAGCTCGTTGAGAAGAACCAATTGCACAAAGCCTACGTCGATCGCCCTACCGCTGCAAACAAGACAGGCTTCTACCGAAGTCGCCGCCTTGTACAGCAACGTCTGCGGGAGATGCAGGATGCCTGGATGATGCGCAAAGCAGCCATCAGCACTCTGCTCACCGATAAGAACCGGTTGTACAAAGCTTACGTCGAACGCCCTATCGAAGCAAAAAAGAAAGCCTTCTACCAAAGTCACCGCCTTGTACACTATCGGCTGTGGGAAATGCAGGACGACTGGATGGCCCACAAAGTCGAGGAGATCCAAGGATAAGCGGACCGCAACGAATAGAAGAAATTCTAAGCCGCCATCAAGGCTGTCTACAGACCTCACGTCAAAAAAGCTGCCCCTCTTTTCAGTGCCAACGGAACTACCTTTCTCACTGAGAAGTCAAAAATACTGAAGCGTTGGGCGGAACACTTCCGAAGCGTTCTTAACCAGCCCTTCACCATCTCCGATGCTGCCATCGACTGACTGCTTGAAGTGGAAACAAATGCGACCTCGATCGCCTGCCCGATATCCAAGAAACCATCAGGGAAGTGCAACAACGCTCCAGTGGGAAAGCATCTGATTCAGGCAAAATCACTGCTGATATCTACAAGCATGGAAGCCCCTAACTGATGAACCAGCTCATAGCGCTCTTCTGGGCGATCTGGTGCCAAGGACATGTACCTCAGGGTTTCAAAGATGCCACAATCGTCCATCTCTACAAGAAGAAGGGGAACCGCAATCTCTGCGACAACCACCGGGGAATATCGCTGCTCAACATCACCGGGAAAATCTTCGCCAGTATCCTTCTCAATCGTCTGAACGGTCACCTAGAGCATGGCCTGCTCCCGGAAAGCCAATGTGGCTTCCACCAACACCGCGGAACAATCGATATGATTTTCGCCGCTCGCCAGCTTCAAGAGAAGTTCCAGGAGATGCGAACTCACCTTCACACTACCTTCGTGGATCTAACGAAAGCCTTTGACATGGTGCATCGCGACGGACTGTGGAAGACCATGCAGAAATTCGGCTGTCCTGAGGGATTTATTCACATGGTACGGCAACTCCAATATGGTATGATGGCCCGCGTCACGAACAATGGAGCCGTCTCAGAGGCCTTCGCAGTGACTAACGTAGTGAAGCAGGGTTGCGTCCGCGTGCCTACCCTATTCAGTCTCATGTTCTCTGCCATGCTAATTTGACGCCTGCCGGGACGAACGCCCCGGAATCCGCCTCACCTACCGGATCGACTGCCGACTCCTTAACCAATGGTGGACGCATTTCCACTCGCGTGTGTCGACAACCAATATCCACGCATGCTGACGACTGCGCACTCAATGCAGCGACCGAAGGACACATGCAAAGGAGCATGGATCTCTTCGCTGCCACCTGGGACAACTTCGGACTGCGCATTAACACAGAGCAAACGGTGTTCATACATCAGCCACCGCCCAATACCACCTACAACGTTGCCCACATCAATGTCAACGGCACCCAACTGAAATCCATGGATACCTTCACTTAACTGGGCAGCAACCTCTCACGCCGCGCCAAAATTGATGATGAGATCACCCACCGGATCGCCAAAGCCAGTCAAGCCTTCGGACGCATGCAGAACGTCATCTGGAATCGACACGGTCTCGACCTCAGCACCAAGTTCAAGATTTACAAAGCTGTCATCTTGCCGACGCGGAGGCTTGGACCATCTACCGAAAGCAAGCGTGGAAGCTCAACCAAGTCCATTTCAGCTTCCTCCACAGGATAATAAAGCTGAAATGGCAAGACAGGACAGATAAGTGCTGAAACGAACAGGTTTCCACAGCATATACGCACATCTGAAACAACTGCAACTGCGCCGGAGCAACAACCTTGTGAGGATGGACGACGAACAACTACACAAACGACTCTTCTACGGAGATGTCGCTATGGATTCTCGTCGACAAGGAAGTCAAGTACGACGCTACAAGGACACTGAAGACTTCCCTGAAGCAATTGCAGATGAATCCGGCAAACTGGGAGGACTTCATCCGGAACCGACCGGCCTGGAGGAAGACAGTGAAGACAGAAGCAGCAATCTACGAAGCCAACCGGATCGCCGCCGTCAAGGCCAAAAGGGTAGCACAAAAGTCATTAGTGTTCCGGACCTGCACCGCACATGCACAAGCCCTTCCAACATGCCCGCGCTTTCAACACACCTTCCGCGCGCGAATTGACCTGGTCGGACATCTTCGGACGCAAAGCAACAACAACCCGACAACTCCATCTTCTGCGCCAACTTCTGCCAACCCTCCTTCTAACCTTCCACGGTTACTCCTGATAACAATTCATCCACTCCCACCATCATAGCAACTACATCGCAATACTCATCACCTTTTAACTACACCACCGCCACAACCACCACCACCACCATCCCCATCAGAGATGGGGGCTCAGTCCTAAACTGTTCTCATTGCAACCGCACATTCACTTCACGAATCGGCCTGGTCAGTCACTTGCGAATCCATCGCACAGAGACTGGTGAATCAGGGCCTGGAGCACTAACCCACAGCAGAGATCGCCGCATCCACTGCCCTCGCCGTCCTTGAGCCTTCACTCACCAAATGGGCCTATTCAGTCACATGCGCATCCATGACAGCGGAATTCACCGCAATGTCGACAACACCAATACACAATGCACACCCTCCGTTCCTGCCATTCTTACCGCCACTGCCACCCCACTACCATTAATGACATCCCCCCAGCCTCTACCGATTTCTCATGCCCACACTGCGTCCGCATCTTCAACTCACGCATCGTTCTGGTCGGTCACCTGTGAATCCATCGCACGAAGGCTGGTGAACCAGTGCCTGATGGCTCCGACATACAGTCGCCACGCCCGCCTCCACTGCCCGCACTGCTCCCGCACATTTACACACCGCATGGGCCTATTTGGACACATGCGCCTCCACAACAACCTGTGGTAAACCACCGGTGGCTAAGCTACATCAGCGCACATTAGCTATGGCAAAACATAGAAAAAACCCTCACCATTATCATCATGTACCTGAGAATATGACGGTTTCCTAGAAACCGTGGCTCGGAAGGCTGCCAATCTGACGCTTACACCAGACCACGCCGTCGGCCCAGTGTATGTGCTGTGTGTGTCGAGTGGTTGACCAGTGGACTAGGAGTCAGATGGCTATGGCTCCTCCACATCCCTTGGCTTAGTGAATCCTGTTGTGTGCGTTATGGGGGCCAGGTCGTGCCGTGGCGCGTGAAGACGGGTACGTCGACCCGTCAGCCAATGCGCCCACTCCCACTTGATACAAATGACCGGCTCGGATGGTGGTCTGATTGTGGGGTGGGGAAGGGGGAGATTGAGGTCAACAGCTCAGCGCATTTTTCTCACTATAAACAACCTGACGCGCTTGGAACTATCACGGTGCGCTAAAAGCCGTGGCTTGGAAGGTTGCCAACTGACGGGATAACTCGGACCGCGTGCTCAGCCCAATGTGTTTTTTGTGTGGAGTGGCTGACTGGCGGACTGAGAGTCAGGCTGCAATGGCTCCTTCTTAATGTGGCCTTTATGGCACTCCCACTCCGTGGGATCCGAGTCAGGTGTGGTGGTACACCCAGGGACAGCTCCGGCCGCGCCAGCCACCTGTACCCTCTCCCATCTCCGATCTTCTTGACTCTGTTTTGACACCGGGTTCAGGTGGGAGAGGAGGAGGGAGTGCGGTAACTGCAGCGCAAGGCTACTATCACTTAAAACTAATTCACGCGCAAGTCACCGTCCCTGCACCACCTTGTGTGGAGCATACGGTGGACCTCGTCTAAATCGACGGTTGAACTCTCGTCGGCTGACTGGTGGACTGAGAGTTAGGCTGCAATGGCCCCTTCTTAATATGGCTTTCATGGCACTCCAAGCCACCCCTATCTTGTGTTGTCGTGCTCTTGTTTCGTGTTTGACCGCGGTGCGTGCGCTCTCGCCCTGTCCCATCTCCAGTCTTCGACTATGTTTTGACACCGGGTTCAGGTGGGGGAGTGTAACAGAGAGTGAGGTAGATGCAGTATAAGCCTACTCTCACTATAATCCAGCGCGAGCCACCGTCCCTGCGCAGCGTACGGTGATATAGTCGAAAACGACGGTCAAACTATCATGGGTCTGCATCAAGAATAGCTATTGGCATGATTTTCACCCTAAAAAGTTTTTTTGGAAGAACGAGTGGCTTGTTATGATGTGCCCAGCTATGCGAAATATCCCACCATATTTACTTGTTTTGATAACAAAAGCCGCGTGACTCGGTATAATCAAGGCATTTGCTCCTTTCCTACATTTAAAAATGTTACTATAATGGAAAATAGTAGGTGAATGCTGTTGGTTTAAATGTCGACCGCGGAAAGAGAATGATTAGACTTCGAGCCCGTTCTGGATTTCAAGATCATGCAATTCTGTCGTCTTCCACTTCGATACAGGACTGGAAATAGCAGACTCAAGGCTTGCCTATCGTGTCAAGCTGATAGGGAAGCATTTACTGACATGACAGTATTTTTCATGCCAATATTGGTTTCTGTCATAAGGATTCGACCACACTAGAGTTTAAGGAGTCATAACCCATTCCGAGAGATTGTTCATCTTGTACTTTTAACGCAACTGCTCAATAGAACTGCAGATTTTTACAGTACAGGTAGCGTGGGTTTGTTCGAGCCAACTGCTTAGCGTTATTCGTTTTAGAGAGAATCAGCCTGGACTACCTGCTTAAGTCCCAAACGTTCGGTCTCACCGTTTGGACAAGAAAGGACGCGTAAAAACGGCCAGTCCGATAGCTGATACTTGAACAGGTTGTACAACCCAACCCAATCCCCCATAAAGGTTTGCCCCAGTTCTTAAGACGGTATATGTGCTATTAGAGAATCTTCTAAAGAAAGATTAAAATGCCCGAAGCGCGAATCGGTTCCACATTATCAACATATGCTATACGTCGCTATGCGACCTCCTGCAAGGGCTCTAAAGTGAGCATCAGGGCACGATGAAACATAAGGTTCCTTAAGCAGATCAGTTAGCCGCAAATTATCATATTCCCGATCGCAACTGACAAAACAACGGGCCCGTACCTCAATGGTAGAGCCTTCGACACAATTACCAAATGTCGAGGGTTCGAATCCATGGTTGTCCACACTTGAGATTGGTTATGACTGGCTGATGACGGCTAAAAAGCCAGAAATGGTCATTTCGGTCTCCCTTGTCTTTATCAGCTCCACCTTATCAACACAAACGATAGTTTGACCGTCGATTTCGACGATGTCATCAGTATGGGCAACGGAATGATGGTGCAGGGACGGTGAAATGCGCGTGATTAAGTTTAAAAACAGAGTCGAATTTCGTTGCATCTACTTATCCCCCAACTGAGCCCGGTGTCATGACAGAGTTAGGAAGACCGGAGATGGGAGAGGGCGTAGGTGGCTGGCGCGGCTGGAGCCGCCCTGGACGTACCATAACACCTGGCTCGGAGTGGGTATGACACAAAGGCCACATTAAGAAGTAGCTATTGTCACCTGAGTCTCAGTCCGTAAGTCAGCCACTCCACACAAAACAAACATTGGGTTGACCACGCGGTCCGAGTGTTCCCGTCAGTTGGCAACCTTCCAAGCCACGGCATTTAGCGTAACGTGATAGTTTCAAGCGCCCACGTCGGGACAGAACATGCCTCGCGGAGAGGAGAGCCGGGTCCCAATAGTCCCGGTAGCCGTAACGATAATGGCCTCCTACTTCTGCGAACCTGTGCGGAACACCATCTCCTGCTGACCAACACCTTCTTCTGCATTCCGACGCAGGAGAAGGCCACGTGAATGCACCCTCGGTCGCGGCGCTGGCAGCTGAACGAGCATGTTCTCATCCGGAGGCGAGATCGACAGGACGTGCTGGTGACAAAGGCGATCCCCGGTGCCGACCGAGGAACCGGAGCACCACGTCGTCATCTCCAAGATAAGGCTCCGTCTGCAACCACGCAGAAGTACCCTACGGAGACGACCACAACGTAAGTTGAATGCTGTTTTGTTGAATATGCCTGCTCAACATCTCCATTTCAGCAACGAACTGGCCAACCGACTAGCCAACCTTACAGTCGCCGACATGGACATCTACGTGGAGAACAGCTGGTGTCAGCTAAGGGACACCATCCAATCCCCCGCACTGAATGTCCTCGGATGCGCACATCGTCAGAACCAAGACTGGTTCGATTACAAAGACTCGTTGAGAAGAACCAGTTAAACAAAGCCTACATCGATCGCCCTACCGCTGCAAACAAGACAGGCTTCTACCGAAGTCACCGCCTTGTACAGCAACGTCTGCGGGAGATGCAGGATGCCTGGATGATGCGCAAAGCCGAGGAAATCCAAGGGTACGCAGATCGAAACGAATGGAAGAATTCTTAGCCGCCACCAAGGCTGTCTACAGATCTCCCATCAAAGGCGCTGCCTCTCTTTTCAGTGCCGATGGCAGGAAGTTACTCACTGAGAAGATGAAAATCCTGAAGCGATGGGCAGAACATTTCCAAAGCGTTCTCAATCAGCCTTACACCATCTCCGACGCCACCATCGATCGCCTGCCTGAAGTGGAAATCAACGCCAACCTTGATCTCCCGCCCTCTCTCCAAGAAACCATCAGAGCCATGCAGCAACTCTCCAGCGGGAAAGCACCTGGCTCGGACGCGATCCCTGCTGAGATTTACAAGCATGGCGGACCCCAACTGATGAACTGACTCACAGTGCTCTTCCAGGAAATGTGGCACCAAGGGCAAGTCCCTCAGGATTTCAAAGACGCAACCATTGTCCACCTCTACAAGAAGAAAGGGAACCGCCACCTCTGCGCCAATGTGGCTGTTGAACATAGCCGGAAAGATCTTCGCCCGCATTCTCCTCAATCGCCTAAACGCTCACCTGGAGTAAGGACTGCTCCCGGAAAGCTAATGTGGCTTCCGTCGACACCGCTGAACAATATAAATGAGCTTCGCCACTACCCAGCTGCAAGAGAAGTGCCAGGAGATGCAGATTCACCTCTACAGTAGCTTCGTGGATCTGACGAAAGCCTTTGACCCAGTGAATCGCAATGGGCTGTGGAAAATCATCCAGAAATTCGGCTGTCCTGAACGCTTCACGCATATGGTGCGTCAGATACACTACGGGATGATGGCGCGCGTTACTGACAACGGGACAGTATCCGAAGCATTCGCAGTGACCAACGTAGTTAAGCAGGGCTGCGTCATTACACCTACCCTCTTTAGTCTCATGTTCTCTGCCATGCTAACGAACGCCTACCGTGAAGAATGCCCCGGGATCCGCATCGCCTACCGGATGGACGGCAGACTCCTCAACTAACGTCAGATGCAATTCCGCTAGTGTTTCTTCACAGCCACAATCCATGAAGTTCTCTTCGCTGACGACTGCGCACTCAATGCAACGACAGAAAAAGAAATGCGAAGGAGCATGGACCTCTTCGCTGCCACCTGGACCTTTTACGTCACATTCGGCCAACCCACCTTCGGACGCCCCCACCGTCACTCCTGGCATAAATTCCGTTACACGCACTATCATAGAGATCACATTCCAATACTCATCACCTGTTACCTTCCAGCCGCCACAACCCCCATCAGCGATGGGGACTCTCTCCTATACTGTCCTCCTTGCGACCGCACATTCACCTCACGCATTGGCCTGATCGGTCCCCTGCGAATCCATCGTACAATTACTGGCAAACCAGCGTCTGGAGTACCACGACAGTTCGACCGTCGATTTCGACGAGGTCCACCATATGCTCCACTCCAGGTGGTGCAGGGACGGTGACTTGCGCGTGATTTAGTTTAAAGTGATATTAGTCTTGAGCTGCAGCTACCGCACTCTCTCCGCCTCCCCCACCTGAGCCCGGTGTCAAGACAGAGTCAAGAAGACCGGAGATGGGAGAGGGTGTAGGTGGCTGGTGCGGCAGGAGCCGCCCCTGGGAGTACCACCACACCTGGCTCGGATTCCACGGAGTGGGAGTGCCATAAAGGCCAAATTAAGAAGGAGCTATTGCAGCCTTACTCTCAGTCCGTCAGTCATCCACTGCACACAAAATACACACATTGGGCTGACCACGCGGTCCGAGTGTTCCCGTCAGTTGGCAACCTTCCAAGCCACGGCCTTTATCGCACTGTGATGGTTTCAAGCGCGTCAGATTGTTTTATAGCGAGGAAAATGCGCTGAGCTATCGACCTCACTCTCTCCGCCACCCACACGATCAGACCACCATTCGAGCCAGTCAGTTGTCTGATGTGGGAGTGGGCGCATTGGCTGATGGGTCGGCGTACCCGTCTTCGAGCGCCATAGCACGACTTGGCCCCCATAACGCACACACAAGGATTCACTTACTCAGGGGATATGGAGGAGCCTTCGTCGTCTGACTCTCAGTCCACTGATCAGTCACTCAACACACAAGCACATACACTGGGCCGACGGCGTGGTCTGGTGTAAGCGTCAGTTTGGCAGCCTTCAAAGCCACGGTTTCTAGGAAACCGTGATAAACTCAGGTACATTATGATGATGGTGAGGGTGTTGTCTATGTATGAGTGTAGATAGTGTGTGCTGATGTGGCTTAGCCTCCAGTGGTTTACCGCAGGTTGTCGTGGAGGCGCATGTGTCCTAATAGGCCAATGGGGCGTGTTAATGTGCGAGAGCAGTGACGGCAGCGGAGGTGGCTAATAAGCCAGAAATGGCCATTCCGTTCTACCTTGTCTTTGTCAGTTCTACTTAAAAATTATATGCATAACTTCCCTACGCGACCGCCTGCGAGGGCTCTAATGTGAGCTCCAGGGCACAACGGAACATGCATGTTCCTCAAGCAGATCGGTGAGCAACACACTATCATCATATTCCCGATCGCAACCGACAAAACAACGAGCCGGTGGCTCAATGGTAGAGCGTCCGACTCAATTACCAAAGGTCACGGGTTCGAATCCCAGGTGGTCCACACTTGGGATTGGGTATGACTGGCTGATGACGGCTTATAAGCCAGAAATGGCCATTCTGGTCTCCTTTGTCTTTGTCGGTTCTACTTATATATATATATATATATATATATATATATATATATATATATATATAGTTTCACATGGCAGTCGGTGTTTTTGTTCGTCACACATGGCGTAAGCAAGAAGCGACATATTCAGCTATGATTCGCTTCCACAATTTTATTCTGATTTAGTTATATTTTACTTATACACACCATATAATTATTATAAATAATTTCCCCTAGTCTGTTATTAGTTTATTTGTCTTATTATTCATCTAGATTGTCGTTCAGACAATTACTATTCAGTATTACCGCAGTATTCAGTTCCTTACCGTCGTAATGATTTCATAAGAAAAAATTATTATTTTTGGCATGAATCCTGAGTGGATGAAGGTAAAAAAACCTTACTTTTACAAGCCAAGGTCCAAGGTAGGGAGAACAATAGACATGACAGTACTCCCCGATGAAACAACCTTGAACATTCTAACGGCAGAGGTTGACCACAGTGATGCAGGTCGAAGCCCTCGACTGCATTCTCCAGATATCCCTCGCTCTTTTCTTTCGTACAGCAGGATAGGTTCCGCCATTCAGCACAATCTTCTAGATCTGGTTCCGGTGAGGGGGCCGGCTTATGGTGCGGACGATAGAGGCACATATTTAGGTAGTCTGAAACAGTGGTAACCTCGGCGAATCGGTTTTGACCGATCTCCAATTCGAAAGCGAATTCGACGGAGACGAAGAAGAGCAGGTAGAGGGTAAGAACAGAGACAACAGGCATTCTAAGAGACAGAACCTACGTTCAGAAAGAGAAAAAATTGATTTGGTAAGAGTTTTGACAATAACAAAACAACATAAGTGTTATTATTAGTGTTTATTATTGTTGTAATGGTTTTTTTAAAAAGCACATAAGTATCGAAGATTTGGGCAAATTGGAACAATACGATTTTGAGAGGTAACATTCCAAACAAGATATATTAGTTCTGCTGGACCAACTTGCTAATCCGTGAGACGCTTTATTACTGATCTAAGGTTACCCGCTTGGCTGGCTATGACTGAAATGTGCAAATAGAAATAAGAATGCCCTTTAGCACGACATTCTGATATGAGAAGCGAAATGAACGTGCACATAGCTACACAAATAACAATAAGCCCAATGGCTCAATGTTTAGAGCGTTGGACTTCTGGTCGCGGGTTCGAGCCTCGGGTGGGGCACCACCTGGGATTGGGTATGGCTGGCTGATGACGACTAATGAGCCAGAAATGACCACTCCAGTCTCCCTTCTTTTTGTCGGCATTGTTAATCTGTCTCTACTAGCCGCTTTGCCGCTGCTGGGGGAAGGGGGCTCGACAATGAGCCGCAAGGCACAGTGGGACGAGTAAATTCCGTTAAAGACCGATGAACGTTCATAAACGAATGCCCGAAACAGTTGTTGAAGTTTATCCTGTCGTAATTAGTTATTCTCAAATAATGATTTCGAGTTTTGTCAGCCATTATGTTGGTCAAAGACTGCATTTCGTAGGTTAAACGTAACGGTTGTATTTGATTACATAGTCAACGTAAAGAAATAAACATTTTTTTCTCGCTTGACGACGAAATTTCGTTCGTACCAAAAGGGCTTAAGAAGTGACTGCGGATTTCTTTCTGTAAGACGTGCCTAGAAAAATGGAACCAGTATGTAAGTAAACACAACGACTGATAACTGTGTTAATGTTGGCCTGCACCTAGAAGGCAAGTGTCCAACTAGAATTTTTTCTTCAATATAAAAGAATTAACTACACACATTTCTTTATGCAATATTTTGGTCCTTAAACTATTGAGCTGGGGACCTCATAATTTCTACAAATTCTCCATTAGTTATAAACATATATTTTAAATCCAGCTCCAGCAGATCATCCATATACCGAAAGCACGAAATCATTTGTTGATGCACCAACATTCACTTCCTGAATTACACAGTCTTGTGAAAACCGTCTATTTCAAAACATGGCAAAGATGTCCAATTTGGAAGCATCGTGGATTCTACCCTCCCCAACTTTAGTCAGTCTGTTCCCAATGCATTATCAAAAGTGACATAATGGAAGGGAATCCATTGGAATTTGTCCAAATGATCGAAAGAAGTATTTTAAGAGATATAAGATCGATCACAAATATCGAATAAAGCTGACTGGCAAAAGTTAAATCTAAATGGTGATGATATGATATTTTTCTGGATAAAAAGGAAAGGTTTAGAGCTAAGAATATATTACTAAAAGGAGCAAACAGGCAGTAAGGTTGCTACGAAAAGCCACTTCTTATGCTCGTACTGCATTTTACATAAGGCTTACATAGAAAGACATCTACGATGTTAACAACAAGTCCTCCAAACCTTTTTGTCGTGCTATCAACCACCGCAACAGCTATAAAAAAGACAGTAACTGTAACGGTAGACAAGTAACTTTTACAATTCTGTAAAAAAAAAGAATCATTAAGAGGTTCAGTATCAGTATCAGTATATTTTAGGGAGATGTAGGTGAGTCACCTTTGAATTCTCTATTTGTACATGCGAGTTGAGGTATCAAAAAAATAGTATCTCGATATGTTGGCGAGGCCAACATAGTGAAACATAGTTGAAAAAGAGCAGAGAGTGAGAAAAAACTCCCGGTAATATTTGAGGAGAAAAATACTGTCACCCTTGGGGGGTCCAATGAGGGGCATTGCGGAGGTTACATGAATCAGCCAGATGCTCCATTGCTGATTGCAGAGTCCGTTGAGGGATTTCAAAGGCGCAAATATATGCCCAGATCATCCTCGGTCCATTGCGGTTCGAACCAAGGGAGAAAGTTCATACACCTCATGGACGACGACAGCCAGGTCCAGCTGATGCGAACACTCACGGTGTCACCAAGGTGGGCAAATAATTAAGCAGCGAAGACCTCGAGGACCCCAGCCTGGGAATTATGGGAGTGCAAGACCTCAAACAAAAAACACAACAAATAAATGTTACTCAAATGTAGCTAGTAGCATCATAAATACCTTATTTGCTGACGTTACTCTTGCAGCTTTCAGTTCGTGTTGTAGCTCGCACCATTATATCGATCTAACTTTCGCTTAAAAACCTCCAAGGAGTCCGACATAACAACATCCAGAGGAAGACTATTCCAAGCTTCGACTACTCTTTTGGAGAAGAAGCACTTCCGAGTGTCTAGCCTTGCTCCAGTCACACGTAATTTGGGAGGATGACCTCTCAAGTTCGTTGTTGTTGCTAACTCGTAGAAATCACCTGGGACGAGACAACATTCCTGGACGCGTAGTATGCGGAATGTTAGTATCAGGTCCCCCCGAAGCTGTCTATAGCGTAAGGGAAAGAGATTGAGATTCGACAGCCGTGTTTCATAAGGCTGTGAGCCATGTCCAAGGACAAGTTTTGTTGTTCACCTTTGGACCTTTTCGAGGATGTTGATGTCCTACGCCGCCCAGGGTCTCCAAGCTTGGATAGCGGACTCCAACTAGGGCCGCACGAATGTTCCGAAGACTTAAGCGAAGATGTCAGTAGTGAAGGCGGCAAAAGCTCGTTTAACGAGGTACAGAATCGACATGGCTGACTTCGATACCTTTGCGCAATGTAGGGAGGGTTTAAGCGAGGGCATGATCCAGACTCCCAGGTCCTTTTGGGCATCCACTTCTTTAAATGGAATGCCATTCAGACTGTAAACCGTACGGTTCGAAGGATTGCTTTTCCCGACTCGTATGATGTTGCAATTGCTCTCATTAAACGGCAAGAGCCAGTCATTTGACCATTTCTGGAGTCGATTTAAGTTTGCCTGCAAGTTCTCTTCGTCAGCCGCAGTTTGAATGACGCGCCAAAGTTTGAGATCATCGGCAAACATGGCAATATCGCAGTCAGTTCGTTGGCACAATCGTTGATGTAGACAATGAACAAAATAGGGCCGAGAACAGAGCCTTGGGGAACACCACTCTCAACCTCAACCTTGGTCGACTGTTTGTCGCTGATATGGACAGTTTGTGAGCGGCCAGTTAAGAAGTTTTCTATCCATGTCAGAAGTCTACCTCTTACGCCTATGCGGTTGAGTTTATAACGAAGGCGGTGGTGCGGCAAGCTATCAAAAGCCTTTTTGAAGTCGATATAAACTGCATGCACCATTTTTCCTCTATCGACCGCTTCAGTCCAACGTTCTAAACAGTAGAGCAAATTTGTGACGCAGGATCTACCTCTACGGAAACCGTGCTGGACCTCGGATAGCAGATTGTTATGTTCTAAGAACTGCATTAGTTGGTGCTTAATTATTTTTTCCATTATTTTGCAGCATACTGAAGTTAGGCTGACCGGTCGATAATTGTTTGCAGAGACCCGGCTTCCACCCTTATAAAGCGGCGTAATCCATGCGGATTTCCAGTCGGCTGGTAGACTTCCGGTCTGGAAGGATGTTTGGAAAAGCGTAGAGAGTGGTTTTTCCAAACTCTCTCGCTAACTCTTTCAACAGCTTGGCAGGTACTTCATCGGGACCCGGAGATTTGGATTCCTTTAACCCCAAAAGTTCCTTGAGGACAGCAGTCTCGGTGAAATGAACAGTCTCGACTATTGTATCCACTTCGAACCCATTTGTAGGGTAATTGAAACTCGTTTCCTTTGTGAAGACCGACTGGAAAAATTCCGAAAGATGATCAGCCTTCACACCGTCTTCAGTAAGGTCTATGCCCTCGGCGGTCCTCAGTAGGGGTATCGGATCCTTGTTCCGTGTGTTCGGCCTGAGGTAACCGTAAAACAGTTTCGGGTTCACGGTGGCCCGGTTCAGCAGGTCCACTTCGAAAGCCTGTCTTGTTCTAACAATAAGGCCCTTGACCCGATTTCTCTGCATTTTGTACGCATTTAGAGATGCAGGAGTTCCATCCGTAAACGATTTTTTCCACAATCTCCGCATGCGTAAGCCATCGCGGTCTCTTCGTCAACCTTTTTCTCAAAATTGGACAGTGATTTTCCATGAGCCTGTGCAGTATGTCCCGGAACGTTTCCCAGTCATCGGTTATGTTTCCAAAGAATAAAGGTTCCCACTGTGTGTACATGAGTTCGGCCCTCATTCCACCGAAATTGCCTTGCCATATATTCCTTCTGATTGTTGTGGGTCTTGCTGGTATAGAAAATAGTGAGTACTCCCATCGCAGTACCACGTGGTCACTTTTACCTAGCGGCGGTAGACATGACACTTCGTCGATGCTGTCCTGCGACTATGTGAGAACTAGGTCCAGGCAATTGGCCTGTTGTCCTTCGCACACCCTTGTTGGAAAAGGGACGTGCTGTGTGAGAAGTAGCTTTAGCGTCGTGCTCAGAAGACAACCGTCAAAGGCTAGATCAGAACTATGTGCGCAGGTTGAGCTCCAGTCGATGTGAGGCGCATTGAAGTCACCCATGATCAGGATATCCAACCGTGTAGCAATATTTTTCAAGCTCGTCTAGCAGGTAAGCATCGGCTACGGGGTCTCTTCTCGGTGGGCGGTAGACTGTCAGGACATCTAGACTTGATGTACCTGGCACTTTTACGGATAGTCATATAGCCTCGGAAGTAGACGCGAGTTTATAAGTTTTGTCTAAAACTGTAAGTTCGCTTTTTCACGTATGTGAGTACGCCGCCTCATTGATGCTCTTTCCTGTCTTTTCTAAAAAGTTGGTGGCCAGCCATAGTTACCTCTCGGTCGTCCACGTGTTGGGACAACCAAGTTTCTGTTACGGAAATTATATCTGGAGATAGATCGCAGTCATGAATCTTAAGCTCGTCGAGCTTCGATAATATACTCTGTGCATTGGTGTACAGGAATGTTAGTTTTCAGTTTGCTCGGAAAATGCTAACAGTCGGGCGCGAGCCCCTGTTTACTGGGCCAACTGCGTCGTAATCCGGAACGGGCCTCTCCATGGGGAGAACAATGGACGATGGATCACTTGGTTGTTTTAAATAAACAAATGTATTTCCCCATCGCTGAGCCACCGTCTTTGTTCGATGACAAGTTGATGGCGTTTGTTCCGCTCCACAGGTGAGAAGTCCTTTTGAAAAAACTCCAGGGTTTGAATTCTTTTTAACTTAAAGTGCCTAGACAGAATGAGACTGGCTTCCTGGCTACTGGTCAAGATAACTTTCAGAGGCCTAGGGCGTGTTGATTAAGATTAGCTTTCGGGCCGTTTTCCAAGGCGGTAGGCCTTTTTCAGTTCAATCGACGTATTAGGTTCCAGAATATTGTTCAGGAGTACATGAAAGTGGTTCATGTCTTCAGTATATCGGTTTACGGGAGTGGTTGCTGTTGATTCAGGTAGTCCCTGTATTATGAAACTTTTTTTTCTGTCCGTGGCATTTTTTGTACCTACGACGCCATCTTCCACTACCCGGTGGGAAGGTTTCACGTTGCGCACTGGTGACGATGGAGCGGATGCTGATTGGCTATGTGTTGGCTTTGATCCGGTTTTTTGGGTTTCGGCGAATTCCACGGGTTCGACTATTTTGAATCGCAGGTGGTAGTTTCGGTTGGGGAATCAATTCCACTGCTTGTGCTTGGTGTGATAATCTCAGTATTTCCTGTGGAGGACAAGGCAATGGTCAAAGCCCCGTGTTCACGCTTTTTTCAGGAATCTCTCGAAGTCGGTTGTCCATTGGCTTTTTCGTTCTTGGTGTCAGTTTTGCGTTTTGGACGGTTTTTTTGTTCTAGGCGGACTGTTTTTTTCCTGCGCCATTGGTACTTGTTGTTCGGTAGCCGTAGAGGCTGTCGAAGCTGTTGCTGGGATACCCTTTGAACGCGTATCAATGGTTTTACTCCTGGTAAGTCGCTGAGTTTTCTAGACAAATTAAAAGGAATCACAGTTACACCTGACGAGATAATGGTTTCACTCGATGTGGTCTCGCTCTTCACCTCAATCCCTATTGATTTAGCGAGATCATGCACCGATGAACTACTCCACGCCTACGTCACTGATGTACCTGCCGATGCTTTACTCCAACTCCTAGATCTTTTTCTAGAAACCAATTTTTCCTTCTCCGGCCAATGCTATCAACAACTTACAGGGGCCCCTATGGGTCGCCCATATCCGGCTTCCTGGCCGAAGCTTCAATGCAGAAATTGGAATCGATAGCTCTCCCTAATGTTAAACCAAAATTGTGGCTGCGATACGTAGATGATACATTTGTCATCATCAAGAAAGAACTGTTAGACCTGCTCCACAAAAATCTAAACTCCACCTTTCCAGGAATTGAATTCACGTTCAAAACGGAAGCTGATGGACAAATCCCATTTCTGGATGTCCTCATACATCGGAAAACTGATGGATCACTCCACACCTCAGTTTACCGCAAAGAAACGTATTCTGAGGTCATACTACACTTTGAGAGTAATCATCCTATATATCACAAAAGGAGTACTGTCTACAGTCTCCTAAATCGAGCCAAAACACACTGCTCTGATTAAGAAAGTTATCGAGCAGAAATGAAATACCTCTTTTACTTGTTCTCTAAAAATGTATACCCGCGTGACTTCGTGCATCGATGACTGAAGCGGCAAGAATCCAAAGAAAAGGTATTTCAAACGACACGGCCACCCAGGCACCCAAAACAATGACCTGGTGAACCCTCCCATAAATTAAAATGTGTCAGAGCTTGTCGAAAGACAGCTAAGAAAACACCAGATACAAGTAGCACACCACCCTACATCTACTTTACGCTCACCGCTTGTATACCCCAAGGACAGGGTTAGCTACCTGGATAAAAAAGGGGTTGTCTACAAAATCCCATGTTTCAGTTGTAATTCCATATATTATGGGCAAACTGGAAAATCTGTCTTAAAACGCCTACACGAACATCAGTTAGCGGTTAAAAGACGAGACCATTTATTCCAAGTGGCTATGCATACACTGGAAATAGGGCATAAATTTGCATGGAAGAAAACACGGATTGTTGGCATCTGCCTTATCAGAAAAGGCCGTGAATTCCTGGAAGCAATGCGCTCAGATGAGGCGTGCATCAACCGGAATATCGATTTAGATGCCACATACAAAATCGTTAAGGACAAATTAAAACGCGTAGAACCAATAACGATAGGATGACAAAACGCACTCAACGCGAATTAATTCGGATTTCGCCCAACCATAAAATCCTTTGTTAAACCCGGTTAATAAATTTATTGTTCCTGTACACTACCCGTAGTCTGACGACGATTTGGGAGGCCAGTCTCGGAAATGTACGCATTAGAGTTTTTATTTTCCCAATGAATTTCGTCTCTTCTTATTGATTAATTTGGGATGCCTGTATTGAAATACCAAAGGTCACGGGTTCGAATCCCAGATGTGCTACACTTGGAATTGGGTATGACTGGCTGATGACGGCTAATAAGCCAGAAATGGCCATTCCGGTCTCCCTTGTCTTTGTCAGTTCCATTTCATATATATATATATATGCAAACCGCCTCTGTTATTCAATATATATATATATATATATATATATATATATATATATATATATATATATATATATATAAGTTATCGCGAAAAAGAATTTACTCCTAAGAAATCCTTGTGCCCTTAGGAAAAAGGTGAATTTCGTTTTTTGCGGTCGTCAGACTAGCGCGTTACACGGAAGCCTTAATCATGTGAACTCCTTTGTCGTTTTAGTTCACATTTCATAAAAAAGATTGATTTTTTACTCGTTCTTCCCACAAGCTGCTCCCCTAGAAGCGCTGTTACTTCTCCCAACCTTCTTGTAGCTAGCCTTTTTCCTAGCAGAGGGTATATATGAGATCGGCAACGTCCACTTTGCGTCTTACCAGTCCTTGGATGGCAGTAGCCGGATATGACCGACACTATGCAATCAGAGCGGGCAGGTGATTTGTCTGCAAGGAGTGAGGGAAAGGTCCCACGTATTCACCAGGATTCGACCGTTAGTGGCCCAAAACTCCCGTGGCTGTCTGAATATCGAGAATTAGGGAATGTTGTGGGAAATCTTTTAACCTTTTCTCAACGACTAGGTAAATGAAACCTCTGGATGATATAATTTGCCTAGTAAGGATCAATACTTCACTATTAAGCAGCAGTAACAGGTGCATTATATGGATTCTGGTGGGGGGGGGGGGGGGGAGGAGGTAGAGACTTGCATAACGTCGATCGGTAAGGATGCCTTGTATGGCCGGCTAAACAGGACATAGAAAAAGGAACCATCCACAATACATGTGGCTTTGCATTGAATTTCAAGGAAATTACGTTTAGAATTAAGGTGATTGTTAGAGTTAAGTTGAGGGTTAGGTTAATTTTGAGGTTAAGGTCAGAGTTGAGTTAGGGTCATGATAAGGCTAAGGGTTAAGGTTATTATCGTATTTATTGTAGATTTTAGGTTTAGGGTGGGGCTAGTGTTAAGATTTAAGATGACAGTTTCGTTTTATGTTAGGGTTAGTGTTAGCGTTAGAACATGGGGATATCTAAACTTCCTGAAATTTACCGTAAGGTCACCTATTTTTAAGCGGCGGGGCGGTACCTATTCCCGTGTCCTGTTTAGGCGGCCATACAAGGCATCCCTACCGAACTGATCTACTGGGTGGGTCAGATACGCTCACCTGAGCCTCATGAAGTCACAGATGAGAGCAGGGCGCCAAGTGGGGTCAGACTGGAATGGCCACTTCCATTTGCTAGAATTCTGGCGCTTCTAACCTTCCCGTGGATGTTTCATGAACCTTGTGAGAGGCCGGTACGTGCGCTGCATGTGTAGATCAGTCTGTCGACAGTTCATTTACAGTGCTCTGGTTTATTTCCAAGCCTCCTATCCGATTAAACGTCATCCAAACATGGTGGATGAGAATGAAGGAACAGGAAAAATGCTGTACACAGCTCTCATGTGATAATTCACATCACGCGGTCCTTCTCACTCAACTAACCCCCAACAGCAATCCTTTATGTATATTTATCGTGGTAGAGGATTTGAGGTGAGGAGGCAATGCAAATTACAGATGAAGGTCTATTCACATGTGATCGAGGCTAAAAAGATCCTCACACGAAGGAACAAGTATTGGCAAGCAACAGTTAGACTTTGATGATATCTGTCCGCATGAATTGCTTTAGATAGGCTTGCATTGAGTGTACGAAAGCCCATGTAGGGGTCGTAACTCCAAAGGGTGATAGACCGGCAACGAAACTTTATGCGAGTGATATTTATTTCTGTTGGTTACTGAATATCGTTCAAAAATTGTTGCGTTCGTCGAGACCGGCTTCCCGGAATGAGCGCGACCAAACAAGGCTTGGACTGGTTACATTTTCTGGAACTACCTTATTTGAGGAAGTGTGCCATAATGCTGGGTTCGCCTTCGTCTTCAGAAGCTACCCCGTCAGGAAGTTGCCTTCTATTCTCAAAGGAATCAACACTGGATGAAATCCACGTCACTTCGGCTGAAGTCCTCGGACCAACAGGCCAAAAAGATCATGATGAGTTTGATGGTAACGACAAAATCTCTGATCTCCGAAGATATATACATGCAAAAAGTCCAGCTAAAATGAAAGCAGCACTTTTCAACCGCCACCACTATTCGTAACAGAGCCTGCTCTACAAAGTATGTGGCTGTGTACAGAAGCAGATGCAATGAAAATCTACGTGAAATCTACAAACATAAAAATTTTCCGCTCATGAGCAAGCTTATCTCACTATTCTAAAAGTTAAGGATACCAGGACAAAGCTGAAAGGAGCAAGGCAAGCCGACAGAGTTGCAACAGTCAGTTGGGGATCACCCTTCAAAGTAGTCTCAGCGAAGTTTTCGCTCAAGTGTTGCTCGATCGCCTGGATCTAAACTTGAAGTAGAAACATCTTTCCGAAAGTCAGTGAGGAGTCCGGAAACATAATAAAACCACTGATATGAGCACCGCAATCCCTCACCTACAGGGAAAATACCGGAATATGAGGATCTACTTTTACACCGGCTGAGTGAATCACACAGAGACCTCAAACACCATAGATAGAGACAGACTCTGGATAGCAATGAGGAAATTTGGATGGCCCAGAGATTTAAAGACGGCATGATTTGAGGCGTGACAGATGCTGGGTCCATGTCAGAGGCCGTCTCACTGCGAAATGAGATGAGGTAATGCTGCGTGTGCGCCCTAATCCTCTTCAGATCCATGTTCACGGCAATGCTGAAAGATACCCATGGAAAGGATAAACCAGGTGTTGACTTTACTATCGAATGGGCAGAAAAAGAAATCGACATTCTTCGTATGTATTACGCCACAAAAACGTCTGACGCCATGAAAAGTGACCTTCTTTTTGCCAACGACGAACTTGAATACCAGGATTGAAGCGGGTATGAAACGATGTCTGAACTATTTTACCCAGGAATGCACCAACTTCGAACCAACTATCAAATCACCGAAGATATTATTAATTCACAAATTAACACTAGCAATAGGATGAAGTGAACCCACGGCATTTGCTAGTGGTAATCGCCTCGCAGTGGTAAACCGGCCCTCATAACTGGATAGTACTACCTTGTGAATCATCAATATTATCAACGAGGTTCTAATCTAGATGTTTAAATAAAGTCAGACCTTAAGTAGGCCACAACTTATTTTGGAATCGTTGGGTCATCCTCCTCAACGGAAAACTCCAGATATAAAGTGTCATCGTCTTTAACACGCTATTTTACTGCCCAAGACCTAGATGATCTACTAAACCCAAGGTAGGTTAGATAACCTTAACCTAATCAGTCTCCAAAAGATGTGGACTGTATAGTTGCAAAATGTATTATGGACACCCACCTCATGGAACCTGCTGGCAGGCTAAGAATCAATGGCGTGTTGGAACAGATCCAGTCATAACAGGCAGACTAGAATGTCACTACCGTAATGAGCGCGGGAAAGTCTATACGGGCACTTGCCAACAAGATGGACAAGAACGGCGCTGGAAGGTCGCATTACCGACCGCCATCGAGTATCTCCACAAAAACCAAAAGACCAGGGAAACACTTGCACAGAACGGGCGGATAGCGGCAGGAACTGAAGCAACGCTCCTTGAGGCCAACCGGATAGAGGAGATCAGGCTGTAACGTCATGCAGGTGAGGCTGGAATATCGCGGACCAAAAACCGCCAATGCTCAAATTCCATCAATACGGCCTCACTGCCAACGACTAGCTGGCTATTTTTGAATTAAGCGTAATGGCACTTCGACCAACCCACCTCCTGCACAGGATCAATCAGCCTTAATTGAAGAGTGAACTACTAACTGCTGTCTAGGTAACGTTATTATCTCATTTCGGCAGGCGCTTTTCGAACACCTTCTTGGCCACCACCAAACGTTACAGACACAATACTACTTAACATTGTGACCGGGCATTCGAATCACGTGTCGACTTGGTTGAACGTATGTGAATCCACCACTACGTGACTGAGGAACCAGTGCGTGGATGCTTGGTCGGCATCCGCCTTGTAGGACTTTCCTGTCCACACTGCAGCCGCACCTTCGACCCGCGTACTTACCTATTCAGTCACATACACACGAAAATGATCGCTGAAATATCGCCTAGCATTTATGTCCACACTGGTAGCAGGTATTCCGACATCGCAAACGGTAATCGGTTAAGAGCACACACGTTGAAACATGTGTCAATAAATTAAGCCCTGTAGTGAAGTTCAATAACACAGGGATAGGCGGGCGAACAGTCGCATACACGAATGTGTGCGGCAATGGCATGCAATGGACGGAGATTTGACGTCACGTCAGTCACTGTTTGAAAAACTGCCCTGCTGAACGTACGGTCGTGTCTCGCAATGCTTAATGCTGGTAGGATAGTTCGGTTCTACTATGGACTGCTGACCAGAATGTATGGTTAACTTCTTAAAGTGATCATTGTGGTACTTTCCCTGATTTGAAATTTGGCAACCCCAGATAATCAGTCTGGCTAGAAGTTTGGAATTGAGTCCCATGTGACAAGTACAAAGCGGGCTTCTTAAGTTTGTTAGACACTGCGCCCACACAGACCTCCGGTTGTGTTTGTCTTGTCACTTGAAGGCGATAAATGCATAAAACTAACTAGCGAATGCAACACAAATCTGCCTAACCATACACCAATTCTGAAGCAAGTTTCCTCACCCACCCCGTCAGCGTACTTCCAAACGATCACATAGGAAAGCTTGGTGTGCCTAGGTAGTGGTCACCAACTTTCATGGGTTGGCAGTTGAACTGAGTGCTATGGTTAGCTAAAAGTCCTCTGAGGTGGCGCATGTGTCTTTCTTTGCCTGCTGAACTTATGCTTGTAGCCTGGTTCGGTCCGGAGGGAGGAGCTGGCGTCGATCAGACCTGTGTCTAGTCAGTGCACTCGATTTCACTGGCAGTTGTCCTGACTTGGTGTAGCTAGGCTGTAGATCACGCTGGAATTAGGAGGAGGAAGTGAGGTCGGTGCTGCCCAAGTCTTTAACATGCAAATTCGATTCACGTGCAAGTAATTTTCATTGTACAACGCCACTAACACTACAAGCCCAACCATCCAAGTTCCGCGGAAAGGTCACATAAAACTCATACGTAATGTGGCATAGGGGGATTCCGCAGCAACCTGGGATCCGAGAAGCCAAATTCAGATAGGCATTGCTGATATAATCATACCAGAGTTCCAAAATACCCAAGATGGCTTTCACTCCTCCACACAGTTGGCCGGAATTCGTGGGAGCAAAACACGCGGCGGTGATACCGTGAATGCAATGAATGACACTTTCGAACTCACTCTCACTGGATGAGTTCGCCACTTCTTGCAGTCCGCAATGTCCGTTTTATTTCCAATTAAATAATGGTAAGCTTTGGTCTACGGGATAAAAGAATGACTCTTCGCGGATCAAGGACCGGAATTCGCACAGACTGCATCACCTCCGAGGTAGTGCTTCGTCACAACGGTGCTGGAAACCGTAGCAGTAACGTACTTATTCTCCAGTTCCACTCGGCAACGAAGCTGTATATAATAAGCACCGTACTTCGCCTTCGCGATAAGGAGAAACTCCTACAAGGAAGTAATTTGGATCCATCAGCGTCCACGTCAGCACTAAGCGCCTTTTATGAGGCGGGTTCGCTGAGGCGCCATTGTAACGAAAATGGTGTGCTGTGCCGAATATTCGACAAACCAGCGCCACATATTTGAATTATGAGACTGCATATTCAACTACGAATACGGCGTCAGGAGCATAAATCAACAATCAAACTGAACACAAAGACACTTGACCGATCTGAAGACATAATGAATCCAACCTCTGGAATGAACTCCAAATTGGTGAAAATAAAGAGCCTCGAGGACAAATGGTGCGGACTACGGAGTACCATTAACATCCTCCCATACCAGGCCTTTGGATCCAAAAATAGGTTTGACGAAGAAATTCAGCATGTATTCCCTGCGAACAGGCCAATTAATAGGACGTACTCGAACATTGGCTAC
This sequence comes from Schistocephalus solidus, assembly GCA_017591395.1. NCBI lineage: Eukaryota > Metazoa > Platyhelminthes > Cestoda > Diphyllobothriidea > Diphyllobothriidae > Schistocephalus > Schistocephalus solidus. The sequence goes on along the minus strand of WEDG01003713.1, from coordinate 113,024 downwards.
AAAGCCGCTTCCAACTGTGGGAGATTAACAAGGTCGACAAAACAAAGGACAAGCTGATCACAAGTAAATGAAGAACTTCCTCATGGTCACTAGGCCAAGGAACTGAGCCACTGTTACACTCGCTGGGAACGAGACTGCTAGCAGAGCGATTGCGGATCCCGAGGAGACCTTCAACTGCATCCCCAAAGGTCCCTGAATATACGCAGAAGCAACCATAGGCTCTCTCGAGCACTGGCCTTGATTGGCCAGGAATCGCACAGAAGGCGACTAGGACGGTGCAGCGACTCCTGAGTGGAAAAACCACGGACACCGGCTCGACCCCTGCACAAGTCGAGAAACGCGTCAACCGTCCATGACTGGAGAAATTAACCTTACCGTCCCAGATATTAAGTAAAAGACGAACGGCACATCAAAACAGTCCTCTACGGGCGAAGTCTATGTTAAAGGCTAGAAGTAACCCAACTGGCGAATGCACTGTTTGATCTTTCATCCCTAAAGACTTTCTTCTCGCCTATAATGCAGGTTCTGAGAACATCGTTGAGCCACTGAAATGATTTTTGCGATCCAACTGCCGAAAGCGTCAAGCAATCAAAATCAACCCCTAGACGACCTTGGTCAACCGTATAAGCTTCTGATACAAGAAGGATAAGGACTCTGGGAGGAAATAAGGGAACTGTTTGCCCTGATGGCAGAACAGCTTTACAAAAGCCAGCTGGTCTGCAGTGCTGAATGCAGCCTCAGTCACCTGGCTTCAGTCTCCACTCTGCTAACGGACGTCTGCCGTCGCGCACGAGTATGCTCTTAGATAAACTATCGATACCACTAAAAGTTATTCAATTGTTGTAAAATGTGCTCTACTATCGCATTGTCGAAGAGCGAAGTCCATGATATGTTCACTTATACTCACTCAGTTAAAACCCTTACAGAATGGGAGGTGCAACAACGCTTTGACCGGCTTGGCTACGGCTGGTGTAATACACACTGGTCACCAACGTCGAAAAACAAAACAGCCATTACGCCGTAGTGGACAATAATTAGTAAATAGGTAAAACCCACAGTTACGGCCCTTGCACACTGTTTCATCGCTGTTTACAGACTTAGAGAGGCCGATTTGCAGAAGCATTACGACCGTGCATATCACCTCTGAAGACCAAGTTCGGGGAGAGCTCAAGAGATCAGGCTGGTAAAAACGCGCAAACACCCCCCCTGTATACAGCGACCATCTCGACATATGCAATTCTGGAAAAATCCATGGCAGACAAAAGTACTGGTAAAATCGCTCAACCCCGAAGGCTCGCGATTCGAGACTACACTGCGGCTAGAAAATTACGTAGAAATGGAGGTTGGGATAGGAGATTTGGCGGTAAAGGCGAACGTAAACGGCAAGAGCGAGGTCAGTAAAAGCCAAGGCAATAAACACCTATATTTACATGGCACTGCTTTAAAGCTTCTGAAGGAATATAGAGAGTTACTCTTGTAGCTCGTTTGAATGCATTGCCAAATGAGTAAAAAGACATCTTAAAATCGACAGGTCGGCAGAAAATTTCCCTTCTTAAAGAATGAGCACCCCTCTTTCAAAAAGAAAGAAAACGAGGTAGGGTGGTAAACAACACGCATACAATAAACGTATAAGTGAAATTGATGAACTATTTTACAAAAGAAAATAGGAGACGAATCACGAGACAGAACGATAAGTAGAGCGCTTAAAGTCCGGTAAAAAGCGCAAAATATAAATGTTTTTGGCAAAATAAAAAAAGAGGAGCAAGAAGACAGGGATGCATCGAGAGGCGAGTAGTCCGAGAGGCACGGAATGAGCTGTAAGTATGTATAACCACCAAAGAAGACGGAGAGGCATCTTCATCTACAGGTCGTCAAACACCTTAGCGCGGTCTCCGAAGCTGGTACCATCGATGATTCCACGTGACCTGCGTGAATGTTGGCTCGACGGTTTCCCGGATTCCGACTGTGTGGGAGGCGACTGAGAGTCAGACATGGTGGAGCTGCCATTTTCACTGATTACGGCTGCCGTTTTGGCAGAAGTTTCAGACAAATTCGTCTGAGGACGCTGAAATGAAAAGGAACGAGCCTCATTGCGTGCACAAAATTGGACTTCTGCGTATGTAAAGCAGATTTCATGAATTGTTTCATAAATAACAGTCTCAGGGAAACTTGAATTTACTTTAAAGGTTGCCATGGAGTTTTAGTAGCATTTTTAGAAAAGAACCCCAAAATTGTGTTTGACAGAGCCATCAGGCGACAAAATAGATGTAAAATGACGGATGAGGGGGCTGGAAAAGGATTGCAGTAAGGCTCGGAACAGTTAAATGAAACTTTACTACGAAAGATGCGAGGCTCTGATTTTGAAGAGTATGGAAGAGCCGACGGAGCTGAAGAGCAGCAGGCATTAAACTGACCCTCCTCACTTGGTTGGCTCTAGATTGTACAAAAGTCCCATAAGAGTATTGGTCATTGACATACACAGATGGGTATTTCCATTTTGCCATGGAGCTCCGGATTTGGAGCACATCATGTAACAGTTCGACTGTCGCAAGCATTTCCATCCATCGTGTGCCCCACGGAGTGGGCGAAGCACCGGCGACTCGCGTGTTAATTGGCTTTTAACGAGGCGGTATCTACTGCACTCTCTCCTCCATTACCTACATGGTTTCGATGGCAACAAGTCGCCCGGAGATGGGCTTGGGTGCAGTAGCAGACAACATTAAACAGCCAGTATACGCGTGCATACACCACAGAGGCCCACTTCAGAAGGGACCCTTGAGCCTGATTCTCAGTCCTCCAGTCATTTACTCCACAAACACACAGTACAGAACACGAGGACCGAGTTACACCAGCAGTTCACACCTCGCTAAGCCACGATTCTTCGCGTGTCGCATTTATTACGCCGCGCCGCAGAGATGGAGTCCCAAGCGTCGGCTTCCCTTTCCTTCGCCCACCATGTAGACGCATAACGACGAGCAAGTCTGGCTGACTAGCATTAAATACACTAAAAGGGCCTTCGATCAGGGATACTTCAACCTCTGTTGCTGGTGCAGCTGAGACTTGAACTCGAACCCAGTAGTTTACTGAGCACCGAAGCAAGAAGTTCTGTTCGTTTGAGCTGTTAGGCTCGCCTTCTGGTAGTGACACGCCTCAAGAGTTGCACAAAGGTAGCACAGATGCGGAAGAAAGGTGCAAATCTGTCGGCGAAATGTGCACACAATCCTATAGGTAATATTTCGGGGTTAAATGCGCTCGAGATCATAACTGGCCAGATACTTTAACTCAAGAGAAAAAGCCCACTCTATAAAAAACCGATGTATAAATAAGTGACCCGAAACGGACGGCACGTAAGCATCATTCTGCATGCCGGACGATTGAAGCGCAAACAAGGAAGTCTGACTGCAGAGTCGCAGATAGGAAAGTAATGTGTGTGTGCGTGTGGAGGCATCGTATACAAAAGTGAAGTTTACGAGGCCTACTAGACGAACGAAGAGGTTGACCTAAAAGAACTCACGCAATTCCTCGCAGCAACTGAAAGTACAATTAAAAGGTAAAATTGGTCATTAGAGCAACATGCCAATACAACACTAAGAAACCTAATGTAAATTGCATTATGCTTATCGGGCTGTAGTATTCAGAATTGCTAGTAAACCCACGCAATCACATAAGCTTCGCTAGTGATATCTACGAAACCTATAAAATTAGGTCTCAGATGCCGAGAACACACATGAATCATAATTATGTTATGTATAACCCAGCAGCTTCTTTCAGATGGGACAAAAATGAAGACTGGCTGAAGGGAGGGTAAACGTAAGTGCTAGAAAAAGGATTACTTTTTACCAGGAAGAGGTTTGGCCACAGTGCGTAGAGGAGCAACGAGAACACGATTCCTCAGGAAAAAGTGCAGCAGAACTAAACCACTCACAACAGAGAAACGGAGTTTGGGATAAATAAGCAGTGGTAGGTTACCATTATACTCGAAATGATCGTCACGACAGCCGAGGTGGAGGGAGCAGATTTCTTATCTCATGAAATGTTAACCAAAATTCTGAAACATGTTTTCGATTCGAACAAATTACTTAAGTACGGTTGTAATATTGCTAATCTTGTAGCCTTATTTCAAGATATGTAAGTCACTTCAGGATGTCAATTTTCGAACAAGCTTCTTGCTGGCCGTCTATAAATAGTAGTCTGTAAAAAATGGTTACTTAAGTAGCATGATTTTTTCTAAATGATTTTAAATGCCTCTGTAAATTCATATATATTTTATAGAAAACATGCACCAAACATTATTTTTGTACTCATTTGGTAGAAAAGTAGGCTTTCTTCAATTTTAATACTTGAAGAAAAGGTATATTTTGGCTAAAAATTCCAAACTGTCGAGTAATTTTGAACCCTATCGGCTGTTAAACTTGCATTCAAGATTTCCTAACTACACGCTGTGCATAACCTGTCGAAGGAAAATCCCAAATTTCTCTACGCCATGAGGAAAAGGGCACATAGTTCTCACAAAATTTTACAATAGGTGTGGATTATGATGCATACTTTATAGGCAAAATTAATAAATCGATAGATACAATGTCTTATGGATAAACATTTCACAAATCTCGTAATCAGAAACAATCTTGAAACCGAAAGATACCCTTTCCTCGAGTATAAAATTTGAATAAGACGTAAGAACAAGATAGAATAATTCGGTGCATGTTCTCCATAAAATTGTTGAATTTATAAGGGCATTGAAAACCATTGAGAAAAATGCATGCTACAAAAGTAGACATTTTTTACAGAATATGATTTTTGTAGGCTGTCAGAAAGAAGCTCGGTCAAAAGCCTATATCCTGAGGTGACTGAAATATTTTAAGATAAAGGCTGCAAGATAATCAATATGACAACCCAACTTAAGTAATTTGTTCGAGTCTATAACACATTTCTGAATGTCGGTGAACATATCACGGGGTAGGAAATCGACTGTAACTGCAGGCGGCTTTGGATCCTGTAACCTAAAGCGTGTAAAAGAACGATGAAAGAAGTAGTGCTTCTGCAGTCGGCGCCACAGAAGCAGACCAAATTCAAAAAACGGAAACAACGTTCGAAACGCCGATTCCCCCACGAATTTGTTCCCATCATTCAGGGATTTGGACTGCAGATTAGTTTTGTTGGTCAGGCCAAACAAACAGTACGGATAAGACAGTGAATGCGAGTAGGAAGACGAGGAACTTCATGAAATTTACGTTATTAGTACACGGAGTAACTGGTACCGGTTGGAAAGCGCAGGGACTGAGTAGGTCTCGAGGTTCGCCTGCCTCACATTCGATTCTGGTTTAAGTGAGTCACTTCGACGGTCAAAAAGACCAATGCTGAAGGCTATGCATATGAAGTCTGTATTTCAGTTGTGAAGCAAATTAACTATAGGATTGTGTGCACATTTCGCCGACAGATTTGCACATTTCTATCGCAGCTGTGCTACCACTGTGCAACCCTTGAGGAGTGTCACTAACAGAACTTCTTGCTATTAGCACGTATTTATTATTATTTATACCCAAGAGTTTAGCAAGGTACGCCACTATGGCAGTCGGCCTTGTGCCACGCCAAAGTAGTCCTTTTAGGCAACGAATTGCACAGGTAGGCATGAGGCCAAATTTCCGAGTGTGCTGTCTTAAAGACTGAAAGTAAAATCAACACGCTTGCAAGAAGTCAACTTGACAGAATCAGTTTGAAAGAAAACTATGTGAATAAGATAAGCCTGCACTCCTTTCAAGCTACGGTTGACTGTTTATGAAAAAAGCTGTCATTTATCAGTACCAATCTAGTGGTCACTTATTCCCACGCGCATACACTTAGCGGTCTGTTGGTTTTCATTAGTGGTAGCTAAAAACAGTGCATATCTCCCTTTGGGTTTTGTGATACCTTGGCACCTCGTTAACGCATCCCATTTTTGCTTTAATTCCTTATGTAACCACCCTTCAGACCGTAAAAATTTTAGCCTTTGAAAAGTTCGCCTGATAGAGTTCAGTGAGCTCAAAATTGTTGTAATTCACCTGCTCAAGGAAACCAACTCGCGTTATTTTGTCAACTCCAGTGATTGCAGTAGTCGGTCAAGCCTAAGATTCTTTCAAATCGGTGTCCTGAAGGATTTCTAATAGTCCAGCAAAGAAAATGGCTTCGTTAGGTTTCATCAACAGCAGTCGGGATTTTTGCATAATCTAAGCGCCTCATTCCCTCCTACAGCCTACTACAGCTTGGACGCATCGCCACAGATATTCGTGTTGCCCGAACCACGGAATGGTGATAAGGTAGTTTATTGTGGGTTGAAGAGCATCCTTTACACCCAGAAGTAGCAACGATTATATCAGACGCAACAACACTATGTGAAAGCCAACGGAACACACGTCATTACAAGTCTATTAGGAAAGTAATTTGTCTTTAATCTACCTGGGTGTCCGAGATGGAGGGTGCAACAGAGGTATGGGGGAACAGTGCGATGCCTCGCATCACATTAGCCTTAATTCATCCCTTTCCGAAGGAAATTTGACAAGACTGCGTTTTTCGAACCAACAGTTCAAACATTAACTTCTACACACGAGCCTAAACGAACGCTCTTCACTCCGTCAACGATGTACTTCGCAAATAAACCACCCTGCCGAAAAGTTTAGAGGTGCGGGGCAGCGTCCTGTCGCGATGACCTATGCTCCCGAACCTGCAATCTAGGTAAGAATCTACAGTCAATTGAGGTTTCGGAGTGTGCTTGTCATCCTTGGATGAAAGGATGGCGCGACAATGACTCAAGTGTTTTTGTTGTTGGCGGGATTTTCCATCTGGAACCGATGGCCCCCATGCAGAGTAGGCTGAATACAGGTGGGTGCCCAGGTGGGGGTGGAATAGAGTGAGGTAGATGCAGCAAAAGGCTGGTCTAACTATAATCCAGCGTAAGTCATCATTCCTGCACCACAATGCTGTGGAGTATACGATGGGCATCGTGGGACTACGACGGTCGCATTGTCGTGTGTCTTTGCACCATTCAGGTTACACTAAAAACAAACATAAGCAGAAAGATACGATCGAGCGATACAGGGCGGCATTGAAGGAGTATGAGTTGACGTTGAACAGTACTATACACCACGTTTCCTCTGTAATGAAAAAATTCCGTCTTATCGAATACGCGGTCTCTGAAGACGACGGAAAACGGTGGTTGGTCTGTTAGCTCAGCTGCAGGCTACTCAGAGAGTCCACAGGTTGTGGATAAGCAAAAAATCGACAGAGAAGGCCAGTTGCGAAGTATCCAGATATACGGGTCTGATGAATAAGCAGTTGATGGCCATGCAACGGTAATAATTTCTGGTAAATACTTTCAACTATGGTAGATGGGTGCTCGCCGATCGGTTACGGGGCTCACTCGTCCCGTTGTGCCTTGGGGCTCTGTCTCGAGCCCCGCTAGCAGCCGCACAGCGGCTAGAACTATCTTCAGAATGACATTAACGACAAAGACAAGGGAGATTGGAATGTCAAGCTGGCTATATCACTAGACGGTACGGCTGTTGGCGGGGTTGGCGAGTGAGCCTCAAGGCACAACCGGACGAGTGAGTCCCGAAACCGATCGGTGAGCACCCATCTACCGTTGTTAATATTCTCGATCGAAACCGACACGATAAAGAGCTCGGGGCCCAGTGGGTTAGAGCATTGGACTTCTAACCAACAAGTCGCAAGTTCGAGCTTCGGGTTTTGCAACACCTGGGGTTGGGTATGGCTGGCCGATGACGGCTAATAAGTCAGAAATGGCCATTCCAGTCTCTTCGAATTCGTTGGTAATGTCATTCTACACTTTTAAGTTTTGTTCAGTAATTGTATGCTGAGGCCTCCTACATTTATATACTACTAACTGTCCGTGAGTAGCTTGTGGATACCATACGGTTATTCCGCTGAATCTTATGGACCTCAGCCAGAGACCGTGACCAGACGACTACTCAACTGAATCTTGTGCTTTTATAAGGCGCTGGTTCAAGCTCTCAAGCCTCCATGGCCCAAGTTAACTTATAGATGTCCGATTCCGCATTCTGTCACGCCCAGTTAAAGGATAAAACATTAAAATCACTCGCTGACAGATTCCCCTTGTTTTCTCACCCCTCTCCATGGCCCTAACAGAACTAAACGGCAATTACTCCCTGGTTCTGAAATATCTGAACAACCTTAAATATCTCCCTCATGACTACTGTCCACTGGCTGTTTTTAATTCTGCTGCTCTGCTCCAACTTACTCATTTTATTTTACAAGCCCGAAGAACAGTAATCGAAAAAGTACGCTCGTCCAACTTGATTTATTAAAATATAGTTATAGCAACTTTCGGATCAAGGTTGCGGAGGGTTGCTCCAAAGCATTTACTCCAAGCTGGTGAAATAATTTCCGAAAAAACGAACAAACTTGAAAATGGAAAGATTACTTTCGTAAGGTTTCAAAACAAGGCAGCACGGAACACAATCCCAAGTTAATTCATACATGGTAGCATACTGGCTTTTATTTGAGCAACTTCTCAACCATCTGTGAAAGGCACACTCAGAATATATCCCTGATCAAGAAATGAGTGTTTTTGTAATTAAAGTTCGAGCGCCTTGTAAATTCAATGAGATTTACTAGGAAAAGTTTGTTAACATTCCGCTGTGGTACTCATTTTCGACTGACTTTGTCTTCCTCAAAATGTGTACTAGGGGAAGTCAGTGCTTCAGTTTTCAGGTTTGTCAATGGTTGGTAATTTTGAAACAACACTTGCTTCCTCACTTGTTTATATGTTTCCCAAAATAAATCATACTTTTTTTCTCCTACAACAACTGCATTTATCCCTTCATGTTTTTAGGAATAGGCATCCTGGTGTTTACATTGTAGTAGCTATGGATAGTGTTATATACCTTGCCTAGCCTGGTTTTTCGGTCGCGCGCAACAAGGATCACCGCTGTGCCGAGAGCTCAACGGTGACTGGCGCACGATTCATTCACATCATTCCCTCTACCACGGCAGGAAGAAATCATGGCGCCTGGAGACGGGCGTCATCGCGGGTGGCTGGTGAGGCTAAGGCACGTCTATGCGTAGCACACACTACCGTGGTTCCTAATGACACATGAAATGGCATTCAAGGAGGGAGTTTCGGCTCTCTAATAGAAGGCAAATGCTATAAAGGCCACAGCTGTCGGGCCGTAAGTCTGCAAACGGACCGAGCGTCTCAAAAAGTACCCACATTACAAACTTCATGAATCCAAATACATCGGTCGTTCACCTACAATATCCAGACGGAATAATTTTATTGAAAAGGGGAGCATGAAAAGCGTTTATGTGCACTCTTCCAATGAATACTATCGGACGTAGAGACACTGAGAGATTGTACAAGAGAAAAGTGGTTATACTCTTCATGGTAATAAGAATCAGACTACAACGGCCCCTCCTCAGTGTGACTTTAAAGGTATTTTCCTTCAATGGGAAATCCGGGAATCTTTTCTCAAAGTGAGTTTTGTATGCATGTAGGAGTCAGCAAGTATGTAGATCATACAGACGCCATTCTAAATGGGTCAATCACCGCGTCCACGGAAATCTCTGGATGCCTCGAGTTTGTTTTGCATCTTGAACATGACGGATGTGGGATAACAGGGCGAATGCTGCAGATGCCTTCCCCGCTATAAACCGATTCACGCGTGGCTCATAGTCGTCTCCCCCAGACAATGGCGTTCCTGTGGGATAAGACGGATTATATTGGAGTTCCCCAGGGAACCTGTAAAGGCTTGGAGATTAGAGCTCGGTCATACTACGACTCGGTTAAGAACGAACAATCACGTTCAAACCACTGGAGACCATACAGCAAATAATGTCCCCCGTTTCGGAATGCCTAAGTATTCGGTGGAAGAACAGAAGCTGCTTACGAAGTTTTGCTTTTAACACAGACGACGGCTGGTTGGCAAATTGAATTTTTTTCTCGTGTTATGTAAAACAGGTTGGAGATAACATTGCACACTTGAAAAAACAAAGGGCTGCGCCAAGGTGGCTAATGTTGCTATAGGATTTCAAACAGGCGTATGCAGCACGATTTACTGGTTCCAAAAATGTTCGTGACAGCTTATCAACTGCAACCCGTCTTTGCATGACACAGATAACGAATGGAAGTGGACAGCAGTTTGAATTTTCACAGAAAATCAATACACAACAGCAAGGGTCGGAGGTCAACGTAAAGAAGTCAGGTCAAAGGCGTTAGCTTAAAACTTCAGAGAGGAAAAAAGTGGAGGAGGAGTTAGCACAACTCACAATCATGAGTAAATCTAGGGGTCAAGATTACCTGGACACTTAGAGATTGACCACGTGGTCTAGTTGTTTGCATAGGTCGGGTTTCTCCCTCGGTATATACGCTGCTTCGACGTAGCCCAAGGCACGAGTTATTCGTGCCCGAACAAGTACTCGGAAAGCTGCTTTGAGGTTAACAGAGTGACCGCTGTGCAACAGATGTTTAGTAATCTAAGACCGTGGTACTTCATTTTGGTTTAAACAGCCAGTCAGGCAAAGGCTCAGCGACCCTGGTTGCCAAGTGCCTTTGCGTTCGCTCAATGTACTTGCATCCGCAAGTACACGTGAATTCATAAACCCAATTTGGGGTGGCGTGCAAGGGCAAGGCATCCTTTGGCTGGTTGACTGGAAGGCTTCTAGTAGAACTGATAAAGACGAACTCAGCTACATTGTATGTTCTTTCTATGGTGCAGCGTAACCGTCGCCTGATCGTATTAGAAATGTTGTCACCACTAAATGGTAAAGATATCATAACGGGCTTTTCAGAACTGACTGTTCCGTCACTTTTGGCCGTAAAGGGGTTGCTGTATATTTGAATGAAGCGTGCAGGATATCCAAAGTTAAGTAAGGCTGCTATGATGCAGGCAATTTATGCATCTATGGTTTCACTAGAGCAAATATTCCTCGCTTTTTTTAGAGCTCAGGCTAAAAACGCGAGCCCAAGTTTAAACCCACTAGGCTAGTTCAAAAAGAATGTGAATTACTATTTGAACAAAAAGGTACACAACACCGAAAAGTACATTATCATCGACAAAAACAGGAGCGGTCGGAATGGTGGAGTCTGGAATATTTCCTGCTGACAGTCAGCGATAAGCAACCCTAGACAGAAACATCTGAGACCTGTGATGTAGCTGTAGCCTTCCGCTTGGATCCGTTAACTTGTTTGAGGATTCATGACCTCAGTCTCGGCTGGAGACTTCCGACACCAACCGCATTCGACTGTGTGCATCGGAAAATGCGCGGGGATCTCCTACAAGCATACGACATGACCTCTTTGGTATTAAAAACTTTGAAAATGGAGGGCCGAACAAGTTCTTGGAAACTTCAGCAAGAGGACAAATAAGTTCCGTTGAACAACTTCACCTTTTCAGACTAGCATACCGGAGCTCTCAGCATTGAAAGCCTGGACTTTTTGAATTTGCTAGAACGACCAACCTCCGAAGTCACCCTTTGAAAAGGTGCGTTCGCAGACATTACTGGATGTGCGCAAGTTCTCGTTCTTGGTCCGAATAGTTAAACGATATGGAATGCCCTCTCCGCAGATGTTGTGATGTCATCATTGAAGGAAAGCTTTAAAAGGAACTTTGACAGATTCATGTCCCAAAATGAGCCGGAACGATGAGAAATTTGCCTTAACTCTTGGGACTCACGCTCAAGTTGTCGTATTTTTATGTTCCCATTTGAATCCTTGCAGCCAACATGGCTTATCTGTATACAGTATGCAATTTTACGGGGCAAATAAGGTACTCAGAGACTCACACCTATCTCCCATAATAAACTAAAATTAACTGAACTCAAAAGGGGGGTTTTTGATCTATACACTGTTTTCTGTAGTAATAAGCACTGTGGAAGTGGCGTGTTCACCTCCGATCTTCCATGCCTGGGGTTGAGGTACGGTTGGTTGGCAGCGAAGGTTAATAATTCATAAAGGATCATCCATTCATCCTTATCTTTGCTCATCATTAGGCATCTGTGTGCAAAAGCAAAATGGCTCATGCATGCATACAGGTTGGCTCAATAAGTCATACTTACGTGACCTTGACCTTCAGTGGCGTGCATAGCCAAAGTTAATGAACTTGCAAACAGATGCGTTGAAAAACACCAACTTTGACAGAGCTGGCGCGCGATGCCCAATTATATCGACCTGACAGCCCACAGCGTATGAAAATGCGATTGCTTAAACTGTCTTTCAGACAGTCCTGTGACTGTCGCTAATCCAAAGGCTGAGAGATGTGCTTGAGCGGCTACATGGTTAACCGCAAGTTCAGGCTAGCGGTCGTTTCTGTTGTTGCTTACGCGGGTTCTGACGGATTCTCTAATTTTAAATGAAAACTATCTGAAGGTCAGAATACTTGCCTAGATAGTACTTACTTTCGAAAAGTCCAAAAGTGCTAACTCTCAAAAGATGAATGTATGGGAGGAATTTTGTGGGCAAACGACAAAAATACAGCGCATGATACCCAAAAAACCTAAGAAACCGGTGAGGGTTTTTGAAAAAATGTTATAAGTCTAAACAAACAGACTGGAACCACACCCTTATTCGGTACGCGCGTGTGACAAACGCAAGAGATAAGTGCTTCTGAATACATAGCTTACATCAGAGGCACATCACGTGCTTAAGGCAGCTTGATACTTGGGAGTGAACAAATATTTCAGATATAAATGAATCAAACGCGAAAAAGGTGGACCTCAGAGAAAATCTAGGCTCTCGGTCGAGGCCTTGGCCTTTCTGTCGCGAGATCGAATCCCGTCGAGGTCACCAATATTTTCGTGACTGGGTCACTTAAATTAATCAAATCTGTCTATTAATGCAAAGAGGATCGCATAACAGTATGTTAGGCACAGAGGTGCAAATTTCGATTGGCTTTAGGACCCTATGTATAATCCAAACACTTTAGTGTGAAAACCGGCTTCTCCAAATGATTTCGTTCAACAGATCATTTTTAGATATCTAAAAGAACGCGATCACAGTCAACATACACAAGGACTGAATTCGAAAAAATCAAATTTAAAAACTCTTCCAGTTTAAAATCCGCGCCCACAACTCTCCCGGTAGTGGTTGCGCGTGCTCCACACCAGGTGTGTGAGTGAACGAAAAAGTAGACAAACAATAAAACGTGTTTAAAGTTGCGAAATCTGACGCCAGCACTACGCTTACCACAAGCGACACAGCTCTAAAGTCGGACTCAACAGGTTCTGTGCAAAGTGAGCAATTGCGCTTAACAGTTCGTTAGCGCGCAAAACTGGGTGGCAGGGAACGGCGCGAGGAGGCTGCAAGCGTACCCAGACGCACACGCGCACACCAAAACATGCACACCTCAAGCGGCGGGGCGTGCTATGGGAACGAGCAAGTAACACACGCGTCGGATAGAACAACGCACTACGGAGTTGCGAAAATGGATAAGAGTCAGCGTAACGTTGAGAGTTTAGGCAAAAAATACTGGCACAATGTCCTGCGTTCAGGAGAGGATACAAATGCCGTATGGCACAGCAGCAAGTAGGAAAGCAAACTGACAGTGCGACCTGGAAGAGTCCGCAAACAATAAATAGTGCACATGGCACTAAAAGAACTACCTATCTGAGTGTAGCACTGAGTTTCTGAAATAAGAACCCATCTGCGATGTTGTAAAGTGTTCAGTAATGAAGAATGCGAAGCGTTCAATCATAAAGTAGCCATGCTGTGCTTGTAGCGTCCTACTCAGCGCTATGCCAAAATTTTCAACTGATTATTTTTACAATTTATGCCAAAAAATTAGCTTCCGGAAGTAAAAATCAACTGGTTTTGCCTTAGTAATGCTTTTGCTTTGCCTCCACGTTCACATAAAGTAGAATAAGCGGTTTGCGAGTTTGTGTCACAGCTCACGGAAATTCGACCGCAACATTTCACAAGAAATTCTCAAGAGGCCTGCCAATTGGGTAGATGACTAGCTAATACGTGAATACAGCAAATGTTTTAGCGTGAGAAAGCACTCGCAATGTCCGTGTAAGCGTACTGTGATGCTGATTTCGATTCTTAGAATACATCCTTGCTACAATTGATAGTACTCCTCGGGTAATTCTTAAATACTATGAGTTTGGTCAAGACAAAAAAATTCAAGTGGGATTGCAGACAAGGAAATATAGCTAAATTAGCTTGAGGAGATACAACTTCGGGTTCAAATAAGCGGCAAAACCAGTACAGCAACATACAAACCATAAGGATGACAAGGACTGACTGATTTTTAGCGCTTTTTTAGCCACTTTCCCTTTAACTAGGACAAATTGGGATAAACTCAAGTTTCATGGTTCAGTGAAGTTGATGAGACAGTTGCTGGGATAGGGAGCGCCGCCAGGTTGCTCCATAACGCGTCAATTTATTATATTCCCACCTATGCAGCGTTCCGTTAGGAGTGGTGTGGAGGGCTCTTGTTCGATCAGCATGGATGACATATGAGTCAGGTAGGCGCGCGCGGTAAATTTCGACATTATGTGCCTGATTATTTTCCAGTAATGTGGATTATTAATCAACTAGAATAGACATATACTCTCTGTGGAACAGGGTAAGCAGCGTGGCTGCCAAGCGAAGATCTACGATAAGCCTGTTGGCCAAAGCCACGAACAAGTGAGAAATCGGGTAGTCAGGTGGAGATGCGGGTGGAAGGATACTAAATCTTAATTCGCCTTGACTTAATAAGATGGTTGAGAAAGTCTCGAAGCGCTCAATTGTTACCTGTAAGTCGCACTGCATATAATGCCCAGCGGAAATCACCAAAACCCGACTTTGGGCGGTTTCATGAGCAGTCGTCTGCGTCGTCATTTTTGAGTCAGGATCTTCGTGGATAATAAACTGCAGACACATAGAAGGTATGCAGAAGCCAAAGACCAACCCAGGTAAATTCCTTCTAGCGCTTAAGTGCACTTAGTAAACAGTTTGAATACACATCCAAGACCGGAAACAAATTTAACAGGCCACTTCTTACCCATTACTAAAACTCTCCCCCCTTCCTCCACAATACAAATGGTGAACAGCATTTTTCGGAATATCTAGGAGGTAGGAAAAGTAATAAGAAGGCTGAATGATGAAATGGGAAGGGTTTGTGGAGGCGTATGTAACAATAACTAGCGCAGCGTATAGGTTTTTTTTAATCAAATACTAGGAAATCCCTCAAACTGTCCAAACTGGACTTGAGCTACTGTGGTAAAGACTATTCCTTCTACGAATTGCATAGCTAATGGCTCACTTGAAAAAATCTGAATTTACTTGGCGGCTTATGTAAGTAGCTAAAGCGAGGATATAAACTGCACAAAAACTGCCGAGAACACTCAAAATGTTGCATTGTTTAATTTCCGGGAAAATTAATGCCCGAACATGGAGAAAATCCTTTGGAACAGACCTAATTAGGCTCGTTGTGACAGTTGATATGAATATTTGAGCTGAAATCCATCAGCTACAGCCGAATAACAACGTAATAGTTAAAAGTTGCGAACAGGCAGTCAGTACGTAGATAGGTCACCATACTGAAAGCACAGGTACTTTTAGCTAAAAGTAGCTGTGCTGTCAGAATAATAAATAATTACGCAGAATCTTAGTAAAAAAGAGCAAAAAAGTATCTGGTTTTTCTATCAGTATTCCTGATTTAATTTGTTTATTTTTCATTGTTTAAAAAAAGTTAAAAAGCCGATTTTCCTAAATAATGTGGCGATTATACTCGAATGTCAACGCCACTAAAAACTGGCAATACAAAGAACAAAATACCAATGGAAGGCCTTTATATGAAAAAAGCAATAATACTGTTTAATAATGTCGTTGTAATGCACGGTTTAAAAGAAGTGAATACTTACCACAGTGGAATTCTTATCTGTAAAATTAAGGGGAAATGGCAACGTCAAATATTTCCAAAAGCTTTCAACATACAAGTAACTACAGAATCCTGAAAAAATCAGGGTATCCCAAGAGACAACAGAAAAAACATGGTTCAAAGTGTGCGCTTGCAATGAGCTAAAGGATGCGAAATGAAAAACATGGGTGTGCTGCAACAAAAGCTGATTTGGCGGATCATGAGAATAGATGGTATGTCAGCGAGTAAACCATTTTAAAAGGGACATAACATGTCGGGAGTTTTCCAAAAGACGGAACGTGACGATCAGTTCGAATAATTCTTTTATAAAACCACCTACGTGGGAAGAAAGACATAATCAATGGGAAACCGGAGTCTCTTACGAAACGTAGAAAGATCCAGGACGTTTGAAAATGGATTTAAAGAAGGAAATGTAACATTTATAAGTGATAAATATTAACAACAAGGCAAGAGGGTACTGAATTAACGATATCTGGTTTTGATGATCAAGTATATGGCTAACGTTTCTACTGCGCTTGATTTCTACTTAGTGGTAAAGCGTCAAAGACGAAGAATTCTGAAAGTCGGTGGCCCTTGCCTGTAGTTTACTCTAACAAATGCGCACTATACAACTCATTAATACAAATGTCGGAACCCAGTTTAGGTTAACGAATTTAGAATTATCTTTCTAACTACAGAGAATTCCCGATATAAGCGCACAGGCGAGTAATTGTCACGCCAGGAATCGACAACGGTGGTGAAATCACGGCAATTAACGACTCGAGTACGGAGTAAGAAGCAAGCATTGCATAAACTACGACCCCCAGCGATGAACACGAAGACTGCCAGCTATATTAGGCCTGTTGTGGCCTGGCAACCACACCTTATAAATACTGCGCAACTTGTGCCCCAAGTACCCTTTTCAGCAACTGCCTCTGAGGATGGGTTCGAGAGAGAATCCGAAACGTCAGGCCAATAAACACCATGTTCCAGTGATCGCCTGTTCTTCTTCTGGAGAGAATTCGCTCAGTTGTCAACCACAGAGCGGGAGTTCGAATGGCTTTCTAACGAGGCAATGGGAAAAATTCTGGCAACGAAAAGCATCCGGTCCTAAGAATACTATCCAAGGTTCTTAAGGGTGTGTGGGCGGTAAGCGTCAGAGAATACAGTGAAAAACGGAATCCACACGAAGACGACTTAAATTTACAGCCCTTTACTAAAATGTAAGACAACACGGGCAATTAAACAAAAAGGAAAAGGGACACATTTAAATATATACAGGACGATGTGCTAGCTTCCTAGTTAAGTCTTCTATACTCATTTTGGAGTCTTAACCACGAAAACGTAGATACCTAGAAGGCACTGACCCCCATTTATTTTCCGTATGAGTGCACTTTTAATTATTTTTAGACCCAACCGACTTATAAAAGTCGTACCTTATAGGCATTTTGCGTTTTTCCAGGCTGACTGCTCCACAGAATTAGGTAAGAGCTTTCCTATTCTAACGGTCGCTTAGTATCATGGAAATTCCAAAATAACGAGAACGCACACCCTATTCCAAAAGGTGAGCAATTAAATGAAAGAGTTTTGACATAACATGCTACCAAATATTAACAGTTCTTCTTTTTTCCGTAAAGCTACGAGGGAAAGAATTCATCCATGCTAGCTTAATCGGCTACACAATTCGCAACATCATCAAGACCGGTTAGATCAGGCATGATCACATCCGTACCAGATATAGGTAAGTTATAAATCAGCTAAACATTAAAAAAAGAAATTGGGTTTAAATAAGATTGCTCGGCAGAAGACGGAAAATGCTAGATGGTAAAGCAGCATACTGATCTTCTGATTAACGCGGATTCACGGTCCTTTGCTGTCCCAATACAATCTATCTCAAGTATTCCATTCAACTGGAAAACAAACAGGTAAATTGTCAGATGAGATTCATAAGCTTTCTTATTCCTCTATACAATGGGTTAGGACATCTTCTTCAAAGTACAAAACAGTATGTCATATGCAAAAAAAAAATCGGAAAATGCAGGACTAAAGTCGGAGGCGGAGCTGCAATCCAGGCTGAATAAGCTAAGTAGAAAAGTACTAGATAAAATGTGATATTTCAACAAAATTCGTACCTAACCACGAACATATTCGCTCGACTTCGGTCATCTGTCCATGAACAACGATGGAGGCATTGTCGTAGTATGCACGCGAATCGGGATCTAGGACCAGGAGGCAAAGTTCTTTCGGATTTTTGCGCATCAGCTCAACGACTTTTTGGTGTGAATAGGAGACTAGAAGAAAGATTAATCAAGTGTAATATGTTTCAGCGATAAAATACCTAATATACTACAGTTTGAAAATTATTCCGAACTATCTGAAGCCTACAGTACCTTTCGCATAAAAGAGAGGCATCATCAATTTCATGATCATGAAAAAAGGCAGTATTCAGTGTCGCTTGTTCGGGCTTCATTCGCCGTTGAACATGTAATCGCTGAAACGCAAGTATCTTACGTGTAAATGGTTAATTCTATAGTTCTCGGAAAAACCCGCATATCGCAGTTTTTACAGGCAGGCAATGAATTTCAAAGGTCATCGATGGGAACAGTGCAAAACTTGAAGCCGAAAAAGATCTCGGAACTAAAATGGCCCCAACAAGTAGGAATTCTAGGAGGTACAAAGCCGACACATTGGTTCAAATTTTACAGGACCTGGTACTTATATTTTCACGCGTTACCCATATAGATAAATAAACCCATCGTTTACGCGCAAAAAAACTTAATCACGTCTAAAGAAAGAAATAACCTTTCGTAATACTGATCAGCCTAATGGAATGATTCCCTATCTCGAAAGCCGAATGCTTTACTGGCTGTTCACAAAAATTACTCCATGTGTTTCAAGGATTGGAGATAACAGAGAATCTGAGCGAAAAGAAGGCAAGAAGCAGATGAAGTGCTACGAAAAAAAACCACCCGGTTAGATGATAAGATGGAGAAATATGGGCAAAACTTGCTGAGAAACGTTTGAGCACTATGGTGAAGATCTATAAAAACCTTTAAAATAACAGTTAAACAAATAAAGGTAGGATCGGATGAGCATCCGAAGACAAGTTGCACAAGCATCAATTATCATCTTAAGGCAAAACTTAATATGACCTGACTTAATAAAGTACTAATGAATTATGGGATAATAACGTAGAATGAAGCGGCACCAGCGATCGTCTTTCAGGTCGAGGCAGCCGATCCACCGTAAAAAAGCTATGCTGATTCAAGTAAAGGACACAGGTCGAAAGCCAAAACCGTGGAAATTTCGTTTTTCAGAGCTCTGACCACATAACCAAGCTTTTGCACAGCCATTGTAGTCGAACAAAATTCCACGGACTCGCCAACACCCACAAAACATTCAAAAGAACAGAAAAAGCTGTTTGACCGTATGTATGAAATTGTTTAGCATCACTAAAGAGCAAACACTTTTAGTGAAAAAGAAAGCTGAACATGTCTTTTAACACTAAAGTGTGGGCAACACTGGTGCAGAGGCTATGAAGTTACGAGAGCTCAGAGGCAGACTGCACAGACTGTAAATAGTTTGTGACATGGTAAGGGCGCAGAAAGCAGTACAAAGAGGAAGGCCACGGTTTGCAAGTCACGGGAAGAGCAATTTACAAATCCGAAGATTGGTACAAGGGGTTTTTGTTTGGAAGGGAAACCGAATAAAGCTCGATTTAGGTTATTGGCTGCTGAAGAGCACCTTGGAAATGAAGGTGATTTGCGCGGAGGTATTTCTCTCGAGGGACGCATAAAAGACTTAGCCCAAAGCTCACTCAAGTACGGATACTGTGATAAGAGTCCTTAAATTCACCATGAGGACCAAATTTAAGGAGACAAATTTCCACGATGACATCACTATCGTTGCAACCGCGAATGTTTATAAATTCGCTAAAATGGCTCAAACGACGAATGACGCAAGGAAGCTGGAAAAAATAGGCAAAACCTAATAAAACGTCCGGCTAACCGTTTAAAGAAACAAGTAAAGTGTTATATTTTAATATAATAATTGCCCTTCCTTTAAAGAGGTTATATTCCCTTAAAATTAAAAACCAGCGCGCGCCAGTAATTACAAAGGAGAGTAAAGGTGCAATCCGTACCTACAGTCTATAAAAGATAAAAAATTGGAATCGACTTATTTGCATAATCAAATCATTTTACTTACGTATATTTTCACCATTGACTTCAAAAACCATATCAGCATTTTTCAAGCCAGCTTTTTCTGCGGGCGAGTTTGGCTTTACGTCATCAATAAATTGTCCAACTTGGTTTTTTGTGGCAACAAGGGAAAAACCAAAACCTTCAAACTCAGGCGTAGGCCTCAAACAGCAAAGTCGTGGATGAGGCTGCATTATTGTGGACAAACAGGCTACAAGCGCGTTGAGCTATAGAAGTATCAGACATATCGCTCGGATTTCAGCCTACTAAAACATTACTAACCTGGTTTTAATTTACATATGAAGAATAAGCGGTCGAATAAGTCTTATAAGGTAATCCTTTAACCGGCTCTTTCATCAAAATTAACTTCACTAAGATTCGGACAGCCTGTTTTGGATCTTTACAACTAAAGTACTCCGTTAGTTGTATTGAAGACCGTAGATAATTCATGTAGACCTTTTAATTTTTTGCCTAAAAGCTCTGATCGTTTTCGTATATTTTTGGTTTTTTTGTCTTAACATTTTACACAAATTTTTAACGCCTTTAGAGGTGACACGAAAATAATCTCGTCAACGTTGCCCGAGGTCTTCGAAAATTAAGCTCGCGCGATGCATTGTAAATTAGGCTCGCGAGAGATAAGCTAGGGAGTCTCGGGCAATTAGTGATTCTATTTCATTCAAATCCGTTGCTTAAATCTTCTTTGTTCGGTCATCAGCTAAGCGTCTGAATGTAACTCAGCCTTCACTCGACTGTAAAACAAATTCGTTACAGAGGATTTGGGCAAAGCAGAATAGTTAATTTCGTTTTTTACCAACCACTTTATTTTATTTTGTTTATTTATTGCCAGATTACAGACAAGGCACCTCAAGATATTCAACAGAAAAGACGAAATTCTTTGGGAAAAAAAAGAAACTTTAATGCGTAAATTTTCGAGACTGGTCCCCCAGCTCGTCGTCAGACTATTGGCAGTGTACAGGAACAATTACTCAATTAACCGTGTTAAACAAAGGATTTTGAGATTGGGCGAAATCCGAACCAAGGTCGTCGTGTGCAAAGGAACCACGTATATTTTTGTTCACCGGCTTGGACAGTTTGAAAACCGTTAACACTTCGCTTGTTCTGATCCTGACATTAAAGCTGCCACTGCACGTACGCAATTGCTCTTTGGAATTTTCGGGAATTTTTCTTGTGCCGAAATACCTCACAAAACGACATCAATTTGGAATTTGTTTATCACTTTCGTCGTCTTGATAAAACAGCCTCTACACCAATAAAAAGTTTGAACCTTCCGTGTCCGGTATCCTGTCTTGCCATCTCAGCTTCAGTATTCTGCGGAGGCCGCTGAGATGAAAGTGATTCAGCTTCCTGGCTTGGTTCGAGTAGACGGTCCAGGTTTCCGCTCCGTAAAGGGTGTCGACAAGACGACGGCCTTGTACATCTTCAGTTTGGTGTTCAGGTGAATACCGTGGCGATTCCACACGGAGGCCTGCAGCCGGCCGAAGGCCTGACTAGCTTTGGAAATCCGTTGGGCAACCTCGTCATCGATTCTCGTGTTGCGCGAAATCGTGCTTCCTAGATAACGAAAGGTCTCCACGTTTTTGAGTTGAGCACCGTTGACATTGATTCGAGGAGCATTGTATTCCGCGCTGGGTGGCGGCTGGTGCATGACAACCGTTTTGGCTGTACTGATTGTTAATCCAAAATCGGCGCAGCCTTCGGCGAAGAGGTCCATGCTCCTTTGCATGTCCTCCTCCGTCACGGTCGCAGTCGTACGAGGCGCAGTCGTCCGCGAAGAGCAAGTCATGGACTGTAGTCGTAGACACGCGCGTTGGAGCCTGCATACGCCGACTGTTGAGAAGGCGCCCGTCAGTTCTGTAGGCGATGCGAATACCAGGCTGCTCATCACGGTAGGCGTCCATCAGCATAGCCGAGAACATGAGACTGAAGAGGGTGGGGGCCAGTACGCAGCCCTGCTTTACTCCGTTGGTCACTGCGAATGCTTCGGATACCGTCCCGTTGTCAGTGACGCGCGCCGTCATCCCGTCATGAAGCTGACGCACCATGTGCGTGAACCGCTCAGGACAACCAAATTTCTGCATGACTTTCCACAGTCCGTCACGATTCACCGTGTCAAAGGCTTTCGTTAGATCCACGAAGGTAGTGTAAAGGTGAGTTCGCATCTCCTGACACTTCTCTTGTAGCTGGCGGGCGGCGAAGATCATATCGGTTGTCCCGCGGTGTCGGCGGAAGCCACATTGGCTTTTCAGGAGCAGGCCCCTGCTCTAGATGACCGTTAAGACGATTGAGAAGGATACGGGCGAAGATCTTCCCGGCGATGTTGAGCAGCGAGATGCCTCTGTGATTATCACAGAGTTGCCGGTTCCCCTTCCGTTTGTAGAGATGGACGATGGTCGCGTCTTTGAAATCCCTGAGGAACTTGTCCTTGGCGCCACATCTCCTGGAAGAGTGTTGTGAGTTCTGCCATCAGCCGGGGCCCACCGTGCTTGTAGACTTCCGGTGGGATTGCGTCGGATCCCGGTGCTTTACCGCTGGAAATCTGCTGCACGGCCCGGATGGTTTCTGGTAGGGAAGGCGGCAGATCCAGGTCATTGTTCGTGTCCACTTGAGGGAGCCGGTCAATGGCAGCATCGGAGATGGCTGATGAGCAATTAAGGACACTTCTGAAGTGCTCGGCCCAGCGCTTCAGAATTTGCGATTTCTCTGTCAGCAGTGTTGTCCCATCAGAGCTGAGCAGCGGTGCGGACCCCTTGATACACGGGCCGTAGATGGCCTTGATGGCTTTGAAAAAGTTTTTCATTTCATTGCGGTCCGCATACCCCTGGATTTCTTCAGCCTTTCGGATCATCCAGGCATCCTGCATCTCCCGCAGCCGTTGTTGTACAAGGCGCCGGCATCTGAAAAAGGCTGCTTTGGTGGCGTCAGTCCGAAGGTCCATGTAGGCTTTGTGTAGTCTATTCTTCTCCGCGAGTAAGTTGCTGATGTCGGCGTCATTGTCGTCAAACCAGTCCTGGTGTCGACGGTGTGCGCGTCCGAAGTACATCGAGGGCGGTGGACTGGATGACATTTCGCAGTTGACACCATCGTGTCTCCACGGTAGCGTTATCATCTGGAGCATGCAGGTCCTCCAGTTTCTCGGTTATTTGGTTGCTGAAATCAAAACAGTGAGCAGGCAAATTTAATAAAAAAGTATTTAACTTACATGGCGGCCTCTTACCTTGGGGCCTTCGTCGGGGTTGCAGTCGGAGCCTCATCTGGGAGATGACGAGGCGGTGATCTGTCCAACCATCGGCATCGCGGATCGCCTTGGTTACCAGCACGTCCTGTCGATCTCGCCTCCGGACGAGAACATAGTCCAGCAGATGCCAGCGCCGCGACCGAGGGTGCATCCACGTGGCCTTCTCCCGCGTCGGAAGGCGGAAGAAGGTGTTGGACAGCAGGAGACGGTGTTCCGCACACGTGCGCAGAAGAAGGAGGCCGTTATCGTTACAGCTACCCAGACCGTGGGGACCCAGCACTCCCTGCCAGGCAGCGTGGTCCGTCCCGACGCGGGCATTGAAGTCACCAAGGACAACTAACTTGTCCTCTTTCGGCACAGTCGCCAGCAAGGCGTGCAGGTCCTCGTAGAATTGGTCCTTCGCCGCATCAGAGCTCGTCATTGGGGGAGCGTAGGCGCTGATGATGGTGGCGAACTGGTCTCCCCGAAGAGGCAGGCGGAGGCTCATCAGGCGATCATTGATACCCTGCGGCAGACAGGGCAGACGTCCCACGATGTCGTTACGGATGGCAAAGGCAACACCAGCGTCGCGTCGCTCTGCTTTTGGCCGGCCGCTCCAGAAGAAGGTGTAGCTGGCCCCCACCTCCTCCAGCTGACCCTGCTCAGAGAATCGGGTCTCGCTGAGAGCAGCAATGTCCACCTTGTAGCGCGCCAGTTCCCGAGCGACTAGCGCCGTCCTCCGTTCCGGCCGGTTGCTCCTAGGATTGTCTAAAAGGGAACGAACATTCCAGGCTGCTAGTGTGAGTGGACTCACCCGAGCAGCCTGGAGAGTATGGCGAGGGGGATGAGGACGGGGGTATTGTTGTTTGTTTGAGTTTTACGACCGCGTAGTTTGCGATCTGCGAGCCGCGGCCGGCTGCAGAAGACGTGAGAACCAGCATTTTTTTAGGGCACATTTTCTAGCCCCTTCCTCCGCGAGGAGGCAAGCAATGCTATCCCTAAATAGGGCTGCTCGGACATCCCAGACGGCTGCCGAACTCCACTATGGGTCACGGTTTTGGTTTAGTGGAAGAACGACCCGAGTTAGTCTGGGCCGCCTACGGGGTTGCTGTCGCCCCCACCGTAGGACTTTTTGAGAGGGGGAGATGGGAAGTTCGGGAGTCAGACATACCGGGTGTGGAGGCACACACAACACCGGAGACCCTCACCTGGTTTAGCCCGCCGGTCGTGACGGTTGCCCGGGGTGTGGCCGCTTGGAAGAACCCAACTTCGAGGAGCCACAGGTGAGAGTTGGGTACCAGTTAGAGGCGGCCACAGGAGCATTCACCACCTGTACGAGACAAATGGAGCGACCAAATGCAAGCTGTGTGGTGCTGCCCCTAACTAGTACCCCTACACCCTACACCCCACACACACACACACACACACACACACACACACACACACACACACACACCCGACAGTTGGGTGCACTTGAATTAGTTTTAAGTGATAGTAGCCTTACGCTGCAGCTACCGCACTCTCTCTTCCTCCCCCACCTGGGCTCGGTGTCAAGACAGAGTCAAGAAGACCGGAGATGGGAGAGGGCGCAGGTGGCTGGCGCGGCCGGAGCCGCCCCTGGGCGTGCCACCACACCTGGCTCGGATCCCACGGAGTGGGAGTGCAATAAAGGCTACATTAAGAAGGAGCCGTTGCAACCTGACTCTCAGTCCGCCGGTCAGCCACTCCACACAAAACACATATTGGGCTGACCACGCGGTCCGAGTTATCCCGTCAGTTGGCAACCTTCCAAGCCACGGCTTTTAGCGCACCGTGATAGTTTCAAGCGCGTCAGATTGTTTATAGTGAGGAAGATGCGCTGAGCTGTCGACCTCACTCTCTCCCCAACCCCCACAGTCAGACTACTGTCCGAGCCGGTCAGTTGTCTGATGCGGAAGCGGGCGCAGCTGCTGGTGACCTCGTCTACGTGTACTACGTACACGACCTGGCCCCCCAAACACAAGCACCAGGATTTCACACAACAGGGGGTTGAACGGCTTACATATTACATGTGTGAGATAGCCAGAGGTCACGTTAAGAAGGAGCCATCGCAGCCTGACTCTCAGACCACCAGTCAGCCACTCCACACAACACACATTGGACTAACTGCGAGGTCTGAGTGTAATTGTCAGTTGGCAACCTTCCAACCGCGGCACTCAACGTTACCGCACTCTCTTCTCCTCCCCCACCTGAGCCCGGTCTCATGACACAATCAAGAAGACCGGAGATGGGAGAGGGCACAGGTGGCTGGCGCGGCCGGAGCCGCCCCTGGGCGTGCCACCACACCTGGCTCGGATCCCACAGAGTGGGGGTGCCATAAAGACCTCATTAAGAAGAAGCCATTGCAGCCTGACTCTCAGTCCGCTAGTTAGCCACTCCACACAAAACACACATTGGGCTGACCTCGCGGTCCGAGTTATCCCGTCAGTTGGCAACCTTCCAAGCCACGGCTTTTAGCGCACCGTGATAGTTTCAAGCGCGTCAGATTGTTTATAGTGAGGAACATTCGCTGAGCTGTCGACCTCACTCTCTCCCCCACCCCCACAGTCAGACTGCTGTCCGAGCCGGTCAGTTGTCTGACGCGGAAGCGGGCGCAGCTGCTAGTGTCCTCGTCTGCGTGTACTACGTACACGACCTGGCCCCCCAAACACAAGCACCAGGATTTCACACAACAGGGGGTTGAACGGCTTACATCTTACATGTGTGAGATAGCCAGAGGTCACGTTAAGAAGGAGCCATCGCAGCCTGACTCTCAGACCACCAGTCAGCCACTCCACACAACACACAATGGACTAACTGCGAGGTCTGAGTGTAATTGTCAGTTGGCAACCTTCCAACCGCGGCACTCAACGTTACCGCACTCTCTTCTCATCCCCCACCTGAGACCGGTATCATGACACAGTCAAGAAGACCGGAGATGGGAGAGGGCGCAGGTGGCTGGCTCGGCCGGAGCCGCCCCTGGGCGTGCCACCACACCTGGCTCGGATCCCACAGAGTGGGGGTGCCATAAAGACCACATTAAGAAGGAGCCATTGCAGCCTGACTCTCAGTCCGCTAGTCAGCCACTTCACACAAAACACACATTGGGCTGACCACGCGGTCCGAGTTATCCCGTCAGTTGGCAACCTTCCAAGCCACGGCTTTTAGCGCGCCGTGATAGTTTCAAGCGCGTCAGATTGTTTATAGTGAGGAATATGCGCTGAGCTTTCGACCTCACTCTCTCCCCAACCCCCACCATCAGACACTGACCGAGCCGGTCAGTTGCTAGATGTGGGAGTGGGCGCATTGGCTGACGGATCGGCGTACCCGTCTTCGCGCGCCACAGCACGACCTGGCCCCCATAACGCACACGCCAGGATTCACTAACTCAGGGGATATGGAGGAGCCATCGCCATCTGACTCCCAGTCCACTGGTCAGCCACTCGACACACACAGCACATACACTGAGCCGACGTCGTGGTCTGGTGTAATCGTCAGATTGGCAGCCTTCCCACCCACGGTTTCTAGGACACCGTGCTATACTCAGTTACATGGTGATTGTAAAGGTGTGGTCGATGTATTGGTGAAGATAGTGTGTTAAGATGTAGCTTAGCCTCCGGTAGTTTACCGCAGGTTGTTGTGAATGCGCATGTGACCGAAAAGGCCCATGCGATGAGTGAATGCACGAGGACTGTGAGGACACACACACACACAAACACACACACACACCAACAGTTTGGAGCAGGAAAAAAAAATCCTCTCGAGAAAGTTTGAAAAGGACTCACCTTTTAGTAAGCTGAAAAAGGGCAGAGGCGATAGGTTTCTCCAATAACAACATTTGTGGTATTTTCTCTGAGGTTTTGCATGCTCGTTGTGGTCGAGTTGTTGGTAAGTTTCCACGAAAACAAGTCAAGGCAGCATAAACCAATATGTTGCTCGTGTATTGTGCCCCAAACCTGCGCAGGATATGCTCTGGTTTTAGATTCTGCTTTAAGTACTATTATATTAGCCGTTCCGACGATTGCAATCAATGAGTACTTCCTTGTCTGTCAATAGTAAAGCAAGCATTTTAGGTTTTTTTAATTGTCCGAAGTTTGCTTAAATCTGCCGATTTTAGTGGTCTTATGCGTGCAAATTGATTAAAAAAATACAATGTTTCTTGGACCAAAAATTAAGTTAGAGGGGGCCTTGGAGTTCATGTTACTGAGCGTCTTAGTTGCCATATTAAGAAGGAGTCATCATAGCCTGACCCTCAGTCCTTATTAAGACCGAATAAACGTGTCAGTTCGCCAAATTCGAAGCGTAGTTGTTTGTTTATACTAATGAAATTTGGCGCCAACCTGACCTGGTCGGCCTCACCCTCGATTCCACCTTACAAACATCACAGCCTGGTCGGAATCAAGCCGGTCGACAATAAGATAGAATGCCGAGGTTGACAAGACATGGGTCGCCGTCTAGCACCAGCCGCACACAATTTGCAGGTCGACGCCGCTCAAAAGGGTGTACACAGATATTTTTGCCAATTTACATCGAACACCTACGAAGGAGTTTCTACATGCTTTGCTTGATTTATTTTTCAATTTAAAAGTGACTACTGATTGGAGTATTGTAAATTTTGGAAACTTTTATTTCGCAAAACTGAAGAAGCTACTACTTTGAGAGGCCGATAGACACCATCAGAGTGAAACCATGTAAACCTTCCGCCGGATTATAAGTAGAAAACTGTGAAACCCGCCGTTTTATCCTTGACAATCCCTTATTGAAACTTTCCAATAGCAGTGTAACGCTGGAGCTCTCTAAACGTCCACTTGTCGTTCCATCTTCAGTTCTGCTGTCCGGATGCAGCTTCACCGCAGCGCTTTCTTTCGTGCCTAATTTCCTTTCAGAGGTAATCATAAGTGAATTCGTACGTACCATATCAGACGACCAAAAATAAGATAGTCCAATTGAAGTAATACAAAAGCAAATAACCTTCTATTGGTCTCGCAGCAGACACTGTGAAATGGGGAAGGTGGAGTTGGACACTGCCGCCATGGAAGGGATCGAACTGTGGTGTCTTGCAGGAAATCAAAACTGCCTTTACAACCATACGATGGGGAGGAGAGGGGACCGTCTTTCCTGCCCTCATACTACAAAGACGCTGCATTTTCACGAAACGTTAGCTTAGACGTCGTCTTTTTCACGAGAAATCCTTTTTACGCCTGTAATAGGTTGTGCTTTTACATAAACAGACCAAGGGGCCGCGTCCTCATCCATAGCACATGTTGCCCCAAGGACAAACTATTCCCATAAGAACTTTCAATGATTTGCATTGTTAAATAGGCTAAAGGCCATCAGACGTGGAGAACAACACTCTACGAACATAACAATCAGGATCAAGGTAGAGTGGGTGGCCAAGAAGGCTGAAGTGCAGTCAGACATTCTACACGTTGGCTATGGTTGGAATAAATTCATTAGATTAGGTTTCAACACGGCTTCGCGTGTAACAAAATGAAAGAATGTTAGTTTATGAATGAGCATCTTCATGCCTACCTAAAAATCCTTCTCACAAAAAGCTGACTGCCTAAATTGTAGGCATTTGGCTTTCGATGTCTACGTAAACTCTATCGTAGTATACAAAAAAAGATACAAACATAGTTATCCTCCAAGAGTACCCCGCAGAGACTTGTTTCATCTTAAAATTGTTTACTCCAGCGTCGGTTCTCAGTCGATTTCAAAAGTAGTAAATTACGCAAATTGCTGGAGAAGTTAAATGCTTACACAAGTGGCATCTCCTCTGGAGTATGGAAGGTGATGTCCGTCTGCGGTGCAATGTTAGCAAGGAGAAATAACTTCCTACCGTTGGCATAAAAAGGGCGACATTGTTGAATTCGGAACGTAATTTTGGACCTAAAAAAGCGAGTGAACACAGCCGTTTGGGTTAAAGAGAGTACTGAGAACAATTGCAAAGGACGTGAGTGCTTGCGAAATAAGTATAAGAAAGGATATATCTGTGTATTTTTTTTACAATGTGTGATAGAAATTTCAAAAACAGCAAAATGTGTTACAATACTCAGTTCTTTCAGTACCCATTTTAATGGTTATGTTATTCGCCTGCGGCCTCAATGGCTGCCACCAACGCCCCAGGGATAGAACAGTTTTTCAGAATAAGGTCTCGCTTAAAAAATTCAACCAGGCCTATATTTCCATTGGCTTTATCAAGGATTCACAAATTCTTTTGGTGGTGGCCGGACTGTCCGCATGTACCTTCTGGAAGAGAATCCTACGATTTTTTCAAGTAAACACAATGCGGCTGCCGTCAAACGTAAGGGACAGTACTCTTCTGTTACGAAATCAAGGCAAGTACATCCTGCAGTCACGTGTAATTTTGGGCACAGCCTACCAGGCGTGGTTTGGCCTCTGCAGTACGGGTTCAAGGTCATTTCATTCCACCGAGATCACCTGATTCCATTAAAACGGTTTGCGCCCCTGCCACTGGAGTACAGACTGCACAGAAAGAAACACGGATTTTTTGCCTGATAGGCCCATTTAGCGGTTTCGTTTTTTTTATTTTTCATAAACCAAGTGCCATTGCTAAGGCTGGCGCATATCTCGTCAAAAAGTAGATGTAGGGGGGTGGAGTGTGGGTGATTTATGAGTGTGGTTTTCTAAGCAGTGCACTGGACAGGCCATCAAACAGTTCTATCGTTCAGGCTTGCAGTTTACGTGAGTGTCTGTATTGTTCCTACTTCAGTTAGCATTTCCTCTGCTATATATGGTTAATTTTTGTCGATTTGTGATCCATTTGCAATAATAAATGAGTTCAAACGGATAAACATCTTCTGCCTTCCTTGTGCTCTGAGCCGGAAGGCTGTCGGTTCATTTACAGTTCGACTGTGCCGAAAGAGGACAAGTTAATTGTCCTTGGTGACTTCAACGCCCGCGTCGGGACGGACAGCGCTGCATGCCAGGGAGTGCTGGGTCCCCACGGTCTCAGTATCTGTGACGATAACGGCCTTCTTCTTCTGCGAACGTGTGCGGAACGACGTCTCCTACTGACCAACACCTTCCGCCTTCCTACGCGGGAGAAGGTCACGTGGATGCACCCTCGGTCGCGGCGCTGGCAGCTGCTGGACTATGTTCTCGTCCGGAGGCGAGATCGACAGGACATATCGGTAACCAAGGTAATCCGCGATGCCAAAGATTGGACAGATCACCGCCTCGTCATCTCTCAGATGAGGCTCCGACCGCAACCCCGACGAAGACCCCAAGGTAAACGACCGCCAGGTAAGTTAAATACTCTTCCGTTAAATCTGCCTATTAACTGTTTTTATTACAGCTACCAAATTACAGAGTAACTGGAGAAACTGCATGCTCCAGATTATAACGGCACCGGGGAAACACGATGATGCCAACTGCGCAATGTCATCCAGTCCACTACCCTCTAAGTCCTAGGACGCGCACGCCGTCAACAATAGGACTGGTTTGATGAAAACGACGCCGATATCAACAACTTACTCGCGGAGAAGAATAGACTACACAAAGCCTACAGGGACCTTCGGACTGACGCCACCAAAGCAGCATTTTTCAGATGCCGGCGCCTTGTACAACAACGGCTGCGGGAGATGCAGGATGCCTGGATGATCCGAAAGGCTGAGAAAACCCAGGGGTATGCGGACCACAATGAAATGAAAAACTTTTTCAAAACCATCAAGACCATCTACGGCCCGTGTATCAAGGGAACCGCACCGCTGCTCAGCTCTGACGGCACAACACTGCTGACAGAGGAATCGCAAATTCTGAAGCGTTGTGCCGAGCACTTCAGAAGTTTCCTTAATTGCTCATCAGCCATCTCCGATGCTGCCATTGACCGACTCCCTCAAGTGGACACGAACAATGACCTGGATCTGCCACCTTCCCTACCAGAAACCATCCGGGCCGTGCAGCAGATTTCCAGCGGTAAAGCACCGGGATCCGACGGAATCCCACCGGAAGTCTACAAGCACAGTGGGCCCCGGCTGATAGCAGAACTCACAACACTCTTCCAGGAGATGTGGCGCCAAGGACAAGTTCCTCAGGACTTCAAAGACTAGACCATCGTCCATCTCTTCCAAACGGAAGGGGAACCGGCAACTCTGTGATAATAACAGAGGCATCTCGTTGTTCAACATCGCCTGAAAGATTTTCACCCGTATCCTTCTCAATCGTTTTAACGGTCACCTAGAGCAGGGCCTGCTCCCGGAAAGCCTATGTGGGTTCCGCCGACACCGCGGAACAACCGATATGATCTTTGCCGCCCGCCAGCTACAAGAGAAGTGTCAGGAGATGCGAACTCACCTTTACACTACCTTCGTGAATCTAAAGAAAGCCTTTGACACGGTGAAACGCGACGGACTGTGGAAAGTCATGCAGAAATTTGGTTGTCCTGAGCGGTTCACGCACATGGTGCGTCAGCTTCATGACGTGATGACGGCGCGCGTCACTGACAACGGGACGGTATCCGAAGCATTCACAGTGACCAACGGAGTGAAGCAGGGCTGCGTACTGGCCCCCACCCTCTTCAGTCTCATGTTCTCGGCTATGCTGATGGACGCCTATCGGGATGAGCAGCCTGGTATCCGTATCGCCTACAGAACTGACGGGCACCTTCTCAACAGTCGGCGTATGCAGGCTCCAACGCGCGTGTCTACGACTACAGTCCATGACTTGCTCTTCGCGGACGACTGTGCACTTAACACCGTGACGAAGGAGGACATGCAAAAGAGTATGGACCTCTTCGGCGCAGGTTGCGCCGATTATGAATTAACAACCAGTACAACCAAAACAGTTGTCATGCACCTACCACCAGCCAGCGCGGAATTCAATGCTCACCGAATCAATGTCAACGGTACTCAACTCAAAAAGGTGGAAACATTCGCTTATCTAGAAAGCCCGCTGTCATGCAACACGAGAATCGATGACGAGGTTGCCCAACGGATCTCCAAAGCTAATCAAGCCTACGGCCGGCTGCAGGCCTCCGTGTGGAATCGCCACGGTATTCACCTGAACACCAAACTGAAGATGTACAAGGCCGTCATCTTGCGACACTCCTTTACGGATTGGAAATCTGGACCGTCTACTCGAACCAAGCCAGGAAGCTGAATCACTTTCATCTCAGCTGCCTCCGCAGAATGCGGAAGCTGAGATGGCAAGACAGGATCCCGGACACGGAAGTCTTGGAGCGGACCGGAATCCGCAGCATCCAGGCCATGCTGAGGAAAGTGCAACTCTGATGGAGTGGCCACCTGGTAAGAATGGACGACGAGCGACAACCTAAACGACGTTTCTACGGAGATGTCGCTACGGGTTCTCGCTGACAGGGAGGTCAATAACGGCGCTTCAAGGACACTTTGAAAAAATCGCTGAAGCAACTGCAAATCAACCCGGTGACCTGGGAGTACCTCACCGAGGATAGACCGGCATGGAGAAGATCCGTGAAGACTGGTTGAGCAATCTATGAGGCCAACCGGATTGCCGCCGCCAAGGCCAAAAGAGCGGCACGAAAGTCACCAGCGCCCCGGGCCAACACCGCCAATGGCCAGGCCCTGCCAACATGCCTGCGCTGTCAACACATCTTCCGCGCGCGACTCGGCCTGGTTGGACATCTTCGGAAGCAATGCACCAACCATCCGACAATTCCAATTTCTACGTCAAATTCTGCTAACCCTCATTCTGACTCCCCCCACCCTCACTCCTGACATCGATTCCATTACTCCCACCATCATAGAGACCACATCCATCTACTCATCGCCTGTTACCCCCACCACCGCAACCACCATTGCCTTCGCCTTCACTACCTCCACCACCACCATCAGCGATGGGGAATCTCTCATAAGCTGTACTCAATGCAACCGCACCTCTACCTCACACATCGGCCTGGTCGGTCACTTGCGAATACATCGTACAGAGACCGGTGAGCCAGTGCCTGGAACACCATCACACAGCAGAGATCGTCGCCTCCACTGCCCTCACTGTACTCGCGCATTCACTCATCTCATGGGCCTTTCGGTCACATGCGCATCCATGACAGCGGAATTCACCACAATGCCGACAACACCGATACACCATGCACACCCTCCGCTCCTGCTATTCTTAGCGCCCCTGCCACCCCCACTACCATGAATAACATCCCCCCAGCCTCTATTGATTTCTCCTGCCCACACTGCGCCCGCAACTTCAACTCACGCATCGGCCTGGTCGGTCACCTGCGAATCCATTGCATGGAGGCTGGTGAATCAGTGCCTGGGGCTCCGACATACAGTCGACGCGCCCGCCTTCATTGCCCTCACTGCTCCCGCACATTTACACACCGCATGGACCTATTAGGACACATGCGCCTCCACGACAACCTCCCGTAAACCACCGGAGGCTAAGCTACATCAGTGCACACTACCTACAGCAATGCATTGACAACACCCTCACAATCCCCATTTACCAGAGTATATCACGGTTTCCTATAAACCGTGGCTGGGAAGTCTGCCAATCTGACGCTTCCACCAGACCACGCCGTCAGCTCAGTGTATGTGCTGTGTGTGCCGAGTGGCTGATCAGTGGACTGGGAGTCAGACGGCGATGGCTGCTCCATATCCCCTGAGTTTGTGAATCCTGGTGTGTGCGTTATGGGGGCCAGGTCGTGCTGTGGCGCGTAAAGATGGGTACGCCGATCCGTCAGCCAATGCGCCCACTCCCACATCAGGCAACTGACCGGCTCGGACAGTAGTCTGAATGTGGGGGTGGGGGAGAGAGTGAGGTCAAGAGCTCAGCGCATGTTCCTCACTATTAACAATCTGATGCGCTTGAAACTATCATGGTGCGCTAAAAGCCGTGGCTTGGAAGTTTGCCAACGGACGGGATAACTCGGACCGCGTGGTCAGCCCAATGTGTGTTTTGTGTGGAGTGGCTGACTGGCGGACTTAGAGTCAGGCTGCAATGGATCCTTCTTAATGTGGTCTTTATGGCACTCCCACTCTGTGGGTTCCGAGCCAGGTGTGGTGGTACGCCCAGGGGCGGCTCCGGCCGCGCCAGCCACCTGCGACCTCTCTCATCTCCAATCATCTTGCCTGTGTCGTGAGACCGGGCTCAGGTGGGGGAGGAAAAGAGTGTGCGGTAACGTTAACCGCCGTGGTTGGAAGGTTGCCAACTGACAATTATACTCAGACCTCACAGTTAGTTCAATGTGTGTTGTGTGGAGTGGCTGACTGGTCGTCTGAGAGTCAGGCTGCGATGGCTCTTTCTTAACGTGACCTCTGGCTATCTCACACATGTGAGATGTAAGCCGTTCAACACCCTGTTGTGTGAAATCCTAGTGCTTGTGTTTGGGGGGGGCAGGTCGTGTACGTAGTACACGTAGACGAGGTCACCAGCAGCTGCGCCCGCTTCCTCATCAGATAATTGGCCGGCTCGGACAGTGGTCTGATTGTGGGGGTGGGGGAGAGAGTGAGGTCGAGAGCTCAGCGTATTTTCCTCACTATAAAAAATCTGACGCGCTTGAAACTATCACGGTGCGCTAAAAGCCGTGGCTTGGAAGGTTTCCAACTGACGGGATAACTCGGTCCACGCCGGTTACCTGTGCCCTCTCCCATCTCTGGTCTTCTTGACTCTGTCTTGACACCGGTTTCAGGTGGGGGAGGAGGAGAGAGTGCGGTAGCTGCAGCGCAAGGCTTCTATCACTTAAAACTAATTCACGCGCAAGTCACCGTCCCTGCACCACCTGGTGTGGAGCATACGGTTGACCTCGTCGAAATCGACGGTCGAACTGCCGTGTGCATGTGTGTGCCCCCTAAACGGGCCACGTGGTAGATGCATTGGACCAACACGGGGCCACATTAGGGCACGGCATGCGTTATTCTGGTTGTTCTCCGCTAACAAATGCCGAACATGGGAGGTGTGGTGGCACGCCTAGGGGCGGCTAGGACTTAGGGGACCCGGCTGCGCCAACCACCTGCGTTCTCTCGCGACTCCGGTTTTCTTGACTCTGTCTTGACATCGGGCTCAGTTGGGGGAGGAGGAGAGAGTGCGGTAGCTGCAGCGCAAGGCTACTATCACTTAAAACTAATTCACGCGCAATTCACCGT
Organism: Schistocephalus solidus; assembly: GCA_017591395.1. Classification (NCBI taxonomy): domain Eukaryota; kingdom Metazoa; phylum Platyhelminthes; class Cestoda; order Diphyllobothriidea; family Diphyllobothriidae; genus Schistocephalus; species Schistocephalus solidus. Next base: position 77,629 of record WEDG01003713.1, on the reverse strand, counting down.
CCCTGCTGCACCCTTCCATGTAGCATACGGTGGACATCTTCGGACTACGACGGTCGAACTGTCGGGTGAGGCACCGAAGACTTGGATGTAAAGTTATTGTCATGAGAAAGAAGAGCGCAGTATCTACCGCACCCTTGTAGAGGGCAAAGGCGTCAGTACAGACAACTTAAGGATCGTAAGTCTGCACCATGAATTATATCCACCGGTCTAACCGGGACAGCAGCATAAAAGGCCAGTAGGCATGTAACATCAATATTTGAAATCTAACAACCTGGTCATCAAACCCGCGGGTTTGTGTGGGGAGCTGTCTGGAGCGTTGTGTTCACAACATTTTAACAAAACGGACAGCTTATGAAAAGGTCGAGAATTTGAAAGGCCAGTTAGTCTGGCACCTCAGCACACCCTCTCCACTCACACCCCCCAGGCACCGATTGCCATGCATTGTCAAGACCACCAAAGGTGGCCTCGTGTGTAGTAGGTAACGAAACTAAACAAGCCCTCTACCCGTGCCACACACTACCATGTCCCTTCACAATGTCCGGCCATAACGGAGAAGAGACAGTACTTCACCACATATTTGCTACGTAGGCTACTCAAACTTGCAACATAGGAGCTAGCTAAGCGTTGTTACAGACTTTTCTTTCAGTTTCTGCGATTTCTTGACGCAACTCTTAAAGATTCACTCGATCAGTGGACCCATCCTTCCTTACCTGTGTTCTGATATGTCCTTTATTTACACACTGCGAAGATTAGTATTTTGTTAGAAATTAATGTACTAACTAAGCATGTAGTCTCTAGGACAAGTTTTTACTTTCGACAGAATGCGGGGATGGCTGGGAGACAACCTGACGGACTGGTCGTCTCATGCAACAACAGAAACTCAGTTACACTTGTGCCTGGGCTATGAATATGGTCAACCTACTGTTAAACTTGCTGCCATTAATGTGGCTTGTTTATTCTGTTGATATCGATGGTATTCAGCTCAATTATGCAGATTGGCCTTCGGGCTGAGGATGAGAAGTTTAGATTCAAAGAATGTAATCCAATTTCATACATAAATTTATGAGGAAGCCATAACCCTCATCACTATTGTCATCACTATTGCTCAATTATATGTCTTATGGTGGGCTAATTATTGCTATTGGAAATACACTGGAAAGGCTCTGAAAGGGAAAGTTTAATTATAATTTTAGGCCCTATTTTTATCCATAAATGACCGTTTTTTTAAGATATGGCTTGCAGTTGGATATGAACAAGGAATCTAGCCCACGCAAGACCCTCCTTTACAGCATCCTGCATGCACGCATACTTTTGAGGCTGCCCTGGCCAACTTTAACGCACTTTCTTGGACATTTCATTAACCATATATACATTTCTGACAGCTAACTGGGTTCCACAGTCTGTCCGACAAACTACGTCAGATTTATTAGGCCTCGGCATGTAAGAATTTAACTCTGAAATTCTAAGGGACCAATCACTCCGATCAAAGTATGTTCACTTCACGAGTGAGGGCGATGGTAATACCCCTCCGCTCTCATAGTTTTTGAGTTGGACTGCGAAGACTCAGAGTTGCCACATTGCTCAGCTTATGACTCAGTAAACTGTGCCTTGGATGTTAGTTTGGTAAGAAGGATTAACATGGCTCCTTACACCGGCCATGAACACAGGAACTGCCTTCAATACAGGTAACTTTACGCCAAAGTCCGTGACAATTCGGGTTATGCTTATGTTAAGTGTTATGTTTAGGGCTTTTTGACGGTTAAGATTTAAGTTTTGCTAACTGAAGGGTTAGGGTTTGTAATTTGGCTTCGAGTTAACTTTTAGGCTAATGTTTAGTTTTCCGTTAGAGCTAATGTTAGTGTTATGACACAGGAATATCTACGTGCGGGGGCATTTGTATTACTTGCGCAGGGCGTTCGTATCCCGTGTTCTGCTTTGGGGGACTCCCTAGCGTTAGTTTTAATGCATTTTCGCGTGAACTTTTCTTTAGAATGTTGGAAGAGACTTGGAATAATGCTCATAAAGGGTAGCTCTGTTGAAAGTAATGATGGCATGCAGAGCCAGTCATAAATTAAAACAGCACCAGAATATCAGTCAAGGGCTATTAAGAATATTAATAGGGATAGGTTAATTAAGAGATTACTTTTAGTTCTAGGAGACTGGCGTGGAGTCCAGTCTGCTAGATTTTGTTCGGGTCCTTTGTTATTCTATCGTAAGGGGTTTGGAGATTTATTCAAAATTATTTCGTAACAGATTTGTTGGAGCAGGAGTTCGAAGCCCTTAAAACTACCGGCACAATCCCCTCAAGGTGATATGGTTGGCGAATGCTTCCCAAACCAGGCCTTCCAATGCGGCCGATATCAAGCATGTGCAATTCAGCTTATCACGCAATTTCAAAATGGCTCGCATGAAGGCTTAGGCCGATTCGACACCAAATAGCACCACGCAGCCTATGCGACACGTTTCGATTCATCGATTCCATATAGAACGCAAATCTCAATGGGAAAAAGATGTTGTCCTTAGATGTCGCGTCTTTCTTCACTAATATTCCTCTCAGAGAAACCCTCGAATTTTCATGTGACGAGATTGTAAGACGGGTGTTCCAATCGGCATGCCGGTCGGAAACCTCAAAGAACTGCTCTTTCACTGCACGCTAAGTGTTCAGTTCAGTTTCGGTGGTTAATTTTTCCATCAATTCTATGGCGAGACGATAGGATCACCCCTTGGACCTCTACTAGCTGATGTCTTCATGGGAAAACTAAGAAGAACCAGTTCTCTCCCGTTACAACGGACCTTTTTTCATATTCTCGAGATGTAAATGATATTTTTGCAAGAGCAGGTGAAAAGCTTGAGTTGGATGCCCTCCCGTATAAAGTGAATCAGGCTCACCCAGAGCTAACCTTCCCTTTGGAAAAAGAGAAAGTAGAATACCTCCACTTTCTGGACGTCCTGCTTAACAGAACGCCCGATGGAACAATTCTTAGAAGTGTATTTTGTAAGACAACATAGAAAGGCCACTGCACAGATTTCTACAGTTTTCTAACATTGAGTTAGAAACGAAGCCTAGTCCGTTACCTCACCAACCGGGCTTAGAGAATATGTACTCCTGATACACTGGAGAATGATCTTGCCCTTATAAAATAAAACTCTGCGACAAAACGGATTTCCTCAGAAGTTTATCAAACACTATAGGGAGGAACATCCCCCAAAATCGGAAGTGCCGACGGCTGAGAAGAAAGACTTATTTCTTACTATCCTTTTTGAGGGGAACCGGCAAGTGAACTTCTGCATGGTCGCTTAAACGCTTCTATCGCACGCACTTACCCTGCTACTAAGAGAAGACTAGTGTTCTCAAGCCCTCCACTTCTTCGCCTTGAACTCAAGGCTAGACAGCCCTTTCAAACCTCTTCAGTGTGCATCTACGCCTGCACTTGCTCCTGTGGGGCAGGTTATATTGTTCGAACAACCAGGCGCCTACGTAAGTGGATGCGAAAGCACCATATTGTCTGGCTAAATCAAGACATAGTAAAGTCAATCTCTAGCCCAATTATGGCTCACTTGATTGTCAGCGGTCACCGGGTTGACGTCAACCAAGCATTCCGTGTCATCCATGAAGTGCCGACGAAATACTCCAAGTTCCTGCGACAGCGGATACTTGCGACGGCAGAGGCAGTGACTATATGGTTAACCGACCCAACTTTGTGCTCGCAAAAGTGTTTGTAGTGGCCCTAAGGCTCCCTTAGCCGAAGACGACCTCAGCATGCGTGTTCATATCTGCCACGTAGCACTACAGTGACAAAGCGGAAACCTAGCTTGCTATCGGACCTTTCCTCCACTCTCCCCCGCCCTCTGCCCATGATAGGCCTAGACCCTGACCCCTGACCCCCCTCAAACTCTACCCCATACTTACTGTTTATTAGATTTTTAAACATTTGTTACATGACCCTCCCTCCCTCCTTCTCCTTCCCCTCCCTCTTCCTCCCTCTCTCTCTCTCTCTCTCTCTCTCTCTCTCTCTCTCTCTCTCTCTCTCTCTCTCTCTCTCTCTCTCTCTCTCTCTCTCTCTCTCTCTCTCTCTCTCTCTCTCTCTCTCTCTCTCTCTCTCTCTCTCTCTCTCTCTCTCTCTCTCTCTCTCTCTCTCTCCCTCTCTCATACACACGAAAGTTCGACCGTCGTAAACCAACGATGTCCAATTATGCTCCATGGGAAATTGGAGCAGGATCGGTGACTTGCGCGTGATTTAGTTAAAAGTGATAGTAGACTTGCGCTGCATCTACCGCACTCTCTCCTCCTCCCCCACCTGAGCCCGGTGTTAAAACAGAGTCATTAAGACCGGAGTATGGAGAGGACGCAGGTGGCTGGCGCGGCTGGGTCCCATACGTCCAAGCGGCCCCTACGCGTGCCACCACACCTCCATGTTCGGCATTTGTTATGCGAGCGCATCCCGAATAACGCCTGCCATGCTCTAATGTGGCCCCCGTCTTGGTCCAAAGCATCTACCACGTGGCCCGTTTTGGGGGCTCAACACACACACACACACACACACACACGATAGTTCGACCGTCGTAGTCCGACGATTTCCACCGTATGCTCCATGGGAAAGTGGAGCAGGGACGGTGACTTGCGCGTGATTTAGTTAAAAGTGATAGTAGACTTGCGCTGCATCTACCGCACTCTCTCCTCCTCCCTTACCTGAGCCCGGTGTCAAAACAGAGTCAAGAAGACCAGAGGCGGGAGAGGACAAAGGTGGGTGGCGCGGCTGGGTCCCCTAAGTCCTAACCGCCCGTAGGCTTGCCACCACACCTCCATGTACGACATTTATTATGGGAGCGCAACCCGAATAACGCCCTTCGTGCCCTAATGTGGCCACCGTGTTGGTCCGACGCATCTACCACGTGGCCCGTTTAGGGGGCACACACACACGACAGTTCGACCGTCGTAGTCCGACGATGTCCACCGTATGCTCCATGGGAAATTGGAGCAGGGACGGTGACTTGCGCGTGATTTAGTTTACAGTGATAGTAGAATTGCGCTGCATCTACCGCACTCTCTCCTTCTCCCCCACCTGAGCCCGATGTCAAGACAGAGTCAAGAAGACCGGAGGCGGGAGAGGACGCAGGTGGCTGGTGCTGCCGGAGGTGCCCCTGTGCGTGACACTACACCCACATGTTCGGTATTTGTTATGGGAGCGCAACCTGAATAACGCCTGCCGTGCCCTGATGTGGACCCGTGTTGGTCCAACGCATCTATCACGTAGCCCGTTTAAAGGGCATACACGACAGTTTGACCGTCGTAGTCCGAAGATGTCCACCGTATGCTCCATGGGAATTTGAAGCAGGGACGGTGACTTGCGCGTGATTTAGTTTAAAGTGATAGTAGACTTGCGCTGCATCTACCGCACTCTCTCCTCCTCCCCCACCTGAGCCCGGTGTCAAAACAGTCATGAAGACCGGAGGCGGGGGAGGACGAAGGTGGCTGGCACGGCTGGGGCCCCTAAGTCCTAGCTGCCCCGACGCGTGCCACCACACCTTCATGTTCGGCATTTGTTATGCGAGTGCAACCCTAATAATGCATGCCGTGCCCTAATGTGGCCCCGTGTTGGTCCAATGCATCTACCACGTGGCCCGTTTAGGGAGCACACACATGCACACGGCAGTTCGACCGTCGATTTCGACGAGGTCAGCCGTATGCTCCACACCAGGTTTTGCAGGGACGGTGACTTGCGCGTGAATTAGTTTAAAGTGATAGTAGACTTGCGCTGCATCTACCGCACTCTCTCCTCCTCCCCCACTTGAGCCCGGAGTCATGACAGAGTCAAGAAGACCGGAAACGGGAGAGGACGCAGGTGGCTGGCGCGGCTGGGTCCCCTAAGCCCTAGCCGCCCCAAGGCGTGCCACCACACCTCCATTTTCGGCATTTGTTATGGGAGCGCAACCCGAATAACGCCTGCCGTGCCTTAATGTGGCCCCCGTGTTGGTCCAATGCATCTACCACGTGGCCCGTTTAGGGGGCACAACACACACACAAACACACACACGGGCAGTTCGACCGTCGATTTAGACGAGGTCCACCGTATGCTCCACACCAGGTGGTTCAGGGACGGTGTCTTGCACGTGAATTAGTTTTAAGTGATAGTAGCCTTGCGCTGCAGCTACCGCACTCTCTCCTCCTCCCCCACCTAAGCCCGGTGTCAAGACAGAGTAAAGAAGACCGGAGGCGGGAGAGGACGCAGGTGGCTGGTGCTGCCGGAGGTGCCCCTGTGCGTGACACCACACCCACATGTTCGGTATTTGTTATGGGAGCGCAACCTGAATAACGCCTGCCGTGCCCTGATGTGGACCCGTGTTGGTCCAAAGCATCTATCACGTGGCCCGTTTAAGGGGCATACACGACAATTTGATCGTCGTAGTCCGAAGATGTCCACCGTATGCTCCATGGGAAACTGGAGCAGGGACGGTGACTTGCGCGTGATTTAGTTTAAAGTGATAGTAGATTTGCGCTGCATATACCGCACTCTCTCCTCCTCCCCCTCCTGAGCTCGGTGTCAAGACAGAGTCAAGAAGACCAGAGATGGGAGAGGGCACAGGTGGCTGGCGCGGCCGGAGCCGCCCCTGGGTATGCCACCACACCTGGCTCGGATCCCACGAATTGGGAGTGCCATAAAAGCCACATTTAGAAGGAGCCATTGCAACCTGACTCTCAGTTTGCTAGTCAGCCACTCCACACAAAACACAAATTGGGCTGACCACGCTGTCCGAGTTATCCCGTCAGTTGGCAACCTTCCAAGCCACGGCTGTTAGCGCACCGTGATTGTTTCAAGCGCGTCAGATTGTTTATAGTGAGGAAAACACGCTGAGCTCTCGATCTCACTCTCTCCCCCACCCCCACAATCAGACCACTGTCCGAGCCGGCCAATTATCTGATGAGGAAGCAGGCGCAGCTGCTGGTGACCTCGTCTACGTGTACTACGTACACGACCTGCCCCCAAACACAAGCACCAGGATTTCACACAACAGGGTGTTGAACGGCTTACATCTCACATATGTGAGATAGCCAGAGGTCACGTTAAGAAAGAGCCATCGCAGCCTGACTCTCAGACCACCAGTCAGCCACTCCACACAACACATATTGGACTAACTGCGAGGTCTGAGTGTAATTGTCAGTTGGCAACCTTCCAACTACGGCGGTTAACGTTACCGCACACTCTTCTCCTCCCCCACCTGAGCCCGGTCTCACGACACAGGCAAGAAGATCGGAGATGAAAGTGATTCAGCTTCCTGGCTTGGTTCGAGTAGACGGTCCAGGTTTCCGCTCCATAAAGGAGTGTCGACAAGACGACGGCCTTGTACATCTTCAGTTTGGTGTTCAGGTGAATACCGTGGCGATTCCACACGGAGGCCTGCAGCCGGCCGAAGACCTGACTAGCTTTGGAGATCCGTTGGGCAACCTCGTCATCGATTCTCGTGTTGCGCGACATCGTTTCCACGTTTTTGAGTTGAGCACCGTTGACATTGATTCGAGGAGCATTGTATTCCGTGCTGGGTGGCGGCTGGGGCATGACAACCGTTTTGGCTCTACTGATTGTTAATCCAAAATCGGCGCAGCCTTCGGCGAAGAGGTCCATGCTCCTTTGCATGTCCTCCTCCGTCACGTTTTTAAGGGCGCAGTCATCCGCGAAGAGCAAGTCATGGACTGTATTCGTAGACGCGCGCGTTGGAGCCTGCATACGCCGACTGTTGAGAAGGTGCCCGTCAGTTCTGTAGGCGTTGCGGTTACCAGACACACACACGCACACACCCACTAGCATCTGGCTCAATCCTTAGCCAGACGGTATTGAGGGAGAGAGAGAGAAGAAACGAGGAACCTTATCCGACACCAAGTATCTTCCCTCCTCAAGACTCTTAGTCGCACGAGGTGCCTCTTAGGTTTGAACTCGATGCACTAATGGATTTCAAGACCGACAAAGACCTCGGTATCGTGCCTGTGGACAAGCTGCGTTCCACTGTTTTATTGGGCAGGGCAGATTACCTTCCGAAAGCCAATGGCTTGTGGCTGAATACTCATTTCTATGTCCCATGCGAAGCCAATCCTGTAAAAGCACTGATATGCAGAATTTATGTGACGGTATTGGCAATCGGGAACTGAAGTGCAATATCACCGACCGACCGACGCATGCCCAGATCGCAAGAAATGACCCTGGCCCGCTTCTATGGTATCCCAAAAGTGCACAAGGAAAGTGCTCCTCTCCGATCTATCGTATCACTAAGAGGCACTCCAACTTACGAAGTGACCAAGTAGTTGTTTTGACCTCCTAAATTTCGGACCGCTGATGCAGCCACCACGATCAGCTCTTCAACACAATTCTTGGAGTAACATAAAGCGGTAAGTCTCCTTCTAAGCGATGTCATGGTATCTTTTGATGTCACGTCTCTTTTTACTTCTATTCCACAGAATGTGGCAGTCGAGACCATCTACTTACTCCTACAAAAGAAGTTTGATGAAAGTGCGCATCACCTAGGACCCGCCCAAATCCTCCAACTCCCGAAGTTCTGTCTCTGTACGTTTTTTACGTTTGCTGGAAGAATCTATGAAGAGGTGAAGAGCACGCAAATGGGTTCGCCAACTTCAGGACTCATAGTCGGGGTGATCTTGTGACGATTTGAGTCAATGATTTCAATAGCACAGACCAAAATTCTGGGCTCGGTATGTGAAAGACACCTTCGTCGTCATATAACGGGATCAGGTGCTGAAATCCAAATAATCTGTCGCCGTCGTCTTCAAGGATACACAATTTACGATGCAGGAGAAAGATAACAACCAGCTGGCCGTCCTTGATGTCCTCGTCTGCCGCAAAGATTGTGGTGGTCTAAAAACTAAAGTATTCGGGAAAGCAACAAATTGGACGCAAGTACTGAGCTTCAACAACAAACGTCCGATCAGTCGTAAACGCAGGTACGGATGGGCGCCATAATGACGTGTCACGATGCATTACAGGGAGCCGGAAGACATTGTTCCTGACTTATAATAGCTTCGATGGATGCTTAGAGCGAATGGTTCCTCACACAAATTTGTCAGCCACTGCATGTGTAAACGCGACGAGGGACAAACTTCAACCAGTTCCAAATTTGAGCGAGCGCTCCCGTACGTGAAGAAAGTCTCAGAAGCCGTCAGCCACTTCCTCCCACCACTTGGATATCAGAAGCAACTCTCAGGCGCCGGGTCATTAAGCCGAAAGGTCTATTGCTACGGCAGGAAACGTCTGGAGTCACTTACTGGATCTGGTGCAGTTTCGAACACAGAAAATACCTCAAAGAACCTGGAAGATTACTCCGAACGCAAATGGCCGAACATGCAGCAGCAGTGAGGAGGGGTGATGCGGTTCATTTGACGGGACATAGTCCCACCTTCAAGCTCAGCGAGGCCTTAATGCTCACAAGAGGATAATCACGTGAACCACGCGCAGCCGGAGTCATGGTTTGCCGGCTAGCATTCAGTTATGAAGCGCAATGACCTCCGCCTCCATATTCTATGCTGCGATTTTTCCAAGGCAAAAAGAATAGTCACTTGGAGCGGCCGCAGGGGACCATCAGCCACGGTGACAGTGAGCCTCCGTGTCGAGTACTCACCACGCCAATAATCAACAATGGCAATGAAATCATGGTCATTAATTACTCGGGTATGAAAAGACAGCAATCATCACATCCAATACGACCATCGCCGATGAATGCGACTGCTGCTAACTGTATGAGCATGCGGTTGCATGGTAATTACATCCTATGAATAGTGTGCGCCTCGTGCCTCCATAATCATTATCTGCGACTGTCTCTTATGATGGGTTCGAGTGAAAATCGAAACGTCAGGCCAATAAACTTCTTTTCCCAGCGATCGTATCTTCTTCGTCTACTTCAGGAAGCGGTCCTGATGTGGTGTGCGTGTATGGATATGGGTCAGCTCACCCTTTGCTCCCGAACCCCTTTCCAGCCACCTGGATTTGCCATTGTCGTTCGAGCAATCGAATTGGGAATAGACAGGTAGGTAGATATTCTGCCTGCTATTCTCACTATAATCCAATTCAAGCGCTAATTAGCACTTTTTACGGCATAATCGCCAGGTGAGCTATTGTACTGTGGCCAGTGAGTAGTAGTCAGAGTGGCAGAATAGCACTGCTTCCTCACAAGTGGTGGAGCAAAGTGGATTATTGTTCGAAAGCCCCCGCCCCCTGAGCCGAATTCGCACCGTTGCCTCGCAGAGCCCTGAGTGAATGCAGCATCTACACCCAGATGGCCGCTGGCACTGGCAACCCAAAACTCACAAGGGTAGTCGCGGTATGTCTCACCCAGTTAAAAGACTTTTCCGTGGAAATCTGGTTAACTTGTAAAAAGTGATCCGCACAAGTGGGCGCAGGCGCACGGCCTGTTCACTCAGCTCCAGTCGTCTTCGCGCAGTCCTGCCGTGGGAACACAACACGCGTGGGCGAGAGAGAGAGAGAGAGAGAGAGAGAGAGGCGAACCAGCGGTCAAAGTTTCACAAATCTCCCCTCCTGCAATCCGATTCTTGCAGAAATCTTCCCCAGCATCACTGCCCTCTCCTCAAACCACATCATCCACCAGGTGGTGCACGGTGTGTGGTAAGGCAGCAGGTGGGCAAACGCCCGAGGTCGTGCTTTCAGACCCGGGCGCAGGCGTGACGGACTAGTTCGGGTCGTTGTCCCAGTTACGACAAGCATCTTTGTGTCTACGCTGTCCCATTTGCATGCCATTATTAATTCAATGAGGAGGAAGAGAAGCGGCGGTAAGGATTACTTTTAGGGCCCCCTAAGCAGGACACGGAACTATGAACGTCCGGTCCAAATGATAAATTTGACCCAGTGCATAATTCCAAGAGTGATAAATATTCCTCTGTTCCACGAACGCCAACATCAACCTAAGCCTTAATCCTAACACTAAAACCAGTCATTTAACACTAACCCTAACCTACTTGAATGTTAGCTCTAACCCTTATCTTAGACCGAACAATATTTCTCCTAGAATTTGGTGCAAAGAGGCTGGTATTGCAGGTGGTTCCTGTTCTCCCGTCCCGTTTATGAGGCTATATAAGTCATTATTACTGAAACAGCACTGTTCACAACCTCCTCGTAGCCCACCCACCACCGAGCGGACAGCGGTTGGCGGCTACCATGTGTATAAGAGACGTAATCGTGTCTTGTTTAATTTCCTAGGGAATTAATGCGTGAGCTTGGAGTGAATCCTACGAAACAGATCTTTTGAAGCTTGCTCCAAAATCCATTAGCTTCTGCACCAACAGGCAGTCTGTAGTAGAAAACTGCGTAAGAGTTTGCCATGGTAACAGCACAGGTACCAGCAAAACAGGTAAATTCACATAAAAAAGTACATTTGCTTATCTGACTTTCCAATCTTAACATGGGCAGTTTGACAGAACCATTAGAATTACTTTGTTATCCTAGTCCTTTTCACTTTAATAAATTCAGTTAGATAAGCCCTCTTATTTGAAAGCCTATTTAACGGTTTCCGTCAAAACTTCCCGAGTTTCGTCACTGACAGTATTTCCTTTTGCATGTGCTCTGTAGAAAGCAAGAGTTTCCGGAAAGTAAACACCCTCTGGATGCGTTGGGAAGGGGAAAATTTAGTTGTATTTGAGCCGTTGTCCCTGGAAACAAGGCCATGTGGCTGATTGGGTACCACCCGAGCATGTTATGAACTTCGTGATCTCAGTTGGGTTCAACGCTTCGACGTAAGCCTCAACGCCGATCAATCCCAGGAGCAGCTGGTGGACAAGTTCAGACAGTCGATTGGTGCACGGCAGAGGGAATAGATCGAAAGCTGACCCTGATGAACTCGTGCCTTCGGCACCTCGGGGCATTCCTAACTATAATCAATCTGACGCGCCTCAATCTATCACGGCGCGCTAAAAGTCGTGCACTGGAAGGCTGTCAAATGATGGGTAACTCGGTGCGGCTCCATAATGAGAATCAGGTTGTAATGACTGCTTATTAACGAGATCTTTATGTCACTCCTACACCTGTGAGATCCAAGCAGTCACCATACATTTTGTAGGAACCGGGTCGGTTGTGACACGCGTAAACGAGCTGCTTGCTTTTGTTAGCCACTGCACCCAAGCCCTCCTCTGATCGTCTTAACTTGTCTGGCTATCAGAGCCAGATGTGTGACGGAGGAGAGTATGCGATAGATGCAGTGTAAGTGCATCTAAATATTAACTAATTTACGCGTAAGTCCCCACCCACTCCAAGGGGCATGTGTTGGACGTCGCAGTGGCAATTTTGCATAACCGGTCATATTTTCAACAAATTAAAAACAAGCGAATTAAGGTTACTAACTGAGCCAACTGCCCTTACGTGAATCCAGTCACTGGAGATATAATACACCACACGATTGAAAAGCATGATTCAAGTAAGCGAATCCCAGGTCGAAACCAGTGACCTATTCAGTCGATAGCGAAGAGAGTTAAATGTAAGATGATTGTGGTAGATGGCACTTACCCTGTTATTAAAAATAGAATGCATAGTGAATCCAAATATACTAGACAGATTCTTTTATGACTCTTTCTCAAAGTATATAAACGCTAAGGTAAAACGATATGCGAAAATTTCTCCGGAGCTATTCGATGGCGTACTCCATTTTATGCAATTAAACTGATGAATGTGCCAGCTGGAATGCCTACAACCCTGTAGTGAGCCAACACCGTGCGCATGTTGAACCCTGAGACTCTCGGGTCTTCATGCCCGTGTGCACCGACAGTTCGACCGTCGAGTTTCGACGAGGTCCACCATATGCTCCACATCAGGTGCTGCAGGGACGGTGACCTGTGCGTGAATTATTTTTAAGTGATAGTAGCCTTGCGCTGCGGCTACCGCACTCTATCCTCCACCTCCACCTGAGCCCGGTGTCAAGACAGAGTCAAGAAGACCGGAGATGGGAGATGGCGCAGGTGGCTGGCGCGGCCGGAGCCGCCCCTGGGCGTACCACCACACCTGGCTCAGATCCCACGGAGTGGGAGTGCCATAAACGCCACATTAAGAAGGAGCCATTGCAGCCTGCCTCTCAGTCCGCCAGTCAGCCACTCCACACAAAACACACCTTGGGCTGACCACGCGATCCGACTTATCTCGTCAGTTGGCAAACCTTCCAAGCCACGGGTTTTAGCGCACCGTGAGTGTTTTAAGCGCATCCGCTTGTTTATAGTGAGGAAAAATTCGCTGAGCTGTCGACCTCACTCTCTACCCTTACCCCTCACAATCAGACCACCACCCGAGCCGGTCAGCTGTCTGATGTTGAAATGGGCACATTGGCTGACGGGTCGGCGTACCCGTCTTCGCGCGCCACAGCACGACCTGGCCACATAACACACACCAGGATTTACTTATGGAGGAGCCATCGCCGTCTGACTCCCAGTCCACTGGTCAACCACTCGACACACACACACAACATACACTGGGCCGACGGCGTGGTCTGGTGTAAGCGTCAGATTTGCAGCCTTCCAAGCCACGGTTTCTAGGAAACCGTGATTTTATCCGGTATGTTATGGTGATTATGAGGGTTTTGTCTATGTATTAGTGTATATGGTGAGCGCTTATGCGGCTTAGCCTCCGGTGGTTTACCGTAGGTTGTCGTGGAGGTGCATGTGTCTTAATAGGCCCATTGAGTGTGTAAAGGTGCGGGAGCAGTGAGGGCAGTGGAGGCGGGCGATGCGACTGTATGTCGGAACCCCAGGCACTGGTTCACCAGCCTCCATGCGATGGATTCGCAGGTGACCGAGCAGGCTGATGCTTCAGTTGAGTTTGCGGGTGCATTGTGGGCAGGAGAAATAGGTAGAGGCTGGTGGGATGTCATTCATGGTAGTTGGGATGGCAGAGGCGGTAAGAATGGCAGGAGTGGAGGGGGTGCATGATGTATCAGTTTTGTCGGCATTGTGGTGAATTTCACTGTCATGGATGCGCATGTGACCGAATAGGCCCATGCGATGAGTGAATGTGCGATGACAGTGAGGGCAGTGGAGGCGACGATCTCTGCTGTGTGATGGTGCTCCAGGCACTGGTTCACCCGTCTTTGTGCGATGGAATCGAAAGTGACTGATCAGGCCGATGCGTGAGGTGAAAATGCGGTCGCATTGAGGACAGTTTAGGAGAGAGAACCCATCGCTGATGGTGGTAGTGAAGGCGAAGGCGGTGGTGGTTGCGGTGGTGGGGGTAACAGGCGATGAATAGAGGGATGTGGTCTCTATGATGGTGGGAGTAATGGAATTGATGCCAGGAGTGAAAATTGGCGAGTTCGAAGGAGAGTTGGCAGAATTTTGACGTAGAAGTTGGCCTTGTCGGATTGTTGCTGCATTGCGTCCGAAGATGTCCGACCAGGCCGATTCGCGCGCGGAAGATGCTTTGACATCGCGGGCATGTTGGCAGGGCCTGGGCATCAACGATGTTGGTCCGGGGCGCTGGCGATTTTCGTGCCGCTATTTTGGCCTTGGCGGCGGCGATCCAGTTGGCCTCATAGATTGCTAAACAAGTCTTCACGGATCTTCTCCATGCCGGTCTATCCTGGGTGAGGTACTCCCAGGTCACCGGGTTTATTTGCAGTTTCTTCAGCGATTTTTTCAAAGTTTCCCTTGTAGCGTTGTTTTTGACCTCCCTGTCGCTGACCACCCATAGCGTCATCTCCGTAGAAAAGTCGTTTGGGTAGTCATTCGTCGTCCATTCTTACCACGTGGCCGCTCCATCGCAGTTTCACTTGCCTCAGCATGGCGTGGATGGACTTCCGTGCCCGGGATCCTGTCTTGCCATCTCAGCTTCAGGATTCTGCTGAGGCAGCTGAGATGAAAGTGATTCAGCTTCCTGGCTTGGTTCGAGTAGACGGTCCAGGTCTCCGCTCCGTAAAGGAGTGTCGTCAAGACGACGGCCTTTTACATCTTCAGTTTGGTGTTCAGGTGAATACCGTGGCGATTCCACACGGAGGCCTGCAGCCGGCCGAAGGCCTGACTAGTTTTGGAGATCCGTTGGGCAACCTCGTCATCGATGCTCGTGTTGCGTGACAGCGTACTTCCTAGATAAGCGAAGGTTTCCGCGCTTTTGAGTTGAGCACCGTTGACATTGATTCGAGGAGCATTGTATTCCGCGCTGGGTGGCGGTAGGTGCACGACAACCGAGTTGGCTGTACTGATTGTTAATCCAAAATCGGCGCAGCCTGCGTCGAAGAGGTTCATACTCCTTTGCTTGTCCTCCTCCTTCACGGTGTTAAGGTCGCAGTCGTCCACGAAGAGCTAGTCATGGACTGTAGTCGTAGACACGCGCGTTGAAGCCTGCATGCGCCGACTGTTGAGAAGGTGCCCGTCAGTTCTGTAGGCAATGCAGATCCCAGGCTGCTCATCACGGTAGGCGTCCATCAGCATAGTAGAGAACATGAGAAACCCTGAGGAACTTTTCCTTGGCGCCACATCTCCTGGAAGAGTGTTGTGAGTTCTGCCATCAGCCGGGGCCCACCGTGCTTGTAGACTTCCGGTGGGATTGCGTCGGATCCCGGTGCTTTACCGCTGGAAATCTGCTGCACGGCCCGGATGGTTTCTGGTAGGGAAGGCGGTAGATCCAGGTTATTGTTCGTGTCCACTTGAGGGAGCCGGTCAATGGCAGCAACGGAGATGGCTGATGAGCAATTAAGGACACTTCTGAAGTGCTCGGCCCAGCGCTTCAGAATTTGCGATTTCTCTGTCAGCAGTTTTGTGCCGTCAGAGCTGAGCAGCGGTGCGGACCCCTTGATACACGGGCCGTAGATGGCCTTGATGGCTTTGAAAAAGTTTTTCATTTCATTGCGGTCCGCCCACCCCTGGATTTCCTCAGCCTTTCGGATCATCCAGGCATCCTGCATCTCCCGCAGCCGTTGTTGTACAAGGCGCCGGCATCTGAAAAAGGCTGCTTTGATGGCGTCAGTCCGAAGGTACATGTAGGCTTTGTGTAGTCTATTCTTCTCCGCGAGTAAGTTGCTGATGTCGGCGTCATTGTCGTCAAACAAGTCCTGGTGTTGACGGCGTGCGCATCCGAGTACATCGAGGGCGGTGAACTAGATGACATTTTGCAGTTGACACCATCGTGTCTCCAATGTAGCATTATCATATGGAGCATGCAATTTCTCCATTTTCTTGGTTACTTGGTTGCTGAAATCAAAATAGGGAGCAGGCAAATTTAATAAAAGAGTATTTAACTTACATGGTGGCCTCCTACATTTGGGCCTTCGCCGGGGTTTCAGGTGGAGCCTCATCTGGGAGATTACGAGGTGGTGATCGGTCCAACCATTGGTATCACGGATCGCCTTGGTTACCAGCACGTCCTTTCGATCTCGCCTACGGACGAAAACATAGTCCAGCAGCTGTTAGCGCCACGACCGAGGGTGCATCCACGTGGCCTTCTCCCGCGTCGGAAGGCGGAAGAAGGTGTTGGTTAGCAGGAGACGGTGTTTTAAACACGTGCGCAGAAGATGGAGGCCGTTATGGTTACAGCTACCGGGACCGTGGGGACCCAGCACTCCCTGCCAGGCAGCGTGGTCCGTCCCGACGCGGGCGTTGAAGTTACCAAGGGCAATTAACTTGACCACCTTCGGCACAGTCGCCAGCAGGGCGTTCAGGTCCTCGTAGAATTTGTCCTTTGCCGCATCAGAGCTCGTCATTGGGGGAGCGTAAGCGCTGATGATAGTGGCGAACTTGTCTCCCCGAAGAAGCAGGTGGAGGCTCATCAGGCGATCATTGATACCCTGCGGCAGACAGGGCAGACGTCCCAAGATGTCGTTCCGGATGGCAAAGGTGACACCAGCGTCGCCTCGCTCTGCCTTTGGCCGGCTGCTCCAGAAGAAGGTGTAGCCGGCACCCACATCCTCCAGCTTTCCCTGCTCAGAGCATCGGGTCTCGCTTAGAGCAGCAATGTCCACCTTGTAGCGCGCCAGTTCCTGAGTGAATAGCGCCGTCCTCCGTTCCGGTCGGTTGCTCCTAGGATTGTCTTAAAGAGAACGAACATTCCAGCCTGCTAGGGTGAGTGAACGCACCCGAGCAGCCTGGAGAGTATGGCGAGGGGGATGGGGACGGGGGTATTGTTGTTCGCTGAGTTTTACGACCGCGTATTTTGCGATCTGCGAGCCGCGGCCGGCTGCAGAAGACGTGATAACCAGCATTTGTTTAGGGCACATTTTCTAGCCCCTTCCTCCGCGAGGAGGCAAGCAATGCTGTCCCTAAATAGGGCTGCTCGGACATCCCAGACGGCTGCCGAGCTCCACTATGGGTCACGGTTTTGTTTTAGTGGGAGAACGACCCAAGTTAGCCTGGGCTGCCTACGAGGTTGCTGTCGCCCCCACCGTAGGACTTTTTGAGAGGGGGAGGTGGGAAGTTCGGGAGTCAGACATACCGGGCGTAAAGGCACACACAACTTCGGAAACCCTCACCTGGTTTAGCCCGCCGGTCGTGAAGGTTGCCCGGGGTGTGGCCGTTGGGAAGACCCCAACTTCGAGGAGCCACAGGTTACGAGTTGGGTACCAGTACAGGCGGCCACAGGAGCATTCACCACCTGTGCGAGACAAATGGAGCGACCAAATACTCTCTGTGTCGTGCTACCCCTAACTAGTACCCCTACCCCCTACCCCTATCTAGGATACCCTACACAGCCCCGTGCGCACCAATGGCTGTCTGTCCCTCGATAATCCTAGCTGTCCACACCGGCCAATCATCTTCAAGGCTGCCTCACATCTGACCTCGCTGCGACGACCGCACGGTCTCACACACTTGGGACATCGCAGACGCGGCGGCTGGACGTGCCCTCTTCCGGCAGCCAACTTCCTCCAACCCCTGCGGTAGTTCTGTACAGAATAAATTTATCCTGACAACTGGCGTCCCACTTCTAATCTCCTTCTACGGAACCGGGCCAGAAGGTCGTAGCGGCCAGGCCTAACCTAGCAACTTAGCCTGATGCGCTTACCCTGCGTGAGCACCGTAGACAAAGACAATATTTTAAGCAATAATATTTTCAGACAAGTCCCAAGGGGACTTTGAAATGTAACTGAATCGTTTATTCCGTCTCTTCTGCGAATAATGCTCGTGATATGAATTTACACATTGATTGAATGCTTTATTGTTAAGCGGTTAACTTTGAATAGGGTAGCCACCTAGGGGCTTTTCACCGTCAACTCTGCTCAGCTCTAAAAGGGCATTAAATTGCACACACCGCAGTAATAATCGGATTCTTAGCTCGTGAGGTACTTCCAAAAGCTTAAAATGTATTTTCTGCCAAAAATAATACTTTAATTTTTCGCAAGTATGAAGATAAAGATTGTCTTTTGACCTCGGCTCGGGCCAAAACAGAGCAATCCTATACCGTCCTGCAGGTAGGATAGGTTGGTGAACGCCACACCTTTGTGGTTGAATAATCTCAAAGCCTAATGTCCAACTGGGTTCGGGTTCAAAGTCTCCTGTTTATTCAGCCTGGGATCAGGACATGGCAGCCTGACGAATGCAAATGGGTCAGAAATGGCCGTTCTAGTTTCCCTCATTTTTCTCATTTGTACTTCCCCAAGAAGATTCCCCTGTCTTGATAGTCGCTGGGGTTTGGAAGTTTGTCAACTGTCGATTACAGTCAGATCTCACAGTCTGTTAATGTGCGTTTGTGTGGAGTGGCCAACTGGCGGTCTGAGAGTCGGGCTGCAATAGCCCCTTCTTAAAATGCTCGCTGGCATTATCACACATGTGAGATGTGAGCCACTCTACTCCATTTTGTGTGACGTTTTGGCGCTTGTGTTTGGGGAGCCAGGTCATGTATGCGGCACGCACAGGCGAGGTAGATAGCTAGGTCATCAGCTGCGCCCATTCCCTGACCGGCGCGCTTTGGAGTGGCTCCGGTCGTGCCTGCCACCTGCGCCCTCTCCTGCCTCCGGTCTTCTAGACTTGGTCATGACACCGGGCTCAGGTTGGTGAGGGGAATAGAGTGCAGTAGAGGCAACGCAAGCCTGCTCGTACTATAATCTACTTCACGCGCAAGTCACCGTCTCTACGCCACCTTTCTGTTGGGCAGACGGTGGACCGCATCGGATACGACTGTCGAAATGTCCTCATATTATCTGCGAGCATTGATTTTTGCCTCAGTGAATAAGGATCACCGTTCACCGACCCGTTTACGGGCTTGGTCGTCCCGATGTGCCTTGGGGCTCATTCTGGAGCCCTTATTGATAGGTTCGGACAATCGACCGATGATCGGTAAGGGGAAGAGAGATGGAGGCTGGTACTAAACCGGAATCCGTCCTCATGGCAGATCGGCGCTTTACTCAGTAGCATAGCACTGGGTAGGGATGCCTTTTAAGGCCGCCTTAACAGGGCACGGGAATAGGAACCAGCCCGTCCACCTTATGGTAAATCTGGGGAAGGCTAACTAAACTCGTGTCTTAACGCTAACACTAACCCCAACATAAAACTAAACTGTAAACTTAATCTTACTCCTAGTCCTACCCTAAACCTAAACCGCACAGGTAACACGATAATACCCTTAACCTTTAGCCTAATCATGACCCCAACCACAACTCGGACCTTAATTGCAAACTTAACCCTAACCCTACTCTTAATCCTAAAGATAATTTCCTTCGAATTTGGTTCAAAGCCACATGTATTGTGAGCGGTTCCTTTTCCCGCGTCCTGCTTAGGACCAGGCATCCTTACGTAACACTGACGACACGCGTTCAGTCGTGGCCTGTCAACTGGCAGGACTAGGGGTTAGGCTGCAATGGCTCGTTCCTAATGGTTACTTTATGGCACTCTCACTCATGTGAGAAACGAGCTCGGGTGAGACGCGCGGTTGACGGCGCCTTCGCGTCATGCCAGCTACCGCGCCAAGTCTCACTTCCAGTCAAAATGGTTCGGACATGCTACTGTCGTATGGGAGAGGGAAGAGAGAGAGAGAGTTGAGTTTACCCACTTCGGCTCAGCTCTTAATTTCCACCCTTTGAACCAACCAAACAGGGTTTGAAGTTGCTAACTGAAGGGATACGCCTGTTCTCCTAAGCTCAGACCACAGTAACTTCTGCTTACTGTGGCTTTTAGGACATAGCCTCAATAAAACTGACACTAGGTAATTTGTGTCACGCATAGAGGAGATGGAGGAGGTATTTTCCAGCCCAAATTCAAAGGGGCCTAGTCACGTATCCATGTCAATGCCTTACAACCTCTTGGCGCTGTACGCCTAGGACACAGAATTAGTTTTGAGGCAATGACGAACGAATGCGATGTTTGTGCTTGGAGAAGAACGCCCAAATCCAGACCTGTCTGGAGAGCAAAACTGACGTTAAAATATTCGACTACCTCCGCGGTCGCAGGCAAGTGCAGCAGTAGATGAAAAATGTTTGGCTTACCAAAGAGGCGGCGGAAATTCAAGGATACTCAGACCGTGATAAAATAAAGAACTTCTTCGTGGTCCTTAGAGGAGTCCTATGCACACAAGCCAGGGAGACTGTACCACTGCTCGACTGAGAAGACGCACTCAACTGTCAGCGAAATCACAGATTTTTAGGCTCGTGGTCAAACACTGACCTGCAATCTACGAGGACAATTTTGACGTCTCGTTCTATGAGAGGACTGAATTTAAACTTGAAATCTCGCCCTCCCTACAGCATTTGCGAGTGGTTGTGCATATCAATATCCAGAGAAAATGCCCTGGATGCTGCCTACATTAAAAACAGAAGTCTAACAAGAATTTGCCCCCGTTGTAGCACCAGGCTGGTTACCTTGTCTATTCGGATCAGCCATCTCCGTATCCAATGCAACCGGAATGCTGTCCAAACACCAAGGACTTTCACCGCCACCAGCGATTCAGGAATAGTAGCCCCATTTTGACTGCAGATTCGAATCACGCGTCGGTCAGCTCAGTTAACTGCGAGTCCATTGCAGCTTAATAGAGGCACCAGATCTCCAACAAGCCCACGCGCTCCACGCGACACATGCATTGTGCAAGGACGCTCAGTCATATAAGAGTTTCGTCGGTCCCATCAGTATGAATGAAGATGCTCAGTAAATCCTAACGGTAACTCCCCTTTTGCCACGTCGAACAATTTTATGCCAATTACAACGGAAACACTGTCAGGGCATGGAGTACACCCATTAGCTATGCATACGGTTTAGAGGAAAACACAGTGGCTGTACAATAAACCCCTTTGCTAACAGGTCGAGTCAAGCCTAGCATGAGAATAACACGACAGCTCGATCGTTGGTTTCGACGATGTCCACCGTATTCTCTACAGCAGGGTGGTGCAGGGACTTTCACAGCATCTATCTCACTCTCTGTTCCACTCCCCATCTGGGCCTCGTGTCAAGACAGAGTCAAGAAGAAAGGAGATGGGAGAGGGCGCATCATGAAAATTACACAGATGACATCATAACATGGGATTTATTCTATACAGAACCCTGAGCAGTCCCTTCAAGCTGCAGTTGCCGCTGGGCAGGTCGGGGCAGGTCCTGGTACTGCTGAATCGTGCCAGAGGGAGCCAGCGTAGATAATTCGTCCGCTTGGTTTAATGGGTTTGTTGGAACAAGGACAATATTCTGGTGTCCGGAAGCAACTGAGTCGCGTTACACGACGTAAGTTCGGGCATAGGCTTCCACCGGAGACTTGTGTGTCCGTGTTTCCATTGGTCAAATGGGTTAGTTGACCTGAAAGAACAGCACGCGACAAGCGTTCACAACGAAGGAGAGTAACCTTGATGCACAGGAGGTTGAACAAAGACACAATGACGGTGATCGGCCAAAATGAATTGCCACCATGTCCTATAAACAGCCATCGCACATTCAAACGAGGTATCACGAAAAAAAGATTTTCAGATAAAGAGGTATAATCAGCTATTGACACTGGCGTACACAATGGTTGCAGTTTCATAAAGTGTCCAGGTGGTAGATAACCGTTTTGGAAAGGGAACTTCGCTTATTGGAGCATATAATATATTCGTGGTTCGATCCCTTATCGGAAGTCAACTCTGAACTGCTACTACAAAATGCTCTGTAGAGCTATCCATTCCAGCAAAGGTCTAGACCATCAGGCGATATGAAATGATGGCAACCATGGGAGCTCCCCTACACTGTGAAGCTGCGTTTGTGAAGCCTTGTTCGGTCACGTAGGGACACGTGTACACAGAGGCTTTATGCTTAGTCAGCCATAGTTTCCAGATATACACTCGTTATCCCGCTCTCACCACTCCTCAAATTCTGCAGTTCGTGCGGAGGAAACGGACATAATTCTGTCGGCTACTCATTGGGTTGCTCTCTCAATTAATCCAAGTCGTTATTCACAGTGGAATTCAGCAGCCACCTGGGATGCTAGGGTTACTGTATTCAGAAAAATCCTCTCTACTCCCCCACAAAGGAAAATGTTGGATAGCGCGATCTAAACAACTGTTGGTCTTCAAGCTGACAGTGGCACAAATTGCATGGCCTGTTGCAGCAGCCATCAGAAGGAAGAACGCCACAATACGGGAGTGACCGTCGTCAGGACGACTTTGTCATAACGCTGACTTCCCGCATAGTAAACCAGCAACCGCCTCAATGAGGCAGCCGGTTCGACATGAGAAATGCGTCACTACTATCAGCACCTGAGTCTCTACAACGACAAGCAAAGACGGCACGAGGGGTTAGTACGATGAAGTTCTGCGCGTCATCCTAAAGGCAGATAAACTGGTTCCTGTCGATGACTGTTAACACTGAGTTGACATCGAGCGCGTTACCCGGGAGTGAGTGCATCGCCCTCATGGAGTAGTCTACTACAAATCCACTGAACTCCTTCTGTTGAGGGCTTGGACTGAACTCATCCTAGTCCTTACTTACTCCATATATCCGTTTTATAATGCGAAGAAAACGATAGGGATGTACCGTCGATCACGTTGGTGATGACTGTTGAACTATAAGTTCGTCAAGAACTGAAAACACTGTGAAGTGCTCCTAATAAAGACAACTTGCAGTGAAGAAATAGACGTGATCCCTGGAGCAGGAGCTTAATTAGGCTGACGTTTCAGATTCTCACTCGAATCAATCATCAGAGTCAGATAAGGGTAGTTGGAGCACAAGATGACTCGGTCTCTGATGATGAATTCGAGTGAGAATCCGAAACCTCAGCCTCATAAAGTTCCTGTTCCAGGGATCGTGTCTCCTTCTTCACAATTTACAGTGCCGCATGTTGGACCGACCGCCGCTTACTGCTCTTAGATATGAGTTTCGGCTGGGACCACAGAGGTGGTTTAATGAAGTTGGCGAAGAAAAGTCTGAGCCTGGTCAAGCGAAGATCGAAACCCCCTGAAAAAGGTGAACCCCAACCTACACCCATTCCGGTTCCGACGGACAGAGATCTTAAACACAGCTAGAAGAGGCTCTGGAGCGCTTTTCACGAGGTGGCCACTGAAGTAATCGGGCCTATACTCTGAAAATGCCAGGACTGGTTTGATGATTGAGAAGAAGTAGACGCGATCACTGAGACAAGAGATTTACTCGCCTGACGTTTTGGATTCCAGGTCGAACCCATCTTCCGAGACGGGATCAGATATGGGTAATTCTAAGACAGGGTCTTGCAGTATATATAGGATGCAGTTGCTATGCTACTGCATACTTGTGACAATTAAAGCATCTCCTCTCTGGTGAAGGGCTAGGGTGCGGGTCGGTAACCGGGGCAATTTCGGCATCCGTGTTGGAGTTTGGCGTGATGATTGAGGACAATACACAGGGAATAATCTCCGCAGGATCGTCATACTCAAAAATGGAGGCTTAAATAAAGCTGTATTGATAGGGCGTTGTCCCCAACTGCAGAAGATGATTGTGGAAATGAAAAATAACTGGTTGGGTAGGAAGAAAAGTTATATCCAACGTTACACGAATCCTGATGGAATAAAACTATTCTGCTGTAAACCAAGGTGGTCTGCACCAGTCCACCACTGCTTTTATGTGACGCACGGAGGGTGTCAGTCATTTCATATCGCCTGATGGTCTAGGCCTTTGCTGGAATGGATAGCTCTACAGAACTTTGTGTAGTAGCAGTTCATTACACCGCATTCAAAGGTAGGCCCTTGCTATTTCAACAAATGCTGCATCGTAATTCTAAGCCAGAGACTTTCATAGGTAAACTATAAAAACAGTGGCCATAAATGAAGGTCCTTTGAAATAACATTCCTGAACACCTATAAAGCTAAAGAACATTATTATATGGCTATACCCGTGGCTCAACGGTAGAGTGTTACAATCAAAGACAATAGGTCTCGGGTTCGAATCTCAGGTGATCCACACCTTGGATTGGGAATGGTGGCTGATGATGGCTTATAAGCCAGAAATGGCCATTCCGGTCTCCCTCGTCCTCGTCGGTTCCACTTTATCAACAAATGCTACACGGCACTATGCGACTGCCCGCAAGGGCTCTAAAGTGAACTCCAAGACACAGCGGAACCTCAGCGTTCATTAACTACACCACACTTCCATACCCTAAATTAGTTGAATGCTCTCTCTTGATTAAGACACAGTCGTACTGTGCTCACCTTATGCAACCTGAGGCTGTAACTTGGTGTCTTTTTATTCGACTAGGAGTTCCACCTTTTATGGCATCCGTCGGAAATGAGTGAAGAACGTGACAGGTAATTGGGTAGATTTGAAGTCGTACAGGGTCCGCAAGTTTAGTCAGACCGAGCAGTAAGAAAATGTATCAGACTTCAAGATCCTTCAGAGTCTAAAGATAACATTTTGAATTCTCGATTGACATTCATCCATTCATAGTCAACTGGAGGTATTATAAGGATCCGCTGCTTGCACTTTGCACTGCAGATCACAGGATTCCTTCCGAAAACTATTGTTTTTCGTAACGTCGTCTTCTATTTCCTACCTTAGAGGGAGAGAAGTGGAAAGCAAATTCATAGCCCAGTTTTCATTCTAGATTTTAGACAGAAAAATACGCAGGATTGGGAAGACGGTTGTTGGTCGAGTGGAAATGAAATATAAACAATCAAAGATCAATGAGGGACGTGATGATGACCAAAACAAAAAATGGAAGGGGATAAACCTAAGAAGGAGTGAGGAAGATAACGAAGAAGGAGGATGGAAGGAGGGGAAATGGAAAGAAGACCGCGGGCGACAAATAAAAAGAAATGGGAAGCAGAAGAGAAAGAAACTGAAAAGCGACAGTCACTGGAGAATTTTAGGAGCTAAATCTCCTATAAAATTATTGGTTTTCAAATGAAAATTGGCCTTTCTGTTAGGATAGGCTGCTTATATGCTGTTGTGGGTATTTTGATCTTCCCTCTTTCCGTCTTCCCGTTTGGAATAAGTACTCTTCAGTGCCAGCCGCTGGCTGAAACATGGGCGTGCACTTTTATTTGGCTAGTTAATAGGTTACTGACCTACTTGCCATTAGTTCCTCTGAAGTTTATACTTAGGCTCACGAATGGCGGAGATGACTCTTCCTTCCTCACTTTCCTTCGCCAAAGTTAAGTAAGTAAGCCTCTTTACAAAGTGGCTAAGGTTCTGTCAGTCTCGATGGCCTGCAGTAAAGGAAAAAAATGTTTGGAAAAATTGGAAGCATGGCAAAAACAAGGCAAACTTACCGTGCGTTTTGTGAAATTGTTATTCTGCCAGGTCAAACAATAGGAAAGTAAGGAAATTTACCATGCTTACAATAAACCGGATATTTCAGATGACAGAATAATGTTCCAGCTGAGGGATGCCCTGAAAGTCTACAGCCTCCACGAAAGACCGAAAGGACACGTTAATTGCACGGAAGAAAATTCTGCACATACACGGAAAAGAGACACCCTCAGCATTTTAGTTAATGATCAGCCTCCCAACATCTGATCCCATAACCTGTCGACCAAGATGCTAAAAACAGAATGTCTACCTCAATCTAACACACTTCTAACAGTGAAAGGAGGATTTTTGAGTAATAACCCTGCGCATCGTTTTTTTTTCTAAATTGAACATATGGCAATGTCACCCACTCCTGCACCAGACAGGTAACCGGCTCTGACGGTGGCCTGATGCTGGTGGTGCGGGAGAGAATGAGGTCAACGGCTCAGCGCATTTTCCTCACTATAAACAATCTGACGCACTTGAAGCTATCACTGTGCGCTAAAAGCCGTGGCTTGGAAGGCTGGTAGCTGAAGGGATAACTCGGTCCCCTGGACTGAGATTCAGACTGCAATCACTCCTTCTTAATGTGGCCTTTATGGTATTCCCACTCAGTTGGGATCCAGGGCACCCCTCCTTTGCGTGTTTGGTAGTCTGTGTTCTCTACTGACACAAATATCGGGTCATGCTCAGCGGACGCGGCGCCACAGTACCGATAAAGGTGAGCGTTATATACGAAATCCTCGAGGCAGGCAGGCAGGATTAAGCAAGCTCGTAGTTTTGTCAAATCGAAGTAGGAGTAATGGTATTTTATTTCCTTATTAGAAGCGTCGTGTTCTACTTCCAGCATTAAACTGAAATCATTTCACAAACAAACACTGTTCAAGGAAATGGTTATGTGTGGTAAGCATTTTGAGAGCTAGCCAATTATCAGCAGGCTAAAATACCACCGCATAAATTTCCTGCATTCTGCAGTCATTTTCATCAAAAACAATTTATTATCACTACAATAAATACCCTTCTCAAGTTATTGCAAGGAGTTTCTAAAACGCTTGTTGATTATGAATACGTCCATTGAACTTTGTTATTAAAAATATATTATTTGTACAGCTGGCGAATTATAAATATCGGTAAAACATATTTTGAATACAAGGAGCCGAAATGGCAATTTTAAATTTAAGACTTGCCTAGAATGTGCGAACGGATATGCTTGAATCCTGTCAGCAGTGAATATGCACGTAATCTTCCAAGGTATCTTCAACTCAGTCAATCGATTTTTGTTCAAAATAATATAACACCTAAAACTGTGGGTTCTGTGGAGAGAGGAATCGTAAGTTAAGCCATATTCTTAAGGATTTCCGATTGCCTCTGCGAGCAGGATAAGAGGAATTGACGACTACTTCCCAAGACAAGCCGGTTTTCGTAAACGCGCCAGTTCAACGGGATACCCTCCAACAAAACTGTGCTTACTTGATGGTGAAAATCGTGGTGGCAAAAATTACTGACAATTTCAAGACGGCAAAACCGGGTATATCAATGAACTTAATAACCCGAATTTTGAACAAAAATCCAAACTAGGGAATGATGTCTTCTTGCCGAGGGAGCACAAGAGACAATCTCGAAGTACGTCAAACTTGGAGGACTTGCGAATTAATTTTTTTTGGGTAGCTCATAAGTGAAGCTGGTTTTATTTTATGGTCTGATAGTAATTAACATTTTCTGAGCAATTCTTTCAGCCCATTCAAAGTCTAAAATGCTCCTGATTTAATTTTAATCTCCAACAGGACTTTGCACTGAAAAATGCTTCTGTTTTAATTATTTACTTGGTTTATAGTTAAAAAAGGTCTGAGTTTCGTATAGCCATCGATTTCCTGGAGGCTTCCCCGCATTACTCTGTCCTTGGATGATATTTAGGTTGGTGTCTGTGCTTTATGGTGTATGTAAATTGACATCTCAGTCGACATTAACATAAAATGAAGCAGAGAGGCATTCAATATTTTTTTCACCATGCAGTCTTTGAGAAAACCCAGTAGACGGGCAGACATTAAAGGTAGTGAAGATGTTTAAAAACAACTCCCAGAATTCCTTTGTTGATGAGCGGCAAGAACCGAACTTTGTTACGTGATGTCATCTGTTATTGCAGTATTTTACAACAAAGTGCAAAACTGGTTATTTTTGATAATCCTGTTAGTGACTCATGGCTCTATAAGAAGCATGCACTTGCTTATAGGCCCAGGCATTGACTTTCTACCTTTTTGAACGCCCACGCACAGCGGTTTCTCCTCACCTGATCAGTTTGGCTCTATGATTTCTACGGAAGAGCAACTACGCCGCTTTTTTATGTTTATTAGGGCTTTGATTTAACTTTCCGTAACAGCCCAGGCGGCATGGGAAGACGCAGTTGATAAATGATCTCCTTATGTTCCTTTGATTTCAGAACGACTGTCTTCGTTCCTGATGGCAAAAAGATCGTTTTGGAAGGGCTTTCAAAAATTAATTATTTATTAATGGAACACAGCTCGCAGTCAGAGCTCAAGACAGAACTGAGGAACGAAATTTGTGATGCATTTTAGTCTTCATTTATCAGGCCACTAACTTGTGAATAAGTTCTGACGGTTGAATCCCCATTCCGTCCACATTTTAGCGGGTTTTAAGTCATTTTCTGAAACATAAACGAGTCCCCATGGTTCTCTACTTTTCTTTAATTTGCTCGGTAAATAGCACAGCGTCGTTTAAAAAAGAGTTTTCAAGTGACGGTTTGTGTACTTTGCCCCAAAAGCATAATGTCCTTGTCTTTCAGACGCCAACTTTTTAACCTTTCCCTTTAAAATTTTCCAGACTTGGTGTTTGTTTTGCACTAAATCTACATTGCCCACGAAGCCTTTAGTCCGCTTACGCGTCAGATATACCGAATACTTCTGAACCCGACAATCTCAGTTATTCGCAGCAATTACTTTATATTCCTGGATTACATTCAATGTAACTCGTTTACATGTTGTACTGTTTAATTTACAGAATGAACGTGCTATGCCGAAATCTCCCATCGGCCATTTATTTCTGCGCTCGAACTCAAAGAGGTCTCGTCAGCAGAAAGATTTCCAATCCATATATATATATATATATAGTTTAAACGAGGGTTAACTGACGGGCCGTTGCAAATCTTTCAAAAGGTTTGCTGACGATTATCGATTATGATAGGCAACAGCGTTCGCTATTCTCCAGGTGTACAAAACTTCATTTATAGTCACAATGCACTGAGAGGGAGAATGAACACAGAAGCTAACTCGAATGGTTCCCCGTCCATCCTTTGAAAGGAAGGTTTTGCAGAAGGAACGAAGGATTCGCTCCCAAATGTTTGCGTCCCGAAACTCGGAAGCGGAAGAAGAGTATGAAAAAATGAGAAATTTCGAAGAAGAAGCGATCGCTGGAACAAGAAGCTTATTGGCATGACTTTTTTGATTCTCACTCGAACGCCGCATCAGTAGCAGTCGCGGAAATATGTTTTAGTGTTGATGTTAGATACGCGCGCACCATCCGCGTTAGGGGACACTGGTCAATCCGCCAGCAGCCACATTGTGGTTGGTATTCTAGGCAGAATGATATGACCGTCAAATACAAGAGAGATTGGAATGGCCATTTCTGGCTTGTTTGCCGTCATCAACCAGCCATATCCAACCCCACGTTTTGCAAAATCGGATGGGTGTGTCCCGTAATGCGATCGATGAGGGTTACTCTACCAGCGTTAATATACCTGATCCTCACCGACAGGACAATAAGCCTATGGTTCAATAGTTAGTGCATTCAACTTCTAACCAACAGGTGGTTGTTTCGAGCCTCAAGGCTGCAAAACCTGCGGTTGGTATGGCTGCTTGATGATGACTAATAAGCCCAAAATGGCTATCCCAGTCTCCCCTATCGTTGGTCCTGTCATTTTATTATTACTATAGCGAGATGGATATGGAACAATGATTATGGTGGCACCGGTGTTGGTGGTGGTAGCAGTGGTGAAGGCGGAGGAGGAGAGGGAGACGAAGAAGAAAAATAAAAAGAAGACTAACTAGAAGGAGAAGTATAATTCTTTCTATACTCTGAAATTGAGAAAAACGGATAAATATGTTCGTATAGTAATAAAAACTCTACCGACTCACGCAAAAAGGCCAGTTCTAGGAAGCAGATGCAAAGAAGGCAATCCATCCGTTGAAAAATAATTTTATTTGCCCAATGTTTCAGCTTCACTCTCGAACTTGCCACCAGGATCAATGCTCAATATAAACAGAGCCCTTAAAGTCGTCACAGCATTTATAGGCTACAGCTGCTAAGCCACCGTCCATCTAATAACGTTAGCAGCTCCCATCTGCACCACAAATGTGCATACTTGGCGCGGACCGACAGGACGTAGATCCAAACTCTCAGCTCCAGCGCAATTTTTATCGCAAACCCTGATCATCTATTGAGTCGGCATCGAATGTGAGAAGGCTTAATGACTAGAAATGCCCATTTGAGCGATCGAGTCTCCTAATTCGCAGTGGGTTCTTGTAATTCGCCTTTTTGTTTATGTCAGCGGTTTCTCTAGCGTACATTTGCAGTACTTCTCGATTATGCATTGCTTTTCATGATGTTACTGTTGCAGCAGCCGGACGAGGGCACGTCCGGCACCACGGTTGCGATGTACCCAAGTGTGAGACAGTGACAAGGCCATGCGAGTGTCAGCCTTGGAGGTGATTGGCCGGTTTGGCCAGCCGGGATTGGCCGTCACTGGTGCTCATGTGCAAGGTGTCGCGCGAGTTTCCGTATTGCAACATGCGCACAGAGTCGGACTACAAAATCACTGCCCGCGAGAGTTCTACACCCGACATATCAGGACGAAACAGACATGACCGTTTCCGTCCAGCAATTAGGCGAATGTCATGCTCGCTTAACTCTTCAGGTTTGTTTTTCGCCATTACTTGAGGAGGTAATACAATAAATTACGACTGGCCATCCTAGAAGGCGAAACCGGTGATATGAATCCCAGGTGCCTGGTAAATAAGCGAGGGACCACGATCTTACTTGTCTGGACTTTCCTATCCGCACAAGAGACCAGAATCGACTATGATTGAGATTTTAAGCGACCATTGGCTGCCTACAGGGTGTGTCCTGAACTGAAAAGCGGGTCTTGTCGTTTACCGGTGAGAGGGCGGCACGTCTCAAAAGAAGCGGCGACTCCACTAGCCATGAGCTCAACATGTTCCTGCTTATTAGGCGTTACCGTTTCATTGTCAGGAGGCGCAACTCCATTTCAGCCAAGACTGCACACTAATTTCTCCTAATCTCTAACATTGTACTCCCGAACGAGTCCAAAAGTTCAGGCAAGCGCTTCAAAGATCTTCCCCTTTTATTTGTTCCCAAGGAAATAACACATTGTTGCTAACTTGGAGTAAATAACTGTGTTTGAAGATTTACTCCAAGTTAGTGATTAATTTCTGAGGATATTAAAAACTAACAATTTCTAAACTGGAGTATCTTCCTGAAAACACACAGGGAACGCTGGGGGAACCCACTGATGAGCCGAACCCCTAGCAGCTGTGCCCTGCAGTAGCAGAATATCGGAATAGCACGTGCCTGTGCTTTTAGCTACTATCTACGCTGTCAGTTTGGTGTAACATTTAATCCCTATAAAAAGAGGACCTGATTTTCTGACTTCACTGAATTTTTATAACCCATAAGAATCGTAATGGTCTATATTCTTTTTAACTAAGCCCTTGTTTTGGCCCTTTTGAAAGGTACTTTCAAAGGATAGGAAGACATTTAAGAATTCCAGCACCCATAGGCACCCATAGGCACTATCTGTCTACGAATCGAAACTGCACTGTTTCGGTTTCAGTGCTATGTCGTCTTGTCTAACTGCATGCCTCCAGGCCCTTGGATTAACTGCACTGTCACATACACCTGTCAAGTAATTACAAGATTTTTGCTTGTTTGAAGCGCCCTTCAACACCCTAAACTTCCTTCAACTCAAGGGCACTTGATGTGAAATTGAAAACCAATGCACATTGAGCGGCAACCAATAAAACACAGGCCGCCAATTACCGCGGCGATACCTACAGGACAGGACCCTCTCCGCAGTCGTTGAGATGCACTTCAGCGCACCCAGCTGAACCAGGGTAAGAAGACCAGAGACAGGAGTTCACCACAGTTATAGTTTATATCCTTGCTGTTCAGATGGCAGAGGGCCTTGAGTAAAGTGCTGGTATCGACCAGGGGCGGCGGTAGGAAAGCGTTTCATGCGGATCGGCGAACAACTGTGTACTTTGATATTAATGGTCAGATTTAGTTCAGCAATTGCGGACAACAAGGAGTTTTAAATCCTGATATCAAAATCGCAAAATGGCAGTTTTTATTTTCTTTATCTCTGACTATCAGGATCAGACAAATAAAACTGGTTATTTTTTAAATAGGCCGAGCACCAGGGACCATGACAACGGCGACATAAACAGCAACAACCTTAAACGCGAACATTTTCCTCCATTCATAAAGAGACCTGTCCCTTGTCAGTAGTAGATGAAGGAGTAGAAAGGTCTTGAAAGCATAATGTCATTTCCCGAAATTTCAATAAGCTCTCTTAACAGGAGGTTGCACGTAGTTGGACAGAGAACGGGATGCACGAAAGTGAAAAACAACGGTGAAATTGGCGGTATCTCGGCTATCCGAGCGTCGAGATCTGCTTTTTTGCAAATCAACAACTTTTGAACCAGCTGAATGACTCTGTTGGTTATGCAACCCCGCAATTTGGTTGCCGACACGTGATAAAACAAAATGAAAAAAAACGCTTTGGGCCTGCAGATGCCGCGTACGTGACGTCCGCCAGATCGATAGGCACACTCGCGACTAGAAGTAGTGCAGAACGATGAAAACCAGTTGCTCCTCCTTGAGGTCCTCGTCTGCCGCAAAGATTGTGGTGGTCTAAAAATCAAAGTTTTAGGGAAAGCGACAAATGCGATGCAAGTACTGTACTTAAACAGCAACCACCAAATCAGTCACATCCTACCGCACCAGCCCAAGAAAAAATGTCCTACAAAAAAGACGGTCTGCAATTCCATAGCCAGTCCACGACAATTAAAGTTGTCTCCACACTAAAAAAAAGTCGTAGCCCACGGTAGAATTTGTCAACCGCCTGAGATGACTCAACGACCAGTGCTTTTACCACTTCGCGGGGGAAGGGGCTAGAAAGTATGTCCCAAAAGCGATGCTGCGCAAACACACCATCGGTATGCTAACAGCGGTTTGCGCAGGCAAAAAATGCGATCTAGCTAACATACAAAAATGCCAACCACCAAGTCCTAATCTCCATGCCTTCTCCCAGGCTAATATAGTGACGCTGTTAACTTTGGCAGCCTGCAATGTTCGTTTTATCACCCTCTATTCAAAGGTTAACCTACCGGCAGGGGGGACTGTTCTGGTCGCCTGCGAAAATTATGGGTTTCAGAGAAACCTGGTTCTCAAAACAGGGACAACTTGAGGAGTTGAATACCGCATACGCTTCCATCAGCGGAGAGGCGAGATTCTGAAGCCACTTTCGCCATCAGAAATGACTTTGGGCGACAAATGTACTATTGCCGCAGGGCAGCGAAGTTCCTTTCCTGTCCCTGCACCTGCGTCTATGTGGAACAACTTTTGCCACCGTAGTCAATGCCTACGCAACCCTCCTCCCCCCCCCCGATGACCAGCTCGGATAAAGGGAAGAACAGGCTCTACGATAACTTGCCGTCCTAGCTACTAGTTACCAAGCTGGATATTGACGGTCTGCTATCAATTTGATGCCCCTATCGACGCAGAGTGCATGGAGTGCTAGATCGCCAGGGGCTCGGCAGCTGCAACAGAAATAGCCCTCTCTCCTCACAGGCCTGCATGGAACACCTTCTTCCGCTTCCCGGATGAATGGAGGTGAAGTGAACATACCTTCACTCCCGTCACCCACAATTGGTGGGCTGCGTTCTCGTTCCGAGGCGTTGTGTGTGTGTGTGTGGCACGGACTGCTGGTGGAACATTCGGAGTGACAAATGGGTGAAGCGGGAATTCCTACTCACCCCCATCCTATTCAGTTTCATTTTCTCCGCTCTGGTGAGACAAGCTTACTGTGTGAAGCGAGTAGGAATAAACATTGACAACTAAACTGCTGACCAACTGATCAGCAGAAGAAGGAGCATTTACTGGGAGAGGTATATTGTTTGTCTAGCCTTTCGAATACTTGTTTCGTCTAACTATGTTCAGCGACTGAAGATTCCTGCTCGTAGCTCCCAGTATAGGCTACTTTCGCTGCGTCCCACTTGTGTGGTCGCTGTCACCTCTCCTCGCCCATCGCCTGTTCTGTCGCGTCTGCTTGAGTCGGCCGCCGCGTCACACTTTGACTTGGTTTATCCCGGCAGCACGCCAGCCGCCAAATGGGATGAGACTAAGCTTCTCCGGGAACTTTTTACAGCCAACGGGTACCCGCGAACGTTCATTGAAGGGACTCGAATGTCACCGAAAATGTGGACCGAAAAGAGTTTCCAACCAAAGCCATGGAAAGTCATCCCGTACATGAAAGGGGCTCCGAAATCGTAGCTAGATCCCTCGTGCCTCTCAGAATAGGACTTTCCCGTAGGCCTATTTCAACATTCCAACAGCAAGTGATGCGGCCAAAAGACCTCATTCCTAATCATTAGAGTTCAATCGTCGTCTACTGACTTCGGTGCAGCTATGGGATGTGCAACTATGTTGGAGAAACCGGCCAACAGCTGCAAATGCGAATGCACGATTATCAGTTGGCCGTACGAAGGTTGGACCCAAAGTCAGAGGTAGCAACCCATGATGTGCAGATGGGGCACGTCATCAACTTTGGCACCGTCAAAATTGTGGGCCGAGGTAACGATCACACATCAAGGCAGTTAAAAGAAGCCGGGATGTCTACCGACTACTCAGTCAACCGCCACATTAATTCACCCGCGTCCTACCTGGTTTCAATAACCTTCCTCTCAGGAGAACGCCCGTGGCATGGGAAAATTGGGGCTACCAACTAGTTCTGCGGCCAACGAGGATGGGAGTTAAACAGCCCACAATGAGAAGACGGCCGAGTCTGCACAACAGGGGTCAGCAGGATTGACGGCAGCCGGGGTGAACCAAGCCGGAGTGGAACGTGGCGGCTGACACAAGCGGACGCGGCGGAACAGGTGATGGGTGGGGGTTGGGGCAGCGACCACACAAGTGGAACGCAGCACACAGCCAGTAATTACAGGCCAGGAACAATGCAAAAGTGGCCTGTACTGGGAGCTAAGAGCATGACTCTTCAGTTTCTGAACATACGTAGACAAAACAAGTATTCGAAACGTCAGACAAGCAATATACCTCTTCCGATGAACAGTTATTCTTCCAACTGATCAGAATCCGTCGCAAACAAACATATTCAAGGATATCCAGAACCAGCGTCCACGACCTACAGTTCGACAGACCTATGGTGGCCCTGACTTTGTTTTGACATCGGAGGAAGCTGTGTGGAAAGAAAGAGACATGACGTTGCGGATTTTCACTTGAATCCATCATCAGAGACGGAGTCAGATAAGGGTATTGGATTGAATACTGGAGTGGATATTATATTTCTGCTGATATAGGCGAACAGGCGAGTTCCAAGCAGTATCTCATTAGAAGAAGAGGTGATTACTAGAACATGGTGTTTATTGGCCTCAAGTTTCGGATTCTCTCTAGAACGCATCATCAGAGACGGTTTTTGCACCTGTCTCTGATTACTCTTACCTGACTGTGTCTCTGCTGATGGATTCGAGTGAGAAGCAGAAACGTCAGGCTAATAAACCTCTTGATCCAGCGATTGTGTCTCTTTCGTTACGAAAACTTCCTGAAAGTCGCCAATTCGCTTCTATTGGCGAAGGGGTGTGTGTGCTTGTGTGAAAATATTTACCTTGCCGAAATTCATTACGAATTGACTGAAATAAACAAACTATTCAAGATTTTTGGCAGCAAGACCCATACACACAAGATTTGAAGTCTAAAAGCAAGCTCAAGAGGGCGGTGCGATACGAAATAAACAGTTGTGCTCTTGCCGTTTTTGGGTTTTCTGCCCGGACAGAGATCGTCTTTCTACCGTAAGTTGACAACCTGGGAACGGTATTTGAACTTCAGCTCCAACAATTCACTGAGCATGAAAATTCAGCGGCCCGAACAGCAAATACTTTTTTGTGGTCTACGGTGGAAGCAAACACGATCAATAAAAAAAACTATGCCGTTAATGACTGGAAATAAATGGATACCCGACAGGTTTATTTTGCAACCTAAACAGCAATAAGTGTCATACTGCATATACCTACGGTGGATACAGTCAACGACCATTGCGTACGCAGCTCTTATGGACGAAGAAATATGAAAGGCGTTGTGTATGCTAGGTGCGATATCATCCTGCAAATTTTGTGACACAGATTTAACAAAGCAGCTATTCCAAGGTGCCTATTCCTCTGGCTTTTAAAGATGGTTTTGTCTATAAGAACATTTAAACAAACCAAGAAGAAGGTGCGATTTTCGGGACAAAACAATTGTTGGTCTACGTGTTCGAATGCGTACTCGCATCCATCACGGGCCACAGTCACAGAAAAATGCAACTGGCTAAGGATAGGTTCGCGTGCGAGTTTGGAACGCAAAGTCAATTAACTTCCTCTTCTACTGCTCACAAAATGTTCTTCTGAACTCGTTTCATCGCTTCTATCGGCGGTTTGGCATTGGCCTAATCTACCACCCTCTCAGCGTTCTGCTTTTTGAACGCAAAAGGTTGTCCTTAGAATTGCCAAATAAAACGATCAGTCTGAGGTTTCTTCAGCATTTTAACAACTTGTTACATTTGGGAACCTTCGCAAACTGCAGGTGCCTTAGAGACGGAGCACTTACGCTGAGAGAGTTGCTGTTGAAAAAAAGGTTTTTAATCACCAATCACGTCAGGTTATGCGAACAATAAATCGCCATCTCTGATGACTGATTCATTTGTGAACCCTAAACCTTATTCGGATAAAGTTTCTGTTCCAATGAACAAGTTTCCTTCTCAAACCACAACACTCTCCATCCTATGAACTGACGACATCTACGCAATGCCTCTGCAGCTTCTAGTAGAGTGTTTTATCTGATTGTTGAGATCTCATAGTGGGACACCACCTCTTGCTTGGATGTACCACGCATTCCAACAGCAGGCTACCACTTTACTCGGTCGATTCTGTGAGCATGCTTGGTTCTTTAAGATGGTCCGTCATTTCCTCAAACGGTTCAGTAAGCAAAAACTCACTCTACCATCGTTGAGTCTCTCCTCGTGAAGGATTAGGTGGCACTTATACAAGTCTTCCAGTCAGTTTCTTTAATTCCAATTTCTTCTTTCGAATGAACTCCCTTTATACAGGAATGCTGACGTTAAAACGAGGAAAAAACCCATAGAAACATGTCCGACTAACTTCCCTTCTACTTCTTCCTTTCTCGACTGGTAAAACTTACTAATATCTCCCCGGCCCAGAATGGTACTTCTTGCGTTGATTTAAAAAATAGGCCGCCTCTGGCTCATGACCTGGATTGGTTGAGTTTTGGTCAGTTTGCTTGCGTCCTTACTTACTACACTGTGCTCGTGTGGTGCAAGTGTGCATTTTGCTCGTCAACAAAACCTCGTAACAGATGTATGCACGAGGAAAGAGAAATTGAGGTGCATCTTCTCGTGTGTTTAGGTATACAGATTAAACTTTTTTAACTAAGCAGGAGAACAAAAAGAGGTAGGAGGAAGAATTAATGGATCAGCAGAAAGTCAGATTGCCGGCTGAATAGCAGAAAGTGGTATTGAGCGGTAACTCTAATATACAATATTTCTGCTCCTTCTACAAGCTGATGCAGTGTTAAGAAATCAGAAATGATTCGAAGGTAGGTACTACTAAGATAGCTAAAAGCACCCATATTATATGTGGACTGCCGGAATAGTTCAAGGGGGCAGTGTAGCAATAAACCAGTCCATTTTAAATGGCCACTAACCTCGAAGTAGTTTTGGGTGGAAAGGATTACTCGGAGCCAATATTTTCAGGTTCGCCCGCAATATCCACAAAATTTTGAGCTGGATGTTATCCAATTTATGTGAATGAGTGCGTACTGCTCATGCCTGCGATTTCAATTGTAACAGTAGGTGTGTTTTGATGGAACTCGTAGTTAGCAAAGGCCAAATCATATTGCACGTGGTTTGGCTGTACTCCCAACATACGAAGTCGCCAAAAGCCGAGACAATACTGACTACAATGAAACATAAGTCCAAGCTACTGTATGCACCGCATAACGGTGGTTGTAGGTTGAGATTTACCCAGCTACCCGAACAAGAACGCGAGAGCAGCTGTTCAAACTACAGACACCGTCGAACTCGACGGTCGAACTGTCATGCTGGAATTCGCCAATGGACTAGCCCTAGTCAATCGTTCGGCTACTGCTAAAGGATGAATGTCACAAACTGAAGTAAAATCTTTCCTGATAGCTTGCCAAGCATTTCTACTGGAAAGATGTGCCGTTGGTATTTATTTTTTAGACTTCGGTGCTATTTTAGTCTGCTACATTTTTTATCATTACAACAATCCACGAGATGCAACCCTGGAACCAAGACAGTAACATCTAATAAATTATGCTGTCTGCCAGAGTTTAAAAAAGTGTAGTCCGGGTCATCTACGATTTTTCTATGCAGTGGAACACCAGCGACGGACTTAAACCAGTTTTGTGGGCAGTCTGTCCTGTTAGAGGGACTGATTGTCCTATACTTTTGAGGAGTTGGATGTGGTCTACCAAGTCTTATTACTTCATCAAGATTTTTTTAAAAACGAGGCAGGAATTTGCGACGAAAGTCTCTGCGGACTAGCAGTGGCGTCCATCTTTTTTGGAAAACATAACAGACACCGAGAACGAGGTGCAGACTGCGATCATGTGACTGATGGTAGGATACGCTGTACCGAATCGGTAACGTAAACAGCGCATTTTGCAACCCAGTTACTATTGTGTACCGATGTGTGCAGCATGGTTTTTCGAGAATTCTTCAGGGCTGGTTCTCAGCCCACGATCACGTCTGCAGTCATTTAATGTCTGAAAAGCTGCAGTGCACCGAAACAAAAAAAGTCAGCTGACCAAAGGAATCCGAAGGATGGGATCCCAGGGGCTCTCTAAACAGTTTCCCGAGGGCTGTCAATGATCTTTGGGTCAAGTTTGATCTATAGAACGCAGGCTTGTTAAGAACAGAGCTCCATTATCTGGTTCCGATCACTCTGTATTATTAGGCCTTCCAAAAATTTACTCCGCTTCTACACGTGCGCTGCTACTCAAACCGGAAAGGAAAGTTAAGGTTCACGACACATCCCCGGAAAACATTTTTCTTCTCCAGACTTGCATATCGTACACTATTCCCGTCTTCCTCAGTCAATCCAATGTTGAGTCGTGTTCCAGCTTCCTTACAACATTTTTAAAAGAAATATTTAATATTTGTTGTCCTCTTGATGCAGTTTTGGTCCGACCTGACAGAATTTCTTCCCCTTATCTAAAATCTTTAAGACGTAAAAAAGAACTTCTTTACAAGCTTGGCCTCCGAGGCTGTCTTAAGGAGGTTAACATCTTAATAGAAAGGGAGATTTGCAGACTAAATGATTTGTTTGTTAGTCAGCTTTTTGCCTCTCCGTCCAAACCTTCTTTTCGGCTTTCCTCTGCTGAACTCTGGAGGAATCTTAAGCGTCTCACTGGCCAATGTGGTAAACTGGCACATGTTGATGCTGATTTAGACGATCTAAACAAACATTTTATCCATACTTCTACTGACTCCAATCCCCCACAAACAACCTTTTGTTACTACCAAGCGTTTTTTTCTCCCGTGTCAGTGGCAACAGTGGAGAAACATCTAAAAAATGTTCGTGGTTCAACTGCTGCTGGGCCGGATGAAGTCTCACCATTTGTTTTAAAATACTGCTGCTCTCAGATTTCCCCTATTTTGACACACCTTATAAACATGTCCTTCATGGAGTCAAAGATCCCTGACATTTTGGCGTTCAGTAAGAATCACTCCCATCCCTAAAAAAAGTCAGCTAATTTTTGGTCCTAAATCTTTCCGTCCAATAGCCTGCTCTTCCGCTTTACTGAAGATCGCTGAACGAGTCGCTCTCGATACAATTAAGCCTTTTTTTCCTCCAATTTCTCCGACCCATTACAATTTGCCTATAAGGCCCAGCGTAGTACCCTAGATGCTGTTGCCCTTGTAGTACATTCGGCTCTACGAGATTTAGATAAGGGCTGCCGCGCGTACGCATGCGCATTTCTTGACTACTCCTCTGCCTTCAACACCATCCCGCGCCATCTCCTTCTTAATAAAACATCCGCGTCTGGCTCTCCCGGCTGGGTTGTCTCTTGGCTTGAAGATTATTTTACTTACCGCACTCAATTCGTACAATCCGGCAAGCGGAAGTCTACTGTCCTTCAAACAACTGCGGTGTTCTTCAAGGTGCCATCTTATCCCCTCACCTCTTTTCCATTCACACTGATGATTTGAGGTCACCAAATGACTGTCTGTACATCAAATATGCCGATGACATGGTTGTTGGTCATCCTCTTAAAAAAATCAGACACATCTCCAGTGTCTGAAGGATGGCCTTGACCATGTTGCAGCCTGGTCGTCAGATAATGGCCTTCAACTGAACCATGAAAAGTCTGTCCAATGTGTTTTTTTCACCTGCGACCATCCCCTAGTTCTCAATTCTCAGCCGTCCTTCCCAACGAGGTATCCTCTTTTTCGGTACCTTGGCGTAACTCTGACATCGAATCTTTCATTCTCCCAACATATCGATGCTCTTTTTACAAAAAAATTCGTAAACTTCTATATTATATTCGCCGTTTACGGTCCTATCACACACCTCAGGCCCTTATCTGGCGATTTATAGAGGCATGTGTTCTTCCCGCTCATCCTTTATTGCTCTCCCGTGATTTTTTTCCAGCCTTGCTTAAAAAGGATTTTTTTGATTTTTAAAACGTATTCTGCGAATGCTCTCTTCTGCTGCTGGTGTGTCTTATACTGTTTTTAGTGGATTTGATAGCAAAACGGCACTTAACGACAGTCAAACAATTCGCTGGGCGAATCCTTGATGATGAAACCCATCCCCTCCACTCTGAACTGATTGCTGTGAAGTCTTCCCGTCCGATGCGCCGAGGCTTTCGCCATATAGCATGCCGTACAACGGCATACCAGCGCTCCGTTTTGCCATTTCTAGCACGCTACCTTACGTGTGAAGAGACTGAAATAAAAAAGCTCAGACTAGAACTGTCTCCCCGCTAGATGTCCATTTTTGACTCTTTGATTCTTGTATATTATGTTTACTTATCCTATTATCTTAGTGAATGGAGCCGTTTATATTTTTGCTGAAAATTTTGAATGATACTTCAAAATAAAGCGTATTCCTCTCTCTCTCTCTCTCTTGAACTCCGTACCGAGTGGCGCAACCGAAAAATTATCTGTGACTTGATAATATGCCGACAGTTGACTTAAATCACTCCGGTGCTGATGGAGACCGATTCCAGTTAATAAAAAGCGAAGGAGAATTGTACACCTGACTGCATTTGCAGATATTACTTATGCAAATGTAAGACCCGATGTTTCGCGTGAGGAAACGACTTTAGTCGTGAGTTTTAACACGTGCTCATTGTAATACGCGGACATTTGATGACCAAGTGGCTCATATACAAGGCATTGCTTTCAGCTGCAAACCTGGCTTAAAAGGGCATGTGTTACTATACTGACTAAGATGGTGGTGGTTTTAAACCATTGATTTTGTCAAGGTCCACCGTATGACCCACAGTAAGAGGGTGCAGGGACATTGACTTGCGCGTGAAGAAAATTATAGTGAGAGCAGACTTGCGATGCATCTACCGCACTCTCCCCTCCACCCCCACCTAGACCAGGTGTCAAGACCAAGTCAAGAAAGCCGGAGGCGGGAGAGTTCGCAGGTGAATTTTGCGACAATAGCCGACCTTAGGTTTGCCGCCGTACTTAGCTCGAATCTAACGGGCTGGGAGTGCCATAGAGACCACAGTAAGAAGAAGCCATTGCAGCCTGACTTTCAGTCGGCCACTCCACACAAACACACACACTGGGCTGATGTGGGTTACGCGACCGAAAGACCCCTTGTCACAGTAGGAAACGTCTGGGGTCGTTTACCGGATCTGGTGCATTTACAGACAAAGCAAAATCGACGGAGAAACTGGGAGATTACTCCGAACGCGAATGGCCGAGCATGCAACAGTGGTGAGGAGAAATGACCTTAACTCCCAGATGACGGCTCATTCGACGGAACCCGGCCACACATTACAGTTTGATGAGGCCGAAATGCTCACAAGAGGTGACCACCGCGTGAGCCGTGAGCTGCTTCAGTCATGATTATCCGGCCCGCATTCAATTAACAAGCACAATCAACTTCCACCTCCTTATGCTGTGCTATGATTTTTCCTGGGCATTATTACTAGCCAAGTGGGGAGAATGCAGTTGGTCCAGTAATCAAGAGTCGACAACAGTGATGAAAGCGCGGCCATTAACGACCTGGGTACGGACCAACGAGCAATCGTCGCATCGACTACAACTCCCAGCGATGAACGCGAAGACCACGTTGTCGCTTGGCAACTGCGCCCTATAAATACTGCGTCCCTTCTGCCCTCCATTGCTCTGTTCTGCGGCTTTCTCGTATGATGGGTTAGAGAGGGAAACCGAAACATCAGGCTAATAAAACTCTCGTTCCAGTGTCGTGCCTACTTTTTCACCATTTCTTGCTGGAACTCGCCTTTTCACTTCTATTAGCTTCAAGCGCGCCAGTTATAGTGAGAAAAGTGAGCTGGCCACCACCGACAAAGATGGTAGTAGGGGAGCTACGATGGTACAAGAGCAGAGGTCGGCGAAAGGGTCAGATAAAAGATTTGTTGAAAATAAGCCAGGGAGAGTAGCCTGAGTCTGCTCCTGCTGCTTTTGCTTGTGTACGTTAAGGCGTGAAAGGGCATTATGCAAGCCAAATCTGACTGCCTGAGGCCCTAATGACAAGAGAGTACGACGGGATGTCCGTGTTTAAGTTTGTAACCAGACCTGGTCTAGTTTTCGGTGCGTCTGGCGACATGGTAGACTAATGCGGAGCAGTTCATCGACCGCGAGCTCAACCAGTCAGATCCGAACCTGTGATTATTAAGGGAGGATAAATCAGCATCACTGTCTTCATATCAGTAACACTGGGAAGACGGCAAACAATGCAAAACAACAAAAAACACTAAATCAGGTGCAATATAGCTTATCAATACGGCAATGATTGGTAGCGGCAAATCGTTCAATGGTCAAATTGTTGATAAATTTATTCCAGATATATCCTTCTATTTCTCACAAGGGAAAGTATTAATTGTTTTATCAACTTTTCATGCAGTCTACGACATGGGAAAGGGACCGAAATCAACAGGATCCACTGTTTTTACAAAGAAAATTTATAGTCTACACCAAGAAGAGGCCGCGACGATAAAAATGAGACTGGGGTGTACAAGCAGTTGATGTGATCAACTCTCACTGTTCGGTCCTCCTGGTCAGTCCCCTGTGTGGAGTGGTAGATTGGAGGACTGGGGGTAGGCTGCAAAGCTTCCTTATAATGTGGCTTCTATGACACCCCCTAGTCAGATGAGATCCGAGCCATCCCCTTGTTTTGGTGCAAAAACGGTCCATTGTGCGCAGATCATGGCATGTGTAGTACGCCTCGACGGGCTGCATAACTTTGTCACTGCGCTTGATCCCAACTTCAGTTGTCTTGGCTTAGTCTCAGCACCCGGCCCACATAGATGAACGAGGAGAGTGTGAAAGATGCTGCGTAAGTCTGTTATCATTATAAACGGTTCCATGCCCAAAGTACTGTCCTGGGCCCATCGCACTGCAAGGCACACGGTCCACATCGTCGTCAACGCGGCCCAACTCCCACCATGAAACCAGGTATGGGACTACACCATCTAGGCTTTATGCTTTTCTAGAACTCGTATCATTACCACCCCTCAGCCCACTCCCTCCCAACTTCCAAATGTACTGTGGAGGGTCCGATTGTACTGCTGTCAACCATCCATGCTAAGTCGGGTAGCTTTTTTCACTAATCAAAAACTGTGACCCACAGTGGAACTGTGCAGTCAGTGGGGCTGTCTAAATGGCTCTATTCATGGAATCCTAGCTACGCTCTCAGAGTGCAAGATGCTAGAAAATATGTCCTAAACAAATGCTGGACATCACACTGTCTCCAGTTTCGAGGATGCTAAATGCACAGGTGAAAACGTTTCCACAAAGCAGCAACAGCCGAACCTGAACTCTTGAGACAGAGGCGCACAAGTCCGAACTCATAACGG
The DNA here is from genome assembly GCA_017591395.1 of Schistocephalus solidus. NCBI lineage: Eukaryota > Metazoa > Platyhelminthes > Cestoda > Diphyllobothriidea > Diphyllobothriidae > Schistocephalus > Schistocephalus solidus. The sequence goes on along the minus strand of WEDG01003713.1, from coordinate 33,603 downwards.
TTTTGATAGATGGACCTCCTAAGCACAAGTAGAAGACGCTGTGGAGTATCAGTAACGTCATCAGACCTGTACGCTGAAAATACCAGAACAGGTTTGATGACAACGAAGATGAAAGTGCCCATTCAAGGGTACCGTCTTGGTCAAAAATGCACTCTTAAATAAACTCACATTCTTAAAATCTCATTATTAATTGCCGTAACTGCCGAGGGACATGAAAACTAACCGGTTGGGCAGGAAGGCAAATTAAATTCGATAATAGGCGAGTTCTCGTAGAACCAAATTTTTTTCCCGTGCTCCATGGTGGTCTACGGCTCCACACTAACGGCAACTGCACCACTCCACTTCTGCTTTTATGTGACGCATGGAGGATGCCAGTCAAGTGTCTGGTTTACCATCACTGAGTAGATTTCGTTTGCATTTTCAGAGGTTTTCACTACGCCGCATTCAAAGGTAGGCCCTTGCTATTTCAACGAATGCTGCATCGTACTTCTACTTCAGAGACTATCCTAGGTAAACTATAGACAACAGTGGCCATGAATAAAGGTCTTTTGAAACAACATCGCTGAACACCTATAAATCTGGTAAGTTATTCCATGAATATGCCCTAAATTATTTGAATGCTCTCTTGTAGTTGTACTGTGCTCACCTTATGCAGCCTGTAGTTCAATTTCCGAATCACAAGGTTGTAACTTTGCGTCTTTTTATTCGACCAGGAATTCCACTTTTTATGGCATCCGTCGGAAATAAGTGAAGCACGTGACAAGAAATTTGGAAGTCGTAAAAGGTCCACAAGTTCCGCCAGACTAAGCAGAGGCAGCTTGCGTAGTTAGAAAATGTATCAGACTTCAATATCCCTTGAAGTCTAACGATAAATCTTTTCGTTTTATGTGTGTGACGCAGTGATGGTGTTTATCGAGTGCTTGTCATTTTCCTGGGCACGGTATGCCATCCTTGAGCGGATTTTCTCTAGTCCTCTTCAGGAATCATTTTAATATTCACCATTAAAAGAAGGTCGGGGTATTTATGGCTGTCACCCCGATATCAATCCTCTACCATGCGGAGATCTGGGACGGCTAAGAAGGCCAAGGGAGAAATGTAAACCACTTCAAATTAAGTTAGAAGGAACTGATTCCAGCCACTCCTGTCATGCAACTGAGTAGCGTGCCAAACATATAGTTAATAATATATATATATATATATATACATATACATATATACATATATATATACATATATATATATATACATATATATTTCATACATATATATTTCATACATATATATTTCATACATATACATATATATACATATATATATATATATATATACATATATATATATATATATATATATATATATATATATATATATATATATATAATAATATATTAATAATATATTCAATAAATTGTTTTATTTAGCACCCAGGAACGTACTTTCCTGGTATGTAAAAATACATTTACGAGGCAATTTTAAATGAATAAGCAAAAATTGCACAGTGTTCACTTTGTGCTTATAATAAGCAGTAGGATATGAAAAATGCTCAGCAATAAGTGACGTTGGAGCAGGTGCAACTTTTATGAAACTACCCATCATAGTGATGAAAGTTGTGTACAGGTCATAGTGAGTCTTCCGTAGGGTACTCGCAAATACCATGGACACTCCTATGGCGTTAACCAACGACCAGGGAAACGATTGCACGGGATCAACAAGCATGGTGAACAGCCGAAAAAACCGTAGGATTTGCCCTTGAAGCCAACCGAAGAAATAATACTAAGGTGTCAAGATAAACACGCAAAGCTTGAATGCTGCCGATCAACGACCAACCCCTATAAATAGGTTTTCGCTTTCAAAAAGCGTCCGAAGCGTGGATTTTCTGGTTGGACACGTAAGGATCCGCCGCAACGTCAGAAGAATAAATCTCTCCACTGTACAACCGAATACCATAACCACTGAACATATCTGTTCAGCTATTATTTCCGCCAGTAGTATGAAGCCACAGCCACGGATAGCCACTACCGCAGCTATTACTATAGACCCGGCCAAACCTTCAAGTTCAACTAGGTCGAAATTCTGGCTAGAAAGGATGACCACATGCACCATGAGCTGCTTTATTCATACTTTACTGACTGGCACTTTGTAACGAGCGTAATGACTTCACACCTTCATGCTTTGTGGCGAGACTTTGTCTAGTAAATGGGAGAGCGCGAGGAAAATCAGTTGCCAGTAGCAGTTTCAGCGAGCAAAATGATCAGTTCATTAGCGCGCCAATACTCAACAACGGGGATCAGCAACTAGCGACTCGGATTAGGACAAACAAGCAATCATCACAGCAAGTTCGTTCTCCGATGCTGAACGCGAGAGCTGCTAATTGCAATATTTATGCGGTTGTATTCCATAAATGCCATAGCTTTCGTGCATTCTCCACTCTTATATGTGTCTGAGTTGTTTATGGGAAGGACCAAGTCGTGTATGTGGCACGCGCAAACGGAAACACCGCACCAGATGACTGACCGGCTCAGACAGTGTCTGGAGCCAGGGAATAGGAATAGTGAGTCAACTGCTCAGAGCATTTTTCTCACTATAAAACAATCTGACGCGCTTAAAACTATCACGGTACGCTAAAAGCCGTGGCTTGGAAGGTTGCCAACTGACGGGATAATTTGGACCACGTGGTCAGCCCAGTGTGTGTTTTGTGTGGAGTGGCTGACTGGCGGACTGAGAGCCAGGCTGCAAGGGTTTCTTCTTCATGTGGCCTTTTTGGCACGCCCACTCCGTGGAGACACGCTTAAGGGCAGCTCCGACCGCGCACGCCACCTGCGCCCCCTCCCGCCTCCGGTCTTCTTGACTTGAACACGACACAGTGCATGGTTGGAGGAGGAGGAAGAGGAGAGAGTGTGTGTGGTAATGCAGCGCAAATATGCTCTCACTATAATATAATTCAAACGTAAGTCACCTTCTCGGCGCCATCTTGTTGTGGTGCGCACAGTGGACCTCTTCAAAAAAGATTGTCGACCTGTCATGTGATGGGTGTTGGTTTCGAGTGAAATTGGGAAACATCGGACAAGCAAAATTATTGTTCCAGAGATCGCATCTCCTCCTCAATTATAGGCCGTGCAAACTTCAGCTCTTTGTGACCGTGCCGTTGAGGCCGGCATCTGGCTTTTTGGACGCAATCGAACCCATGGAAGCATGATTGGACGGCCATGGCCAGCATCTCCGACCCGCACCCTTTATTCATGCCCCCCTCCCCACCCCTGCAAACAATGTCCGATGACGTTCATACACCACATGTGCATAAATGGTCATGTGTGCATACACGCCAATTAATATTTGAATGTAATTCATCGTCCGAACCTATACATTTGGTCAAAACATGGATCCTTCAGGTCGTATTCACAAACATTACGTTCACCCATACATCACACGTCATCTCTACAGTTCTACCTGTTGACCGCGGGCAAGCTACCGTATTAGCCTTTGTGCGCGCATAGGGCACGTGATAAAAAGACGCGTTAATGATACCTCAGACTGCAACGTTCCCTACTTACCATGGCAATTGTGCTTCCATGGCCTGCGTTAGATCTGAGCAGCCCATATGGAGCCGGATACATATGAAGCGTGTGGTGACTCGTGTGTGGCACGCGTATATATGTTATTTAGCTTCCTCAGTCACTGCAGTTCAGCTTCCTTCGGCCGTGCTGACACTATCTAATCAGCAAAACTAATTGGTGGGAGGGAGGGTAGAGTACGGTCATCGATGCACAAGTCTGAGATCACTATAAACTGCTTCACTTTCAAGTTACCGTCCTGTATCCACCCCGCCGTGTGGCATCTTTCGCGATGGTCAAACTGTCATGCGTGCTTTCGAAATCCCTATGCCAGGAGTTTCTTTTTCATTTTTATTTGAGAACGAGACTCATAGCCTTTAGCAAGTTTTGCTTTAACCACAACCGACTTCGTTGGTATGTCCGAGTGAAAAAGGTATTGTTTTATTGACTCAAAAAAAAACGTTTCTCGTGACTACTTTTTTGCAAAGTCAAAGGTTAGGGGGCGATATTTAAGAATCGAGGCGTGGCAGCACGCATATCTCCTATGAGGACCCTCTTGATTTTTCACGTTGTAGCAACCAGTCAACTTATTCCGAAAGAATTTGAAATGTGTCATCAATCAGATTGAAAGTAGGTGGGCCGGAAAAGTGGAACACGGACCGGTATGCAGTTAACAAGCCTGACTTCGAAAGCTTGGTAGTGTGGCGTTCAGCTCTTTCTTGGGCAGGATCGCCTGCGTGCTTCTGTTTCACAGCAAGCATTTCTTCGCATGCGTAATTTCCCTACCGTTCGTTTTTGAAAACAGCTTAATCCAGGCATTTTGGGTCTTATTGCGTTCATTTCGTGGAAAATAATCTGAGAGATCCACGTGTTTTGGAGTGGAAAGTGCCTTTAACTAACGAAGCCCCTTTCGGGCTTATTAACTAAAACCCGCCAATCTTTCTTGTCTAGTCTTGCACGTGAGTCAAGCTCTTATAGATTTACATTCAAGTGTCTCACGTAGTTCATCATTCACCCTCCCGTCAGCCGTAATAGCGACAAAGTTTGTTCACTCTGCCCATATCGAACTTTTGAGTGGGCCTGCACCTGATGTTGCATGCACAGCGAATAAACTGTCCCCTGTTGAGTCGTCAATCGTGTAGACGATAACGAATTCCTGTTTTCCCACTAAAAATGGTCTCAGGGAAGATTTTTCCCATTAGAAATTTTGTATGTTACTAAGGTAAAAGTCAACGCTTATCAACTCAGAACATAACAGATTCTACTTGCAACAACAGCGTAGCAGTCATTTAGCGCAGAATTAGGGTAGCCTTGTCGGTTAGGAGGAAGGGAGTACTCATTTAATTCCCGCCGTCTGCAAGCGTGGTGGCGAAAACGCGGATGTAGAACGTCCAGCGCGAATATAGCAGTTCGATCTTTTCTTGCAGCCATTGTTTTCTTGCTATGTGCTATATATTTATGAGCTGTTAACCCAACAATAAAATTTTTCATTGTACCTTTTGACTTCTAACAAGAACGTGGCAAATATTACCGAGTTCTCCAAATATCTACATGTGCTCCTCAGAGCTGTAAAACCTTATATTTGAACGTAAAACTAGACCTGAAATTATGTTGGCTTGGTTTTCTGCATGAGGCATAGGAGTGGCATAGGTCGCGCTGCGTATCTTGGATAAGTCATCGTTCCTTATGCCATTCAGCTGAATTCTGCCACCTTCCGAGCCCACGAATTCACCTAGAAGTACGGATGGGGGCTGACCTTAAGCTCTGCGTGCCGCAATTCCATTTTAGAATATCCGGTCTGCAGAAAACCGTTGCTTAGGCCTGCTAAATCTGCCCTTAGAGGTCACCTTTCAGCTTCAGATTCCTGGGGGACTGTGTTGTTACACAAAATTAGGCGAAGAGTGAAGCTCTTTCGGTCCCAGTTGAATGGGCTATTCTTTAGAAACATGTGTGCTTTTAAGTTAGAATAAAGCAGAAGGAAATTCTGCTCAGCAAATACTTATCAGTGGTTTTGCAAGGCTTTAAAACCCTAGTTTCCTAGAGTGGAGCTAGTCTGTCAGGGGGCCCGATCTTCGGGCCCCCTGACCTTGAACACCCATCTATAAATACTGTGAAACACCTTTTTGCTCACACAACTTAAACTGGGGCTCAGATAAAATTGGTTGAACTAGAACTCCTCGCAGTCATCTGCGTTGAAGATGGGAAGCCCGATTTCATGCACGTCTACTATTGGACAGTCGAAACTCGACAATGTTGCAGCTGGTTAAGGACATGAGATTGTCTGCACACCAAATTTGTTTATATACCGAGGCTGTAACCATGTAAAGAACCGATAATACAGTTGCGAGAAACCTAACGAAGATTATTCGCTGCAAAGACCCATCCTACAAGTGACACTATGGTGCATCAAGTTTGTTTGTGTTACTATGCTCTAGATAGAAAATGACCTCCATCTAAATAAACGAAGTACTTGGAAAATAGCTCCGTCACACTGTCAACGCAAATACTTGCTCAAGGCAAGGAGTCTTGTCTAGTTTATTTCCTAGTATTGTGATAAGATTGTTTTGGAGTTCGGCTCTTCAGGGGGCCCTTATAGTTTTTCGTGTGCGTTCTGGCCTGGCTCTAGTTAACAAGTGACGCTTAATATTTTCGCCAGAAGTCAGTGAACCGTAATCAAGTTAAGCACTGCTACCAGTGCAAACATTCAAATTTAATGCTATCATCCTCATTGAAATGACCGTTTGATGTTAAAATACGTAAATTAGCAGTAAGTAGTACACTTACTGTACACAGGTTACGTAACTGGGGTCGATAAAAGTCAAGTTAGCATCGCTGCCCTAGCCGAACATGTGAGTTCGAGTGCCGAAGAATTGAGTCAAAGTTCGTTTTTTACTTCCGGTGACTATTTAGTTGTCTATTGTAAAATATTCAGATGTACAAACAGATCATATTCTCCGCCAAACGAAGTTCTCGAGTGAGTTCCATTAGTGATCGGTAAGAGTTTATCAACGAAGTTAAATATTCCCACTCTAAACCGGCAAGACAAAGAGCCCGTGGGTCAGTGGTTAGAGCGTTGGTCTTCTAATCAAAAGGTCGTAGGTTCGAACCTCGTATGGTGCACCACCTGGGGTTGGATACGACAGGTTGATGACAGTTAATGTGCCAGAAACGGCAATTCCAGTCTCTTTGTCTTTGTCGGTAATGTTCATCTGCCAGTTCTTGATGTGTCCTGCAATCAGAAAGCGAAAGCGGCTAAAATAATAACTGTTTGCAATTTGTTTTTATTGCCCCCAAAGGCTACAGCTGAAATAAACGGAGTTCAGTGTCTAAAGCGACTAACAGTCATTGATTTTCCAGTTGGACCAGAAGCCGCTACATCGGCGGGCATTCCTGAAGCTTTACTTCAAGGACCTTCATTATCGATCTTAGCCTATTTCAGATAAGGCCTTGCAGCAGTCAGGACAGTGTCGGAAAAACTATGGGTCACCAAAGCTTTCTACCTATGCTGCAAAGCGAGTCAGTTTTTCCAGATAAACTCGGGGGTTGACACCTAACATCGGCTGGTTGTGCGCCGGTTGGCTGAACCCATCTGCAGTTTGTATCGTTCCAAGGTGCAGGATTTCTTTGACGATAGAGGGCAGTTTAAATTTCAGCTTATGTATAGCGACACAAATTGCTCCCAGTCAAAAATATCTGACCGAAGCTGATTTAAAGTAAATAAAGGAGCATTGATGCTAAATTCTTACTAACCTTCCCAAACACAAGCCCCCTGAATTGATCATAAGAGTCAGAGCCTGGGCTAACGGTTATTCCAGTGGATTAGAAACCGTCGATTACGCAGTCTAGCTGCCATATTCCTGTGAATAAATGCAAGGATGAGGAGGAGGGCAATTACGATTATTAATCTTGAGGGAATAATAGAAGAATCGATGATAAAGATTGTGATGGTGATGACGATGACGACGACGACGTCAGTGGGAGTAGTAGTAGTAGTAGTAGTAGTAGTAGTAGTAGTAGTAGTAGTAGTACTAGCAGACGTAATGGTAGTAGTAGTAGTAGTAGTAGTAGTAGTAGTAGTAGTAGTAGTAGTAGTAGTAGTAGTAGTAGTAGTAGTAGTAGTAGTAGTAATAGTAGTAATAATAGTAGTCGAAATAGAAGTAGAAGAAGTATTAGTAGTAGTAGTAGTAGTAGTAGTAGTAGTAGTAGTAGTAGTAGTAGTAGTAGTAGTAGTAGTAGTAGTAGTAGCTGAGGTAGTAGTAGTAGTAGTAGTAGTAGTAGTAAAAGTAGTCGAAATAGAAGTAGAAGTAGCAGTAGTAGTAGTAGTAGTAGTAGTAGTAGTAATAGTAGTCGAGTAGAGTAGAAGTAGTAGTAGTAGTAGTAGTAGTAGTAGTAGTAGTAGTAGTAGTAGTAGTGGTAGTGGTACTAGTAGAAGTAGTAGTAGTAGTGAGTAGTGAGTAGTAGTAGTAGTAGTAGTGAAGTAGTAGTAGTAGTAGTAGTAGTAGTAGTAGTAGTAGTAGTAGTAGTAGTAGTAGTAGTAGTAGTAGTAATAAATGTAGTAGTAGTAGTAGTAGTAGTAGTAATAGTAGTAGTAGTAGTAGTAGTAGTAGTAGTAGTAGTAGTAGTAGTAGTAGTAGTAGTAGTCGTAGTGGTAGTAGTAGTATCAGTAGTAGTAGTAGTAGTAACAGGTTCGGCTTGTTTCGCTATCTATATATGCATTTCGAGATTGATGGATCGGTAATAATTTCTAATCCTTCCTGCTGCATAATTTCTCACACTGCTCCTGATTAGGAGTTAGAATTATAATGTTCCCGTAAGTTAAAATAATGCCATTCAGATGAAGGTTCTTTAGAGTAGCTGGAACAAATATCATTTTTAGTTTCTTCAAATCGAAGTATTTTATGACATACAGTTGGTTTTGCTTATCTGAAATAAGTCACCACGCAGGGTTTCATTGTGAGAAGAGAAAACAAATTTTTTTTGATAAACATATAGGAAAGCCTCTGATCTACCCTTTCTCCATTTATTTAGGGATGGTTTTCTGCCAAAGAGAGATTGGTAAGGCTATTCCTGACTGCCAGAGCTCCAATAACTAACTGTTTGCCTGTTTTCCGTCCCAAAATTAGGCGAGATTACCGAAACTATCTCGTGCATAAGTTTCCTCATTGTTGTCTTACAGAACCCGGGGGTCCTTAATGTGGTAGTTTCGAAGGCACGTCATCTTTGCACATGTACTTCTTATCTTCACTATCACCGTTTCTATTATTTCCGTTCTCTTCGAACGATGTTGATTCGCTAACTTCATCACACATTCGTAACACTTCACATTAATCCAAGTGGTGGTTGATAAAACGGATGAGTTGGCGATGGAACGTTTACTCAACTGTTTATCGAAACACAACTGTGATAATTTAACCCAATGGGTCTATACTGTGAGCTTGGAAGCTAAGGTTAGCAGATTGATCGCAGACACTAGAACAACAGCAAAACACTGATCCCTTTTCTCACGTCGTTCAGTTCGCTATAACGACTCCATGCAGCCGACATTATTACAGCCTGCCTTCACTATACACTGCACTTCCCAAACACTAATTAACTTCGGTCTCCAGCCTAACGATGAGGCACTTTGACATACGGGCTGGCATAGTGGTTGGTTCGTCAAACTAATCACCTGCAGAGTAAAATACAATCGAAACTTATCTCCGACACTCGGGCATGCTGAGGTTTTGCCAATCTCCGCGGACCATAGGCAGTGCCTGCAGGCTTCGTTGCCATCGTGCACCAGCTTCCAAATGTTTGCAGAAAAGTAAAACCACACGGATGTCCTTAACCTTAGTGGCAACCCTCTTTTAGATGGCCAGTCCGTCACCTTAGAAGGCCACATTGAACGCGGAATAAATGTTGGCGTACAAAAGAGAAAATATAGCGCTGGCCACTCCCTCTGGCACGTGTTTTTACTCTGAGGCCAGTTTGATGCACATGCAAGTCTCTCAACCAATCCAAAAAGATTTAGTTTACTTAAATGTCTAAGAACTAACGCCGGGAAGAGAGTCAGCAGTCAGGATCACTTAGCCACTATATTCAGTGTGGTTGCCAGGCGTAGGAAACATCCTAACCTGATCATGTGAGGGCTCGTCAAGGAGTTTTAGACTGACGAACATGCGATTCGAATCATCAGTAAGAGTAAGACTGGGGCCCAGCCTTTAGCCAAAGTAATGGTCCCTACTTGCCGACGGTCTTCGCTTTCTCGGGCTGCGAACCAGTGTACCAATCTAGCGGAAGTTTAAGCAAGTAAAACTCCTCATGGATGAGGGGTAGTTCACCGTTCATTGGATCCGTTACAGCAGGACTTGCAGGTACAGCGCCAAATTTAGAGTGAATATATCCCCACCCAGTCAATCTTAAGTATGAGTGCCGGTGCTCGAACAGACTTCTCCTTTGCTCTTGCAATCTTCTGGGACTTGAACCTTCGCATTCATTCGTGAATCGTAAGTATGTGGGGCATTTCTGTTTTCGACGGCCTGCAGCTACCATCTGTCTCGCTGTGAAAAGTCTTTTGGATAGATCGAACGAATAGCTGGATCAGGTTTGGCAACCTCACGCAGTCCCCAAAGCAAAAGTCTGAACTGCTCGGGAGATGAAGTCCTGTAGTGAACCAGCTCCGTGCCCATGTTGAACGCTGAACTTCTCGCGACTACATGCACGTGCGCACCAGTGGCTCTCTGGGCCTCGCCAATCCTGGCTGTTCAAGCTGGCCAAGCATCTTCCAGACTGACCTATTTATGACCCCGACGGATGCCCTATGACGACTCCGCACGGCCTCACACTGGGGACACCGCTCTTACGGCTGTCGGACGCGCCCTCGTCCGGCAGCACACTTCTTCCAACCTCTTCTTTGATAGTTATTTACAGAATACATGATCCTCCCACACTTCTATTCTCACATAGAACCGAGCCAGAACGTTTGTAGCCGCTAGGGCCTTCCATAACAACTTAAGCTGCTGCGATGTCCTGTGGAACAGTTAGTAATATCAGAAATTGATTGCCAAAGAACCGAACTATTCACGCGAAAAAAACATTCTCTGACACAAGGTTGTTCCCGTTAGACCTCCCGGGTCGAAGCGTTCAGCTATCATGTCACCTGCATCATTAAAATCAAAAGCCAGTTATATCTGGGTGGGCACTCATGTACCGTCTATTATTTGATCAGCAATGGGCGTATAACGAGCAAACAAGCGAATAAAACAAGCTCCGTATGGAAGGGGGCAAAGGTCACGTACAGTCAACAAACCACCGGGCCAAAATCGATCATCTTCCAATAACCCCAAAATATACATAAACTTTCAAGACAACATAATTTGCTACCAAACGAGTACAGTAAAAACTATGTGCATGCATTGAAAATATATAAGAAAATTCATACTACTTACATACTTACTCTTTTTGCGGGCGGTCGGAAATAAGTTCTTTCAAAAGGCGACATTCTGTCGTGACTGAGATATCGGGGAAATAAACTGCGCTGTAAGTAATATTTCAACCCCACTTACGTACTCTTTTCCTAATCGAAAACGCATTTAGGAATTTCGATTAAAATGTAATGTATATCCTCCTGGCCAAATCCACTCCTTTTCTATTTCATGCTCGTCGTCATCGTCATCACCGTCTTTTGATCATCGATCACGTCGCCACTAGTATTATGACCCATTCACTTGTCCACACCGCCTAAGACTTTGTCAACGCTTGGAGAGATTTAGATTCCAATAAGCTTGTCGTCCTAATTCTGGTCGAATTTGGTTACTGTGTTTTAGGCCTCAAGCAGAAATCCAACCCTGCCATTAGGCAGGATTTGCAAGCGGTGAAGCCCTGTGGCCATTTTAGTGTGTGAATTCTTGCTGGATACGGCTGGATACGGCTGGATATGGCCATTTTAGCATGTGAATTCTTGCTGGATACGGAAATACAAAACATAAGGCGCAAGAGGCTGGATCGTTGGCCAACTCGAAGTTCCGAGTCCGGTGCAAAGAACTGAGACAGTGTGAGTGTGTGTGTGTGCGCTGAACACCGCCTTATTCTGACCAACACATTCTTCCGCCTCCGTCTGCGACCCCACAGGAGACCCCAAGGTAAGCGACCACAAGGTTAGTTGAATACTGTTTTGTTGAATGTGCCTGCTAACCATCTACTTGTCAGCAACGAACTGGCTACCCGTCTAGCCAACCTTCCAGTCGCCGACGCGGACATCTCCGTGGAGAACCGCTGGTGTCAGCTGAGAGACACCATCCAATCTACTGCCCTGGATGTCCTCGGCCACGCACGTCGTCAGCACCAAGACTGGTTCGATGACAACGACGCAGCTATCAATGCTCTGCTCGTCAAGAAGAACCAGTTACACAAAGCCAACATCGATCGCCCTACCGCTGCAAACAAGACAGCCTTCTACCGAAGTCACTGCCTTGTACAGCAACGGCTGCGGGAGATGCATGATGCCTGGATGATGCGCAAAGCTGAGGAAATCCAAGAGTACGCGGACCGAACCGAATGGAAGAACTTCATCGCCGTCACCAAGGCTGTCTACGGACCTCCCATCAAAGGCGCCGCCCCTCTTCTCAGTGCTGATGGCAGGACGCTGTTCATTGAGAAGACGCAAATCCTGACGCGATGGGCAGAACACATTCAAAGCGTTCTCAACCAGCCCTCCACCATCTCCGACGCCGCCATCGATTGCCTGCCTGAAATGGAAATCAATGCCGACCTTGATCTTCCGCCCTCTCTCCAAGAAACCATCAGCGCCGTGCAGCAACTCTCCAGCGGGAAAGCACCTGGCTCGGACACGATCCCTGCTGAGATTTACAAGCATTGTGGACCCCAGCTGATGAATCGACTCACAGTGCTCTTCCAGGAGATGTGGCACCAAAGGACAAGTCCCTCAGGATTTCAAGGAAGCCACCATTGTCCACCTCTACACGAAGAAAGGGAACCGCCAACCCTGCGACAACAACCGAGGAATTTCGCTACTGAACATCGCTGGAAAGATCTTCGCCCGCATTCTCCTCAACCGCTTGAACGGTTACCTGGAGCAAGGACTGCTCCCGGAAAGTCAATGCGGCTTCCGACGACACAGAGGAACAATCGACATGATCTTCGCTGCTCGCCAGCTGCAAGAGAAGTGCCAAGAGATGTGGACTCACGTCTACACTAACTTTGTGGATCTGATAAAAGCCTTTGACACGGTGAAACGCGACGGGCTTTGGAAAATCATGCAGAAATTCGGCTGTCCTGAACGGTTCACGAATATGGTACGTCAGCTTCACGATGGGATGATGGCGCGCGTTGCTGACAACGGGACAGTATCTGAAGCATTCGCAGTGACCAACGGAGTGAAGCAGGGCAGCGTCCTTGCGCTTCCCTCTTCAGCCTCATGTTCTCTGCCATGTTAATGGATGCCTACCGTGATGAACGCCCCGGGATCCGCATCGCCTACCGGATGGATGGCCGACTCCTCAACCAACGATGGATGCACTTCCGCTAGCGTGTCTCCACTGCCACCATCCACAAACTTCTATTCGCTGATGACTGCGCACTCAATACAACGACAGTAGAGGCAATGCAAAGGAGCATTGACCTCTTCGCTGGCGCCTGTGACAACTTCTGACTTCGCATCTACACTAAGAAGACGGTTGTGATGCATCAACCGTCACCCAACACTCTCTACACCGCAGCTCACATCACTGCCAATGGTGCCCAACTTTAATCTGTGGATACCTTCACGTACCTAGGCAGCAATCTCTCACGCAGCACCATAGTCGACGATGAGATCGCCCATCGTATCGCTAAAGCCAGCCAAGCCTTTGGACGCATGCAAAAAGTGGTCAGGAATCGACATAGTCTCCACCTCAGCACCAAACTGAAGATGTACAAAGGTGTCATATTGCCGACGCTGCTGTATGGAGCGGAGACGTGGACAATCTACCAAAAGTAGGCGTGGAAGCTCAACCACTTCCACCTCAGCTGTCTCCACCGAATACTAAAGCTGAGTTGGCAAGACAGGATACCGGACACGGAAGTGATAGAACGAACAGGCATGCGCATCCATGACAGCGGAATTCACCGCAATGCCGACAACACTGACACCCCATACACACCCTCCGCTCCAGCCATTCTTACCCTCATCACCACCCCCACTACCATGAATGAATACCCCGCACCCCAGCCTCATCTGATTTTTCCTGCCCACAATGCGCCCGCAAATTCAACTCACGCATCGGCTTGATCGGTCACCTGCGAATCCATCGCACGGAGGCTGGTGAACCAGCGCCTGGAGCTCGGACATACAGTCGACGTGCCCGCCTCCACTGCCCTCACTGCTCCCGCACATTCACACACCGCATGGGCCTACTAGGACACATGCGCCTCCACGACAACCTCCGGTAAACCACCGGAGGCTTAGCTACATCAGCGCACACTACCTACACATATACATAGACAACACCCTCACAATCATCATTTACCAGACTATATCACGGTTTCCTAGAAACCATGACTGGGAAGGCTGCCAATCTGACGCTTACACCAGACCACGCCATCGGCCCAGTGTATGTGCTGTGTGTGTTGAGTGACTGACCAGTGGACTAGGAGTCAGACGGCGATGGCTCGTTCATATCCCCTGAGTAAGTAAATCCTCGTGTGTGAATTATGGGGCCAGGTCGTGCTATGACGCGCGAAGACGGGTACGCCGCCCCGTCAGCCAATGCGCCCACTCCCACCTCAAAAAACTGAATGGATCGGTTGGTGTTCTGATTGTGAGGTCAACAGCTCAGCGCATTTTTCTTACTATTAACAATCTGACGCGCTTGAAACTATCACGGTGCGCTAAAATCCGTGGCTTTGTAGGTTGCCAACTGACGGGATAACTCGGACCGCGTGGTCAGCCCAATGTGTGTTTTGTGTGAAGTGCCTGACTGGCGAACTGAGAGTCAGGCTGCAATGGCTCCTTCTTAATGTGGCTTTTATGGCACTCTCATTCTGTGGGATCCGAGCCAGGTGTGTTGGTACGCCCAGGGGCGGCTCCGGCCGCGCCAGCCACCTGTGCCCTCTCCCATCTCCGGTCTTCTTGACTCTGTCTTGACACTGGGCTCAAGTGGGGGAGTAGGAGAGAGTGCGGTAGTTGCAGCGCAAGGCTACTATCCTTTAAACTAAATCACGCCCAAGTCACCGTCCCTGCATCACCTGGTGTGGAGCCTACGATGGACCTCGTCGAAATCGACGGTCGTTCTGTCACGAGAGATAGAGAGAGAGAGAGAGAGAGAGAGAGAGAGAGAGAGAGAGAGAGAGAGAGAGAGAGAGAGAGAGAGAGAGAGAGAGAGAGAGAGAGAGAGAGAGAGAGAGAGAGAGAGAGAGATTAACGCTTTATTTTGAAATTGTAATTCCAAAAATTTCAGCAAAAATATTTTCAAATCAGCGTGATTAAAGATTATGCGCACAAACGGCATAACACTGGAAGATCACAGACGAATGGCTGAACACTGCATCTATCGACATCAGGAAAAATCATATTTGAGTGACGCGTAAAATGTAGATAAAATTTGACTTCCTTCAAAATGGTGCGAGCGTCATGCACTGTTGACCTCATTGTTGTAGCTCGAATAAACAAAGAGGGTTAATAATCGATAGATAATCGGCAAACTGTATCAACCGATTTACATTTAAGAAAATTTACATGTGAATGGAAAGCAGAAAAATGGTGGCTCAATTTCCAAAAGCCTGCTTAAGAACTCTGAATTAGTCAAATTTTCATAGTCAGCTGCTTTAAGAGACTGATGCAAGCCTGAGCAGGCTTGGTTTTCAAGTACTAGGTAAAAGCCCTCCTTCATAAGCAAGGTTGGATTTGTCTACTAAAAGACTCATAACTTACTTTGGTAACGAAGTACTAAAGAACACAATCAATAGGTAGGCGTGTAGTACGAGAACGTTGGCAATGGGGGCAGTCTAAAGGACAGAGAAGGGCGTTAACGCGTTGGCCATTCCCATTGTTCACGTAAGCTGGCCTTTTAGCGCTGGATTAGACGCATTACACACCTATCTATCCAGGCCAACCTAACAGAAGTGGTGACAATCATACTCTGTAATTTTCCACTGAAGACCTCTTATGCCCACATCGAAACTGAGATGGCTTTCAGCAGATGGTAAGCGTGCCTTTGTAAATTCAGAACTTGTAGAACGAGCGGATGCCCTCCATTACCTCAAGGAGACCTGAAGATAAGATAAGAGGCAACAGGCCGGCAACAGTTTGTCCGAAGTGAAGGCCCTAAACCAATGCTCCAAACGTAAAAAGGAGGCAAAATGCATTGGCACATTTGTTTGCCCATGTAGGTCTCAAACACTTATATCTATAATGGGAGCGTGAAAATTCGAACGAGCCACTGTCTCAGAGAGTCCGATGTCTGCCACATTCGCTCCACTGCATATACTTTTCTGCCATCGCAGCCTGACTCTCGGTCCGCCAGTCAGCCACTCCACACAAAACACACATTGGGCTGACCACGCGGTCCGAGTTATCCCGTCAGTTGGCAACCTTCCAAGCCACGGCTTTTAGCGCACCGTGATAGTTTCAAGCGCGTCAAATTGTTTATAGTGAGGAAAATACGCTGAGCTGTTGACCTCACTCTCTCCCCCACCCCCAAAATCAGACCACCATCCCAGCCACTCAGATGTCTGATGTGGGAGTGGGCTCATTGGCTGACGGGTCGGTGCACCCGTCTTCACGCGACACAGCACGACCTGGCCCTCATTAAGCACAAATCAGCGTTCACTAGATCAGGGGATATGGAGTAGGCATCGCCGTCTGACTTCCAGTCCACTGGTCAGCCACTTGACACACACAGCACATACACTGGGCCGATGGCGTGGTCTGGTGTAAGCGTCAGATTGGCAGCCTTCCAAGCCATGGTTTCGAGGATACCGTGATTTTATGAGGTACATTATGATGATTGTGAGGGTGTTGTCTATGTATTAGTGTAGATGGTGTGCGTTGATATGGTTTAGACTCCGGTGGTTTACCGCAGGTTATTGTGGAGGCGTATGTATCCTAATATGCCCATTTGGTGTGTAATCGTGCGGGAGCAATGAGTGCTTTGGAGGCGGGCGCGTCGACTGTATGTTGGAGCCCCAGGTACTGGTTCACCAGCCTCCGTGCGATGGATTCGCAGGTGACCGATCAGGCCGATGCGTGAGTTGAAGTTGCGGGCGAATTGTGGGAAGAAGAAATCGGTAGAGGATGGGGGGATGTCATTCATGGCAGTGGTGGTGGCAGTGGCCGAAAGAATGGCAGTTGCGTAGGCTGTGCATGGGGTATCGTTGTTGTCTGCGTTGCGGTGAATTCCGCTGTCATGGATGCGCATGTGACCGAATAGCCCCATGCGATGAGTGAATGCGCGAGGACAGTGAGGACAGTGGAGGCGGTAATCTCTGCTGTGTGCTGGTGCTCTAGGCACTGGTTCACTTGTCTCTGGACGATGGATTCGCAAGTGACCGACGAGGCCGATGCGTGAGGTTAATGTGCGGTCACATTGAGGACAGTTTAGTAGAGAGTCCCCATCGCTGATGGTGGTGGTGGTCGTTGTGAGGGCGAAGACGGTGGTGGTTGCGGTGTAGGGGGTAACAGGCGATGAGTAGATGGATGTGGTCTCTATGATGGTGGGAGTAATGGAATTGATGCCAGGAGTGAGGGTAGGGGAGTCTGAATGAGGGTTGGCAGAATTTGACGCAGAAATTGGAATTGTCGGATTGTTGGTGCATTGCATCCGAAGATGTCCGACCAGGCTGATTCGCGCGCGGAAGATGCGTTGACAGCGCGGGCATGTTGGCAGGGCCTGGGCATCAACGATGTTGGTCCGGGGCGCTGGTGACTTTCGTGCCACTCTCTTGGCCTTGGCGGTGGCGATCCGGTTGGCCTCATAGATTGCTGAACCAGTCTTCATGGATCTTCTCCATGCCGGTCTACCCTGGGCGAGGTCCTCCCAGGTCACCGCGTTGATTTGCAGTTGCTTCAGTGATTTCTTCAAAGTGTCCTTGTAGCGTCGTTTTTGACCACCCCTGTCGGCGAGCACCCGTAGCGATATCTCCGTAGAAAAGTCGTTTGGTTAGTCTCTCGTCGTCCATCCTTACCAGGTGGCCACTCCATCGCAGTTGCACTTGCCTCAGCATGGCGTGGATGCTGAGGATTCCGGTCCGCTCCAGGACTTCCATGTCCGGGATCCTGTCGTGTCATCTCAGCTTTAGGATTCTGTGGAGGCAGTTGAGATGGAAGTGATTCAGCTTTCTGGCTTGGTTCGAGTAGACGGTCCAGGTTTCCGCTCCGGAAAGGAGTGTTGTCAAGATGACGGCATTGTACATCTTCAGTATGGTGTTCCGGTGAATACCTTGTGGATTTCACACGGAGGCCTGCAGCCGACCGAAGGCCTGACTAGCTTTGGAGATTCGATGGGCAACCTCGTCATCGATTCTCGTGTTGCGTGTCAGCGTGCTTTCTAGATAAGCGAATGTTTCCACGTTTTTGAGTTGAGCACCGTTGATATTGATTCAAGGAGCATTTTATTCCGCGCTGGGTGGCGGCTGGTGCATGACAGCCGTTTTGGCTGTATTGATGGTTAATCCAAAATCAGCGCAGCCTTCGGCGAAGAGGTCCATGCTCCTTTGTATGTCCTCCTCCGTCATGATGTTTAGGGCGCAGTCGTCCACGAAGAGCAAGTCATGGACTGTAGTCGTAGACACGCGCGTTGAAGCCTGCATACGCCGACTGTTGAGAAGGTGCCCGTCAGTTCTGTAGGCGATGCTGATCCCAGGCTGCTCATCACGATAGGCATCCATCAGCATAGCCGAGAACATGAGACTGAATAGAGTGGGGGCCAGTACACAGCCCTGCTTCACTCCGTTGGTCACTGCAAATGCTTCGGATACCGTCCCGTTGTCAGTGACGCGTGCCGTCATCCCGTCATGAAGCTGACGCACCATGTGCGTGAACCGCTCAGGACAACCAAATTTCTGCATGACTTTCCACAGTCCGTCGTGATTCACCGTGTCAAAGGCTTTCGTCCGAACCACGAAGGTAGTGTATAGGTGAGTTCGCATCTCCTAGCACTTCTCTTGTAGCTGGCGGGCAGCAAAGATATTCTCGGTTGTCCCGCGGTGTTGGCGGAAACCACATTGGCTTTCCGGGAGCAGGCCCTGCTCTAGGTGACCGTTCAGACGATTGAGAAGGATACGGGCGAAGATCTTCACGGTGATGTTGGGTAACGAGATGCCATTGTGATTTTCACAGAGTTTCCGGTTTCCATTCCGCTTGTAGAGATGGATGATGGTCGCGTCTTTGAACTCCCGAGTAACTTGTCCTTCGTGCCACACCTCCTGGAAGAGTGTTGTGAGTTCTGCCATCAGCCGGGGCCCACCGTGCTTGTAGACTTCCGTTGGGATTGCGTCGGATCTCGGTGCTTTACCGCTGGAAATCTGCTGCATGGCCTGGATGGTACAAGGCGTCGGCATCTGAAGAAGGCTGCTTTGTGGCTTCAGTCCGAAGGTCCATGTAGACTTTGTGTAGTCCATTCTTCTCCGTGAGTAAGTTGCTGATGTCGGCGTCATTGTCGTCAAACGAGTCCTGATTTTGACGCCGTGCACGTCCGTGGACTTCGAGGGGGGTGGACTGGATGACATTTCGCATTTGGCACCATCGTGTCTCAACAGTGCCATTATCATCTTGAGCATGCAGGTTCTCCAGTCTCTGGGTTATTTGGTTGCTGAACTAAAACCGTGAGCAGGCGAATTTAATAAAAGAGTATTTAACTTACCTTACGGTCGGTTACCTTGGGGCCTTTGTCGGAGTTGCAGTCGGAGCCTCATCTGGGAGATGACGAGGCGGCGATCCTTCCAACCATCGGCATCGCGGATCGCCTTGGTTACCAGCACGTCCTGTCGATATCGCCTCCGGACGCGAACATAGTCCAGCTGATGCCAGCACCGCGACCGAGGGTGCATCCGCGTGGCCTTCTCCCGCGTCGGAAGGCGGAAGAAGGTGTTGGTCAGCAGGAGACGGTGTTCCGCACACGTTCGCAGAAGAAGGAGGCCGTTATCGTTACAGCTACCAAGACCGTGGGGACCCAGCTCTCCCTGCCATGCAGCGTGGTCCGTTCAAACGCGGGCGTTGAAGTCACCAAGGACAATTAACTTGTCCTCTTTCGGCACAGTCGTCAGCAGGGCGTGCAGGTCCTCGTATAATTTATCCTTAGCCACATCAGAGCTCGTCATTGGGGGATCGTAGACACTGATGAAATTGGCTAACTGGTCTCCCCTAAGAGGCAGGCGGAGACCTATCAGGCGATCATTGATACCCTGTGACAGACAAAGCAGACGTCCCATGGTGTCGGTTCGGATGGCAAAGGCAACACCAGCGTCACGTCGCTCTGCCTTTTGCCGGCCGCTCCAGAAGAAGGTGTAGCCGGCACCCACCTCCTCCAGCAGACCCTGCTCAGAGCATCGGGTCTCGCTTAGAGCAGTCATGTCACCTTGTAGTGCGCCAGTTCCCGTGCGATAAGCGCTGTCCTCCATCCTGGCCGGTTGCTCCTAGGAATGTCTTAAAAAGAACGAAAATTCCCGGCTGCTATATATATATATATATATATATCAAGCCAATATTTTGTCCTGCTCCTTCTGACACCTCTCATTTAATGGTATATCCAGGCATCAGGACAGACCTCTATGAAGGTTCCCTGAAAGTACTTTGATTTTGCCTAAAGCGTTTGGTTGGGAAGGCCATTCATAATGAGCAGAAAATAAAGAAGTCACCTTTCATCACCAAAAGTACGTGACCTATTTTATGCTTGATTAACCGGGGCGGGGGCGGAATAAGTGACTGTAACAGCGCTCCACATATAGCGTAATTTAAACTGCAGTTACAGCCTTAGCTATGTAGTCTCCACCGTTGCTTGTTGGGCAAGGTGAAAGTCTACTTCTCTCCTGCTACATTTTAATACATGGTTGTGATATCCCAGTATGGGCCTCATATTCTGTGACTGCGCGATTTACCCGTTTTAATTTCAACGCTGTAAACTCATCAATAACCACTTAAATAATGATAACCCACGTCATTTGAGCGCCTTCAACAAATCAAAGATAAAGTGCGAATGTCTTCGAATTCATACAGTGCTCAGCTGGTAGCACTGCACTTCCAACTGTGCGCAATCGATTGTATATTTGTAGATAATTTTGCAGACTGACCACTCTCGGACATCCAGGCTGTTTTTACCCACATTGAATGATCTCACTAAAAGAAACTCTCGATTTACTAGCTGCACCCACATTCCTTACGAAATGACAGATGCACAGAAATCATTAAAAAATGCATGCAATTAGAGCAACATCCGAAACCACGAGGGAGGAGTGGATGAGAAGGGTTTAAATAACGGAGACTTTTGTAGACACAGCTGTGTGTACTTTACAAGAGAACGACCGAAATAACTCCCATGGAAACGAAACGAATCTACCACTAGCTTAGTTTTTTTTTGGAAATTTATGGTGTGAGAGAAAATTTACCTACTAATCGACTTAGTAAAGAACGCAGCGGACGTAGGATGCCATCAGAACCTTTTTTAGCTGCGACAGAATTCACCCACGTGGACGAAACTGAGCAAAGCAACACCATAACGGGTCTGCTTCCGATTACCACGCACACCTTTTTGCACTTATCTAGTGCAATTGCGTTGGAAGTTCTCTTCAAGCACCTTAGGCTGCTCGTCAAACTGGAAAAGGACCACTATTACCGATTGGAGTCCGTGATGACTTACGCATGATTTGGATTAGTTTTCTAGATTTCCGCCGCACCACACTCACTCACTCTTTCTTCCAGTTCCATCACAGTCCAGCGACAAGGCACAGTGATGAAAACCGCGGGCAGACTTGAGCCATTGACTGGACACTCTCGCTCTCATTCATCGCGTGAAATACGCGCATCCCGGTCCTTCTGTCGAACACGAGGGACCGATGGCTAAGTCCTTCTTTCCATCTGACGCAAAAGCATTGCCCAATTTTGGGACCAGCGTACATGCCAAAAACCAATTCTTTCGTAGATCTTTATACACTACTTCTAATGTTCTTTCCTTAGGCCATATTGGAAAACAGCGAAAGTCTGGATCTGTCCCTCAAATCCTGCAGACCTGTAAACGGTCACTGTACACACAACGAGCACCTGAAAAGACGATAAAGTCTGGAATGGTCCTTTTTGGGTTTTTTTACCATCAGCAGCCAACCATAACTCCCAACCCTGGCCTGCCTGTGACATTTTTTCTCAAAATTTTCATTACTGCTTTTTGTCCGGCTTACTAAGGGTCTGCCTTGTTCGAAGCAACCAAAAATGAAACATTCGGGGCGGATTATTACGAGGAAAATGACTAATCTTCGATCAGAATGTGGTAGAAGTTATAAAATGGAGTCATGTTGCCATTCATTAACATGTTTATTCGTCGTTTGTTTCGCCGCAGATGTTAGTCATGAAAACACCTTGTCACATAAGTAAAAAAAAATCAGTACATAGGTAAAATTCTACTGCCTAAGGTTCATCTTAAAGAGAGCAACAAGACAGGGTATGTAGTTTAAGTTTCCACATAAATCTTTAGGAATAGTATTGACAATAATTGAATTGTTGCATGTATAAACGCGGTTTTCCCCAGAAAGTGGTTATTTTTTAAACCACAAATCTCTTAACCGTGTTCCTG
Source organism: Schistocephalus solidus (assembly GCA_017591395.1). Taxonomy (NCBI): domain Eukaryota; kingdom Metazoa; phylum Platyhelminthes; class Cestoda; order Diphyllobothriidea; family Diphyllobothriidae; genus Schistocephalus; species Schistocephalus solidus. The sequence goes on along the minus strand of WEDG01003713.1, from coordinate 11,297 downwards.
CAACCTCCACGCAAAAAGGACGCAGACTCAATGGTAGAATCAGCACGAAACCAATGTTAGAAGTAAGTCTTTTCTAGAAAGAAAAATCATGTGATGTTATATGCTTGGGATCAAAACAAAGTTCTAAAACTACTAGTTTTGGTGAGTACTGAAAAACAGTTTGAGAAGAAAGACAGAGAAGGGTAGTTTCACCGTCTGACGCTTTACGCGCGAGTTACTAACCGCGATGACAGCATGCAAGAGGCCGATCGATGAGGTTAATGCGATTAGAAGGCTGTGACATTTTGCTGAACTTAGGCGGATTTCAGGCATGTTAATGGAACTGCATGAAAACATTGAGCTTACTTGCAATAGCCCAAACTGCCGACGCAGACCCTAGACCCTAACACTCGTTTTACAACCTATTCTGAATAGAGAGTCAGCCAGTTTGGTCTCTGCCGACGTGAGCTGAAGCAGGTCTAGGCCAGCACAGTCCACGATGGAAGGATGTTGGTCAAACATACGAACAGTCACGCCGCAAACTGTCTTCTCTGGCTTGCCAGCTTTTGTATCAACGTGCCGTCGAGAAGCAGAGTAGGAACGGTAGGGTCTAACGAAAGGTGAGAACAACCAAAGATGGGCTGACGACCAACCCATCAGATAGAAAAATCTGTAATCTCCTAGGACCATACAACCTTAACGGATAAAGAAATGTTTGTACGTCATAAAATTATTAACCTTGACGGAGTATTGTTCACACGGTGGTCACCATATTCACGGTCACTGGAGACATCATGGGATTTAATGCTACTGAAACCCCAGTGATGACTCTGGAAGGGCATACAATTGTACACTCATTTGGACGCCTCAGTCTCCTACGCCCAATAATTACTTGATCTATCTATGAACTCGTCCATTTAATAATATGTTCCTAACTGTCTGCTATTATCCCCACCTTCAATGTGCCCTTGTTGTAAAGGAACTGGAAATTATTGCAACAGGCAACATTGTCGTGGCTGGTCAGCTCTTGTGTCAGAGGTAGAAATAGCTGTAATTAACTTGAGGCACCGTTTCCCCCGCAAAACGGTAGGATTTATTTGTACTAATAAATCATGCTGTTTATGATAGCCTTAGAAAATATTAAAATTACGTGGCGATTTTAAGCCGTACTTTGGTTGCCATTACTAGCGCTAAAAGGATGGCAACAGAAACTCGACAGCTCTTAACCTAGTTCCCTTAGACAGTATGAGTTTGAAGAAGAGGAAGAGGAGGAATGAAGATAAAAAATTTACAGCTCGAAATAAGAGTGGACTCAATGCAAAAGAAGACACGACGCATTTCCGTCATTATACAAGTGCTTACATTACTCTTGCAACATGTCCTCAAGCCCCGTAGGTGTAAGCTGCGTAGAATCCTATGAGGATTATAAAGGTCCGGTTTTTACCAGATGCCCAGTACGTTGAGCAAGGAACAAAATAATTTCCACTTCAGAGGTCTTTTCTCATATTCTTTTGGAAATTAGAGTTTAAATTGAAGAGGACTTTGTCTACAATATTAAGAGCAGTTTTTTTCCAACATACGCCTTATTCTGATGTATAAGTGGATCACACTATTCCGTTTTGGTTTAAATAGCGAACAGGACCTGCCCTTGTTCACAGGTTGCTTAAAGGCCCAACATGCTAGTGTCGATCCCTCCCCCCTCCTCTCTCTCTCTCTCTCTCTCTCTCTCTCTCTCTCTCTCTCTCTCTCTCAAGTGAGCCTGACTTAAATTCCAGGAAAGACCAATATTCCCGTGTTCTTACCCTAATGCTATTCCTAGCCCTACCCATAACATAAATCCTATATTTAGCCTAAACACAACCCAAACCTCAACACTAACGTTAATCCTAACCCCAATTTAACTGAAAGCTAACGCAAGATCATCTGGATTATGGGTGGTTCCTGTCTCCAAGTCCTGCTGGGAGATGGGGTGGAGCATATAAGCGTTCCACACTCAGACTTGTTCCACAGGATCGTGATTTGTTAATTGAGGAGTCAGCGAAATCAATGGTGTACCAGTCTGTGGCACGGAATATGTTTGATGATTAGATTTCAGGAGAAAATGACCCGCATGCCGGCCATCAAGCCATGAGCACCCCAGAGGACAAGCATCCTCGATGAAGGGGGAGCCACTGTCATTGCATAGCGACTGCATACTATAAATACTGCAACTCCCTGCGTGCGAATTACCCGTATCTGGTGCTGTCTCTGAGGCCGGGTTGGAGCTTGAATCTATAACGTCGGACGAATAAAGTTACTGTCACACCGATCGCGTCAACTTCTTCTCGATCTGGGGGACTGCTTTCCTGTTGCTTGACCTTGACGTATCCCTTGCTGATCGTGATGTTGGACAGCACTCTTTTGATGAAGCTTAGCAAATAACTTCCTCCGCCAGTCGATGTTGTTCGCCCTACTCTAATCACTCCATTTTGCGCAATTGCGTAAGTCAGCTCGACCGATTTGCCTGGAGGTAAAACAAGCGCTGGTTGTTAAGGCGCGCCAACAGGTCGACAGGTTACAGGAACTGCGTGGTGGGAGTACCGACGCACACAATGTCCCGACTGCGCATCCTAGGGCCCATTTAAGAATGGAACATGTGAGAGGCACTTCTCCTACTTTGAGCTGCAGAGGGTGGAAGGGGAATTGGTTACGGGACGTCTGATTCTATCCACCAGAGCCTCTTCAGCATTTCCCTGCTGTACACGAAGGACCTGTTTTTCACTCACTCATTTTTTTTAAATTTTGACACAAGCTCACTCGAGGGGATGAATTGCAGCAGGCCTATAAAATCAAGCTTATTCTGACAACCCACAGCCGACTCTTGCGTGAGCCTGCTTCCGGAGTCACCTCTGTGTCTGCTCAAGCATACTGCAGGATCCACGAAGTCATGTGGGCACGAGAGTAGGTTGAAATAGGTCTGTTCATTGACCAGGTTCTTAAATTTCATCAACTCTAGTACCATGCGGTGGCAACGTGGATCAATGTGAGATCTGTCGTTACTGCCTACTTCATACCTTCTTCCGCTGGGGGCTTAGCGCTCCGAAATGGAGACAGGATAACAAGAGAAGAATCAAAAATGACGAGATAAACCAATGTAGTTTTGGTGGATGTCCGCTCACAGATCGGTTACGGGATGCACTCGCCCCGTCCTGCCTTAGGACTCGCTCTCGAGTTCCAGCAGCAGCAGTCCAGCGACTAATATTATAAGCAGAACATAACCATTAGACATATAGTCCACAGGTCGACAGCTTGAGACTCTGGTGCCGCAACACGTGGGGTCGGGTATGGCTGGCTGATGACGGATAATAAGCCACAAATGGCCATTGTAGTCTGCCTTGTCTTAGTCGGTAATTTTCTTCCGCCAATGTAGTTCTGTATATTGACTATGGCTAAAAGTTTGGCAGGTTTGCAGGGAAACGAACTCGCAGACAGTTGGACAGGCACTTAGTGCCTCGTAATTCCTGTCCACGTAGGATCCTACAGTTTTCGAAAAAAGACACGCTTCAGGTTTTACCGAGAAACCTCTGGTCACGCATATCAACCACTTATTCCTTAGCAGCAGCCCAAAAAGAGCGCTTGGTGTCCTGCCAAGAATGAGGCAGCAACGGGAAAATTATCCACGACACACCGAATCGCACTATTTTTCGATCATAGCATGCTGCTCGACTTCAGAAGTTGCGGCTCAATTATGCGGATCATCCGGGAGGAATTCTTTTCGCAGTATGGAGAGTAAAAGGTCTCGTTTCGTCGATGGAACTATATTCTGTTTGAACGAAATATTTAAAATGCCTAATTTATGGAATATTGGCAGTTCGTTGAAAGTAGAATCCTTTGAAGGCCATGGACGGGACTGGTATCTTAGGAACAAAATAATTAGGTCCCTTTTTCAAGCAACTCTTGAAAAAAATGGCAGGTCTATTACCAACTCTAAGCTTATGCTTAATGCCTAACCTTTAAGCCTAATTCTAGCCCTAACCCCGCCTTTTAACCTTAACTCTAACCCTAGCCTTTCACCTTTAACCCGTAACCCTAATCCTGACCCTAAACTAAGCAATAAACCCAATGCTAATCCTACTGGGGAAAATGTTGCGGGAATGGGCCGAAGGGAAGGGGTTCAAGATAGACTAACTCAAGTGACATGAGTAGGTATTTAATAGAAGTAACTACTAGGTGGGGCCACATACCCGATCGTCACCTTTCGCGGTTGAGAGCAGATGCATTACCCGCCGTAAGATGTGCTGTTTGATTTAAAAGTATGAATAACATTTATAAAATGTAGTTAAATGTTGATTCCATGGTTTAACGCTTCTCTCTCAGTTAAATAGCAACGTTAAGGCTACTGACAGATGAAAATTTCACCTTCTGCCAAGTAAATGCAAATAACTCTGTTGACGCTGATTACTACTTCAGTGCATTGCTATTCTCCACTGGCATCACGTGGCTGCCAAGTTAAGCGACTGTTACTGCAATGTTAGGCGGTGACACGTGGTTTAGTGCATGGGTTGGATGATACAAGTCGAGCTCTTAATGATCCACTTTGCAGCGCTGGTGGACTCCAGTTGACCAAGCCTAACAACCTAATTAGTGGACAGGCATTTGTCAATGGAAACGAAGGCGTACACATGCACGGACGCGCATGCACACATGAGGGCTGGTGTGTACACATGGCTCAGAGGTCCAATACGCACGCCACCTATCGTAGGCAGAAAAAAGAAGCTGCAGTAGGTTTTTTATTGGTCCAACGCTAGCTGGGGCAGTAAGCCCGATTTTGGGTGGATGCTTCAACTTCGTCACAAGCACAAGTAACGGCAACTCAGGTGTCTTCATCTAGTCGATTAGAGCAGGCACACCAAAACTCGGAGCTCGCAGTCAGCCAGTGCTTACTCGTATGTATGTGGAGTGAGTGAGTAAATTGCAGGTTGAGAACCAGACTCGATGACTCCTTCTATGGCACTCTTACGCGTGTGAGATCTGAACTATCAACTCCAAATATGTTAAAACATGATGTGGTTTGTGGAAGATTGGTTTGTGCGCGGGACGCGTAGACGTGTTTTATAGCCATGTCAGCCACTTAGGCCCAATCCCAGCATCAGATGACTGACCGACCCGGAAAGCGGACTGGTATCTAAGGGAGATAAGATGGAGTGAGGTCAACTTTGGAGACTGTATCTCCACGGCACTCCGTTTATTTCAGTTTATTCAGTTTACTCAAGGCATATTTCGCACAATGGAAAACCTGACGTGCCTCTAAACCATCACGGTGCACTAAAAGTGCTAGCTTCGCAAGGCTGCCAACTGATGCGATAACTATTTCATAACAGGATGGAAAATCAGACTGCAATGTGAATATATATATATATATATATATATATATATATATATATATATATATATTGCTAATAGAAGCGAAGATGCGCGTTCCCGGAAATAAATGAGAAGAAGAGGCGATCACGGGAACCATGGTTTTATTGTCCTGACGTTTCAAAATCAAACAAGATTTCATCGTCGGAGGTAAATATTGTACCGCGCCTCACAGTTTTTATAGGTTGTAACATTTCGGCTAATACGGGATTACTAAGGTTTTTGAATTTGCGTAGAGGAGGGGCCGGGTTGGGGGTGGAGATTCTCAGTCATCATGCTGCTTGATGAGCATGGTGGTGTTTCACTCTTAGCGATCATCCTTTGCCTGTTCACTGAGTCCGTGGTGGACTGGGGGAGGGCGGGTGATGGATTGTTCTCAATCTGGTCGGGGGCCGGAGTTCGCACGTTGGCAGTAGTCGTCAGTACCCTCATCGACCGATATGACAAAAAAAAAAAGAAGGCTCTTCGGATAATCAAGATTTACTCGTGAAATTTCAAGCTGGTTACACCCACCCGTCGTCAGACGAAATTAGAAGTGAGAGTTGGTATTTTCATGCTGGAGGGTTTAGGGGGCACAGAGGTTACATCAACAGACTGACGCCATGGGGATTTGGCGGGCCGTGAATCGTGTTACGATAGCTGCCGCATGTGAGAGGAGGGGTGCTAAAGTTTTGATAGTAAGTCACGTGGCGGGAGAGGCAGACTCAGCGAGGTTACACTTGGCTCGGGCACGGATAAGCAGTTCGTTGTTATAAGGTGGGGGCAAGTCAGTGGACTGTGCACTCAGACCTTCGTAATGCGCATCCAGATCGACGTGGCGGTTGCTACTGTTTGTGTCGGAGTGCCAAGCTCCGAGGGATCCGCGTGCCTGTTTGGTGCTAGCCATTGTGACCACTTAAGTTCCTTGCTAATTGAAGCGGTGGTCGCAATCAACGGCGTGCGCAAAAACGAGAGACAAGGGATCGCGTCGGCGGATGGCCAGTTTGTGTTCGTTTATGCGGGTCCAGAGTCGTCGGCCTGTATGGCCTTCGTAAGCGCAAGAGCAATTCATACATGGAATGCGGTAAAAACATTGGTTTACTGCTCTTTTGGTAATGGGATCTTTAACACGTGATAGTGCTGCCCACAGGGTAGACGCTGGCTTTTGAGCGATGCAGATGCCAAATCGGTCTAATTGTCGAGCGATCGTTTCCGAAATGCCCTTAATGTATGGCAATGAATGGAATTTCCTCGGTACAACTTCTCCATTAGAACTCTGAGTTTTTCGTTGCCTGTGACGTCGAAGACAGATATTCACGTAGCTCATCGGGTGTCCGTTAAATTTTGAATTGTTGGTATAAATAGACAAGTTCTTTTCAAGTAGATACTCGCTGTTACAGTACCGGAAGGCGCGGTGAAATAGAGCTCGAACGCAGCTTCGTTTATGGGCAGCAGGATGGTTGCTCCCATAGTTGTGGATTATTTCGGCATTGGAGTATTTTCTGTGGACGCTGGTTGCCAGCTTGCCATCACTCAATCTTTGCACAGTGACGTCGAGAAACGGGAGGATGTCACCTGTTGCTCCTTCGCGAGTGAATTTTATGGCGGGGAAGACAACATTAAGACGTTGATGCATCCATTCCACTTCGCAGTTATTTATGACCACAAATGTATCATCCACGTAGCGGAGCCATATATTCGGCCTGAAGTTTTGAACCACAGTTTCTTCTAGACGATCGCAAACGACAAAACAACGGGCCTGTGGCTTAATGGTAGAGTGTTTCACTCAATGACCAAAGGTCACGGGTTCGAATCTCGGGTGATCCACACCTGGGATTGGGTATGACTGGCTGATGACGGTTAATAAGCCAGAAATGGCCATTCCGAACTCTCTTGTCTTTGTCGTTTCCATCTAATCATACTATATCTCAAGTTGCTGTGCAACTGCCCGCGAGGTCACTAAAGTAAGCTCCAAGGCACAGCGGAACATAAGTGTTCCTTAAGCAGATCGGTGAACACCACACTTTTATAGTCCATATTCCCGATCGCAGCCGACAAAACAACGGGTCCGTGGCTCAATGATAGTGTTTCACTCAATGACCAAAGGTAGCGGGTTCGAATCTCGGGTGATCCACACCTTGGATTGGGTATGACTGGCTGATGACGGTCTCCCTTGTCTTTGTCGGTTCCACATTATCAACATATGCTACACGTCGCTATGCGACCGCCTGTGAGGGCTCTTGTCTGAGTTCCAGAGCACAACGGAACATAATTGTTCCTTAAGCAGATCGGTGAGCCACACACTATCATATATATATATATATCTTGTCTGTTGCGATCGGGAATATTTTGATAGTTTGCGGCTAACCGGTCTGTTTAAGGAACATGTATGTTCCGTTGCGCGCTGGAGCTCAAACTAGAGCCCTCTTAGGCGGTTTCATAGCGACGTGTAGCATATGATGTTAAGATGGAACCGACAAAGACAAGGGAGACCGGATTGGTCGTTTCTGGCTTATTAGTCATCATCAGGCAACCATACACAACCACAGGTGTTGCCACACTTGACGATTGATCTCACAAACTGGTGACCAGATTTTAAAATCCTTAACCATTGAGCTACTGGCTGGTTTTCCTCTCGGTCGGTGATCGGAAACCTCGAAAATTGTAGACGGGCACTCCCCGATCGGATACAGGACTCACTCGTCCCTTTGTGACTTGTGGCTCACTCTCGACCCTCACCGGCAGCTGCACAGCGGCTAGCATTATAGGCGAAAGAATATTAATGACAAAACCAGGGATACCGAAATTGCCATTTCTGGCTTAGTACACGTCATCAGTCAGCCTTCGTTGGGATACACAGTGAATATGGTCGAAAATTTCGACCAAAATCTTGTTTCAGATAAAAATACTATTTTGAGAAACATGCTTTTACTGTCCCGGATTTTATAAAACCAACAAGCTTTTTATCTTTGTTTGAGCTGTGTATCGCAACCCATTATTTATTCGTACAAGGTTGCGCTAGCGTGACCTTAGTAGTCGGTTTCTTTGTTGCAGTCGCCCTAACGTAGAGGGTCGGTGGGAATGTCGTCTATCTTTATGCGTCCCGTCAGAAGCCAGCGTTTGGGGGATTTGAGGTCACATCCTCATTTGCATTAAAATTAGTTGTCACCCCCGGGCAGCTATTCTCGTCCTCGCTACTTTATTATGGTTAACCTCGTCTGCTTAGACAGTGGTTGCCACGTCTGGTGGGTCTATGCGTATTCAGAATCGTTTCTCCCATATCAAGCATCACGTTTTGTCTAAGTTTCCGTCGAACCCTAAGTTAATTGAGCAAAAATTTTGTGATCTTAGTAGGTTACTGGAAGGGCCACTTAGTTGCTAATGGGGTTGTTCCACGTGCAGGCCTTGCTTATTTCCCTGGCTATTTACTCATTCCTTTACTTTGGATTTCAATGTTCTGGTAAGTGAACATGTCCCTGAGTTTGCCCAGTGTCTCTTCACAACGGGCAATGAGTCTGTCTTCATCGCTGTTCTCGTCTGTGCTCTTGAGCTGCTCTGTAGTCATTTGCCAGTCTTTCCAATGTAATTAACGTTGCATAAGTCAACATGGATTCGGTAGATAACGTGCACCCTGTCATATTGTGGCAGGGAGCCTTTAGTTTTTTGCTGGTTGCTTTCGGTCTGTAGGCTATGGCTATCTCCAGCAGTCATAGGAGATCAGGGAATGTCTCAAAAAAACATTTTCAATGAACGAAAGCCTCCGTTATACTTCTGGTGGTCCTGTCATTTAACTTTGACTTGACCTGGACTGCCTGCCTAGATATATTACGAATCTGAAATACTCAGCCTTAGTGAAGAACTGCCGCTGAACTTCAGCAATCGGCCTTCACTTTAGAGTTCGAGAGCAAAGGAAAACGACATTATTCTTTCGTGAAATTCGATCTCTGAGGTGCCCCTAACCAGCTTCCCCTCCCGTCAGGATGAGAGAATAGGAAATACCTGTAAAGCAGGTGGATTTTGCGGTAAATTCCAGAAGAATTGGGATTATGGTTAATGGTCGTATTAGGAGTAAGTTTGGGGTTACTTTTGAGGTTTGGATTAGATTTAGAGTCAGAATTTGGATACGGGAATATTTAGCCTTCGTAGAATTTAGCGCCATGCCACCTCTATTGTGGGGAGACGTTCATATTCCCGTGTCCTGCTGAGGGAGCCAATAAATGCGGTTCCGAGGCACCTCTGCCCACAGTAAATAAAATTTTGATCGCAGCCGATAGAGCAACTAGACTGTAGCTCAGTGATAGAACGCTGCATCGAATGTTCGAGAAGGATGACCTGCACGGCCGCCTAAACAGGACACTGGAAGGGAACGTCCCACCCACTTAACATTGGTGGCTTTACGGCAAATTTCAGGAGAGGCAAATACTCCCGTCTTAAGCGTAACACTAACCCTTACATCAAACTAAACTGTAACCTTAATCTTAACCCTAGCCCTATCCTAAACCTAAACCCCACAGTTAGTACGAACCCAAACGATAACCTTTAACATAATCCTGACCTTTAACCCTTACCTTAAACCAAACCTTAGGCTTAGTCCTAACCCACACCCTAATCCTAAGCCTATTTTCCCGAAAGTTGGCACAGAACCACATGTACTGAGGGTGGTTCCTGTTCTAATGTCTTGTTTACGCGGCCATACAAGTCATCCTTACCGAATGTTCAATGGTCAAAAGGTTCAGATACAAATCCTAGTTATTTTTTCGCGCCTAGAGTTTGGATAGCAACGGTAGAAAGATACAAAATAGTCATTCCGGCTTATAAGTATTACCCGACCGCCCGTGAGGACCCTTGCTGGAGCTATAAGGCAAAATGTGGGTGCGCATGTTCCTTTGTGCATTCTGGTTAATGAGGCGACAATTTCATTGAATATGTGGGCCAAGCCGCTATTTTCGCAAATTATTACTGGAAAAACTTCGAATTCGTCGCCTTGAGTACTATTTTCGGCGTTATATAATATTCCCCTCTTGTAAATTCTGCGAACGAATAAAACGTATAGTATTGCCAATACAAGCGAATAGACGAATGGCTGAACACGCAGCAGAATTGCAGAGAAATTACTTTAGCCATCGAACTACAGTTCATTCGACGGGACCCGACCACCTTCAACTTCGACGAGGCCAAAATTTTCACAAGAAGTGAGTTGCTTTAGTCATAGTACACTACCCAGGTTATTACCAAGCGCAATGACCTGTCCCCTCCCTATTTCGTGACGAGACTAGGTCGGCCAGGATAAATAACCACACCGGTTTCAGCACCAATGACGGTGAACCGAATTGCCGAGTGCTGATTACGCTAACGTCCAACAGGGGTATTGAAATCGCTGCGATTAACGTCTCGAAGACCGGCCATCAGGTAATTATCAGGCCAAAGGAAACAATCTGCAATGGGGAGCCGTTTACTTTGTTAGGTATGCAGCGGTATCTTGATTCCATCCTGTAAATACTACGGCCCATTGGGCAATAAGTACGTGTATCTGATGCTGGCTCTGATGGTTGGTTCTAGCCTGAATCCGAAACGTCAGGTGAATAAAGTCTACTAGCCTTCCTAGCCTTGATCACACTCTTGTTCAGAGCGTCTGCAGCTGCTTGCGTCTAAAGCTTCAAAGATCGCAACCACCACTAACTTTGTTTACTTCCGCCAATGCCCTCTTAGTAACTGTCCTCTCGACACCCCCCACCCTCTAATGCGCTCTCTCTTCAGCCCTTGAATGGCAGTTCGACCGTCGATTTCGACGAGGTCCACCGTATGCTCCACACCAGGTGGTGCAGGGACGGTGACTTGCGCGTGAATTAGTTTTAAGTGAGGTAGCCTTGCGCTGCAGCTACCGCACTCTCTCCTCCTCCCCCACCTGAGCCCGGTGTCAAGACAGAGTCAAGAAGACC